>OZ020611.1:37269005-37869005 GCA_963971575.1 Liopterus haemorrhoidalis | reverse complement strand
AAGTGCGTATGTGGTCATATTTATTATAATTTATATATATTTTAATTATTCCTAACATATTTAGGGTTTTGTAGGTATGACCACAAAAAAAAACCTTATAATGTCACTGATATGTCTGTCTGTCGGTCTGTCTGTCTGTCTGTACGGTAGAAATTGAAGCCAAACGGTTGAACAAAGTTGAAATTTGGCATACTTGTACAACCTTTTGACCCACATATAGGAAAACTATAGAGAGTTCAAAAAATACAGCGCGGAATAAATGTAAACAAATATGTAATTAATGGGAAAAAAAAATATTTTTTTTATAATTTTGAGTGGGTATCAAATGAAATCTCTTAATGCGTAGATGCACAAATTTTTATTTTTGAAAATATATTTTTTTTAGTGGTGTTTTTGTCAATATAATGGCAAAAAAATGTGTCCCCCTATCTCCCAGATGGGTTGAACTAAAAATCTGATTTGATTTGATTAACGGGAACCGGAATAGTTCAACAGGAAATTTTGATCAAATTTTTTTTTTGCAAAATATTGATTTTTTTGTGACGTCAAAATAAAATATATTTTTTTTAAATTTATTGTGTGGTATCAAAAGAAAGCTCTTAAGATGTAGATAAAGGAACGAAAAGTAGTTTTTTACTTTTTTTTTTTTTTTATTTTAATCGAACCCGATCGACTTTATTGTTGTCGGAGAATTCGCGAGGCATCCTTCCAACCAATTTCCACACTATTCTAAGCTTTTTTAGGCGTTGAACGATCGTGGATTGGTCGACATTGAAGTCTTCGGCTAGTAGCCAGGTTGTCGTGCTATCGTCGTCTTCCACGACTAACAAAAGTGCCTGATCGTCGAAATCCGATGGCCGTCCTCTTCCTTCAGTGGCGGCGTTAGGCGTCGGCGACGCCTAAGACGGCCTCGCGCTTGAGGGGCCCTCACAAGAATTTTACAAGTTATTGAATGTTTAAATATTATATATTAATTTTGACTTATGATATTTTTACATTTCGCATTTCGCTTTGCTGGACAAAAATATGTTTTATATATACATAGTATATGAGTTATATTTGTATATTTGTCGGTTTTATCATTGGATTCTATTACTTCGACTTTAAATAACGTTTTCTAAGAATTATTCTTATTCTATATATTGTGCATAAAAACTTATAAAATCAATATTCACTGTTTAAAAATGAAAAAAGTTGTCGGCTTTGGTAGCGTAGAGGTAGCGCTCCTGCTTCACGAGCCAAAGGTCCCGGGTTCGAATCCCATTCAGGGCATGGATGTTTGTGAGTCACAGTGCAATTGGGACATTTAGTCTTGTTCTGTGGTTTAAAAAAAAAATCGTTTCCGCAAATATTGAAAAACAATATTTCCCATTCGAAATAATTTCTATTAAAAATGGCTTAGAAGGTGAAAGATAATTTAAAAGAAAATAAAAATATAAGAAACCAGTGGCGAAGGGAAACCTCCGCTAGACTTGCCCTCCCATAAAAAAAATGTAAATTTAAAAAAAAAAAAAATTAAAAATTTAGATAAATCTTCAAAAATACATCAAATTATGTTCTATACAAATTTTTGTCCAAGGCTTGCTTTACTAGTCACGAATTAATTATCATGACCATGGAAACGTTACACATAAGTATGAAAAAATTGAGACTTGGAAAAATTTTAAATTATTTTACAAAAAATTTTCAAAATTTTTCGTTTTATCAAAAAACGTCTCAAATAAAAGTTGTTAGTTATTGCATTTATAGTAACTTTTGTTCAATAAATTTTTTCGAAATATTTTTCTGTTGCTAAATATTCGCAAAAATCTTAAAATCGACACGAGTAAACTCCCATTTCTAGTCAACCGATTTTCATAAAAAACAATAGGGTCCTTCCCATTTAATAGGAGAATTTTTTAGTACCAGAACGAACTCTTTAAGTTAAACCGTTTTTGAGTTATCGTGTATACACACAGACAGACAGACACACACACACACATACATACGGACGGCACTTCGAAAATAGGTTTTTTGGATTCCCTGGACCATGAAACGTGGTCATCCGTCAAAATCTCGACATCGAAAATTTTCGCGATTACAATACTTGCCCCTTATATATATTAAGGTCGGGCAAGTAAAAATTAACCACGAAAATAAATAATTATAATACCTATATGTGTTTAAAACAAATATTTTCGTATTTAGAATTAGGCTAAATCAAGGTTTGTTTTTATTATCGTTTTTTTTTTTTTTTTTTTACTGAGAAATGAAAGTGGCTTCGCAAAGCTAATTTCGCCGACGTCCACGATTGGTCTAGCGCCGCCGCTGTCTTCCTTCATCATCCTTAAGACTTGTGTCACCCAATTTGAACTTGTGAAACCATCTTTCAAATTGTTTTGACTGATGCTGTTCCTTTGCCCAAAAGCTTGTTGAAATCGCGAAATAACTGTGCCGCATCCTTTCTCGAAGTGGTAAAGCATTATATGACGAACATGAATATGATTTTCGACACGAATTTTTTTCACCTAAAAACAGAAGAATATTTTATAATTATTACATAAAACAAGCGTCTTTTTCAACTCAAAATAAAAACTCCAAAAAAACCGTCGTTAATTTTGCATCAACCAATAATTTTAGTAAAATTAAATATAGCGGTAATGAATAATCAAGGTTAAAAATTAGGTCTCAGAATCGTTGTAATCGCTTAAAATGTAATATTTTTTCTTAATTTTGACTTCTCCTGGTAGGAGGGCCCGTTAAATACCTATGGCCTGGGGCCCTTACAATTCATAAGACGGTCCTGCGTACATGACCAACCCAATTCTTCTTCAGTGTTTAAAATTCACATAATTTTTTTGTGTTTTATGTAACTCGATATGACCTGGCTGCAAATTATCAACTTATGAAAATGTTATGTTTGTTTAATTTGTTACTAAACTATATTATTTATTGTCCAAATTACTATTCACAAATTTCATTGATGTGTTAGTAGCCACGCCTAATATAGACACCAGATCTCTATAACCATCGGCCTTGTCCGATTCCACCCACACCTTTTATATTCATATCGGATGCGACCATAAAACCGTAAGAAAAAAATTGTTAAAAATTCATGAACAAATAAACTTACAAATATATGTGAGGAAGACAATACAAAACACAAAACGCAATAAAATTAGTTGCGAGAACATTATTTTACAGAACTCACAGGGAGAGGTGCAGTTGACACACCCTGGCGGTAAAAAAATAAACTAGTGACAGTCATCCCTTAGGAGGGCGTATAGGCCATTCAAGAACACAATGCAAGGGAAGAATAATATTTTTTTGTGAGAAATATATGAATATTTAAGAACTGAGTAACATCGGAGATATATAATGTGTATATTCATACATATTTAACTTTTTATTCACTTATACTATTATTTTATTGAATATTTTAAATGCTCATTTAAAATTTTCTTTGTCATTACTACATAAAGTAATTTTTTGTTTGAAACATTTTTATATCCTTCTCCAGAGTTCTATTTTTCAGTGTTTCATTAACAAGTTTATATTTTATGACAAACTCAGCGGGAACGTAATGACAAATAAAATAAATGGCACAATTTCACCAAAAATTTTCACCTTAGTCATGGAAAACATTGCAAAAGTCGCCTTCAACCAAAAACTCAATTTGGAGATATTGGTAGAGCTCGTTCAACTTAACTTCATCACAGGCGAATATTACCGAATCTGTTGCGCAGAAACCAAATTTGGTCCATTACGTTATCAACAGTTAGTTTTACACATTTCAGTGGCGTCACTTACTTTGATTTGTTTTTGTCTACGCGTATTGTGCGATGTTGTTTATTTATTTCCGTTATTATTATTTATTTCTAGTACGTTTCAATGTATACCGTGTACTAAAATGAGTAAAAATGTATTTGAAATATATGATTTTGTAGGTTCGGTATCCACAACAATTGTTTAAAACCTTTAAGTACGTCATTGAGATCTGTTTTCTCGCGCAGAATTGATGACGTAATTTATGATACCCTGTGCTGAACGAGCTCTATCGCTGGATTCTTTATCAAAATGCTACTCAATTAACTATAGTTTGGGCTGTAAAAACCGTTACTAACCCATTAATATAAGGATAGAAAATTACGTACTTTTGCAAAACCCGATATTTTTGTCAACCTTCTTGTTTGAAAACCCGCTAAATGTTTAATTTACTGCAAAAGCCGATATATTCGTTGTGAATAACATGGCCAACTGTTGAGTACAAATTTATATAAATGCAAAGCCCGCTATTTTTCTTTGTTTTTCGCATAGTTTTCAATTTTTTTCATGCGATTTAAACAGAGCGGGCCTAATAGGCGCAGCAGTGGGTGTAGTGGCGGCGCTAGCTCTTGAAATCTGGAGAGGGGTGCAGAAAATATTTGAGTAAAATTGGGGGGGGGGGCAGGAAATATTTGTTATGTATATATATATATATATATATTTGGAACTTTTTTAAAGAAAATACAAGTGATAGCCTAAAAAACAGGCCCTCACTTCTAAAATACATTTTTATCCCAGCAATTCTGGGGAGGGGGACAACTTGGGACTAGAGCAATTTGGGGGGGGGGGCGATTCCCCGCTAGCACTGCCACTGAGTTGGTGCAAGGAACTGGAGCCCCAGAGCCCCAGGTTGGATAGAGGCCTCCAAAAACCTACCCCCTCTTCTGTTATTCAATTAATTACCGACCGCCAACATATATAAGGGAGGTATTGTGATCATACCAATTTTGACCTTTCGAGATTTCGATAGATCTCCACGAATTGAGGTCCCTACATCACGTTTTGACTATTTTTAGCATGATGTCTGTCTGTCCGTCCGTCCGTCTGTCCGTCCGTCCGTCCGTCCGTCCGTCCGTCCGTCCGTCGGTCCGTCCGTCCGTCTGTCCGTCTGTCCGTCTGTCCGTCTGTCCGTCTGTCCGTCTGTCCGTCTGTCCGTCTGTCCGTCTGTCCGTCTGTCCGTCTGTCCGTCTGTCCGTCTGTCCGTCTGTCCGTCTGTCCGTCTGTCCGTCTGTCCGTCTTTTCGTCTGTCCGTCTGTCCGTCTGTCCGTCTGTCCGTCTGTCCGTCTGTCCGTCTGTCCGTCTGTCCGTCTGTCCGTCTGTCCGTCTGTCCGTCTGTCCGTCTGTCCGTCTGTCCGTCTGTCCGTCTGTCCGTCTGTCCGTCTGTCCGTCTGTCCGTCTGTCCGTCTGTCCGTCTGTCCGTCTGTCCGTCTGTCCGTCTGTCCGTCTGTCCGTCTGTCCGTCTGTCCGTCTGTCCGTCTGTCCGTCTGTCCGTCTGTCCGTCTGTCCGTCTGTCCGTCTGTCCGTCTGTCCGTCTGTCCGTCTGTCCGTCTGTCCGTCTGTCCGTCTGTCCGTCTGTCCGTCTGTCCGTCTGTCCGTCTGTCCGTCTGTCTATGTACACGTGCAGAGCAAATTCGGCTGAAAGGATTTTTATGAAACTTCATATTTAAGCTTCTGCCATCAATGGCACAAGTTGATCAACTATTGGTAAAAATCGGTTGACTAAAAATGGGAGTTTACTCGTATCGATTTTAAGATTTTTGCGAATATTTCACAACAGAAAAATATCTCGAAAAAAATTATTAAACAAAAGTTGCTATAAAAGCAATAACTAATAACTTTTATTTGAGACGGTTTTTGATCAAACGAAAAATTTCGAATAATTTCTGTAAAATTTTTCGAAATTTTTTCCAAGTCTCAATTTTTTCATATTTACCTATATGTAACGTTTCCATGGTCATGATAAATAATATCTCTGTTAGAAAATATTAGGTCAAGTTATTTCTACTCTGCTGCTAGAATGTAATTTATATAAGTACTTTATGATGGCGGTCGATCCTGTGGTGGCCACAGCTGATTTTTTTTTATAGTTGACAGTTGAATTTTCTGTGCGAAGTTGTTTATTAGTTGTTATTTGTTATTATTAAGTAGTTTTATTGTTGAAAAAATATTTGCGGCCACAAAAATTACTTTTACCAGGGCCCGTTTATGCAAAAGACCTCTAACTCTTTCCACCTATAAAAGCTATATTTCGATTTTCTAGATTGGTATCAAAAAGGCTGTGGGTTAAAACCATTTTGATAAAAAAATATTTGTTAAAATGTTAGGGTTATTGTTCATCAATAGTATTAGGGCGTATTTAGGTTCTGAATTTAATTTAATATATCTACTTTGGTCTAGTATTTAAATGTAAAATTTGGCACCTTTTAAATTAATTTCTATTATTGATTTAAAAAAAAAAAAAAAAACATTCAGTCGTCAATGATAATGATAGAAAATTAATTAATAAATAAAAAATCAAATTATTTAATTTAGTTTCAAAAATTCAAATTAAACATGTTCAGCCAGTAAAGTCTTTTAAAGTTCTCTTCTCAAATAACGAATAAAAATGATTATGAAAAAACTATTGATTTTGTTGTAATTATAGAAGAAAAATTGTCCTAGATTTCATCATTCTGTTGGCTTCTTACACTTATTAAATACCTACAAAACCCTGAAATGTGTGAAAATTCACACCACATTATTTTGTTTTTCATAGCTAAAGGTAAATAAAGCGAATTTGACGATTTTTTGCTCTTCCTACTAGGGCCGTGTCGATAAAATGGGTCATCAGTGGCAGGGTTGCCCTTTGCCTAATTCTGTGTAATTGGTAACATAAAGAATCATCATTCATTTTGGCGTCCTTTCTGTTTGGTGCCTAAGTCGGATGCCTATAACTTATTTGTTATCCATTTATTTGTTCTGTTTTAGTAAGTAAAAAAAATCAGCTGTGGCCACCACAGGATCGACCGCCATCATAAAGTACTTATATAAAATACATTCTAGCAGCAGAGTAGAAATAACTTGGCCTAATATTTTCTAACAGACATATTATTTATCATGACCATGGAAACGTTACATATCAGTATGAAAAAATTGAGACTTAGAAAAAAATTTCTAAATTTTTCGTTTTATCAAAAAACGTTTCAAATAAAAGTTATTAATTATTGCTTTTATAGCAACTTTTGTTCAATAAATTTTTTCGATATATTTTTTTGTTGTGAAATTTTCACAAAAATCTTAAAATCGAGTAAACTCCCATTTTTATTCAACCGATTTTTACCAAAAGCTGATCAACTTGTGCCATTGATGGTAGAAGCTTAAATATGAAGTTTCATAAAAATCCTTTCAGCCAAATTTGCTCTGCACGTGTACACAGACAGACGGACAGACGGACAGACGAACAGACGGACAGACGGACAGACGGACAGACGGACAGACGGACAGACGGACAGACGGACAGACAGACGGACAGACAGAAGGACAGACAGACAGACAGACAGACAGACAGACAGACGGACAGACAGACGGACGGACAGACAGACCGACAGACATCATGCTAAAAATAGTCAAAACGTTATGTAGGGACCTCAATTCGTGGAGATCCATCGAAATCTCGAAATGTCAAAAACGGTATGATCACAATACCTCCCTTATATATGTTGGCGGTCGGTAAAAAGAGCTGTAACTACAAAACTATTATTAGGTCAAATCAAAAACCATAAATAACAATTTACAAAAACACATGTAACATAACAACTTTATATTACCTGAAGACAAAAATTAACACATAATTGATCATAATTACAATAAACATAACCACGCAAATAATGCCCACGAGAAAATACCGAGCCCACTTAGAATTTTCCATCGCCCGAGGCGGCAAGCACCTAGAAAATCATCTCTAAATCCAGGAAGCCATGGCCACCTGTTGATCGCTACTTGTCGGGCAGCGTGTAGGCAATGCGGTAGTGAGCTCACGGCATGCACTATTACACCGCTAATAGTGATGCACATTCTATAAAATGGAAGATTACGTGATGTAAATCAGCTTTGATTATTACTGTCTGCGCTGTATCAGTTCTACTCAATTGTAGACTCGATAGTTTAGTTCAACATTAAATTTAATACAACTATAGACTTAACATTATACATAACAAATATATTGACACCAGGCGCGCACTCAAGTATTTTTCTTGGGGGGAGCTCAAAAGACAAAATTGTTTTATAAGAGTAGGGATCGGGAAATTACTCAGCAATAAGTGTTGACCGAAACCACGATGACGTGGTTGGATGCAAGTGATGAGCTAAAAAAAATAGGTTTTCGATCTTAAAATACAAGCGATGCTCTACAAAAAAGAGATCCTCACTTCCGAAATGCAAGTAATGACTTAAAAAAAGGTCATCATTTCGAGAATGCAAGTGAGGATCTAAAAAGCGAAAGGTCAGCGCTTCCTAAATATAGTGAGCTCTAGAATTTTAAAGTGTATTCCTTAAAAACACTAAAATCCATCAAACTGGTGAGCCATCCTCCCTGAGTGCGCGCATGATTGGCACAGTCGTTCCTCATCGCGCTTATACCCTTTTCAGACTAGATCTTTAAGATCGGATGTTAAAGTGAATGTATCTTTAAACGCTAATGTGAAACCGTATGGCCTCGTCTAAATACAAGCGATGTTTAAGACAGAGATCTGCGTCTTAAACTTCGTCCGCATTGCCAACTTAATTTCTGTTATAAAAAAATACTCCTTGAATCTGTGCTGTCAACATTTTATATTATCATAAACAAGAATACTGTATTATATCGACGTTATAAGAAGTTTATACTTATTTTTATAATAAAATTATTTATTTTAATAATGTGTTTAATAAAATACAGAGCTACAATAATTGAGATAAAATGTATCGACTTACATATTAATACAGGTGTAATATATTCTTTATTGTAGTGTCTTTATTGTAGAATGAAATGAAATATCCATATTTGTTTATAATAATTCAAAATGTGCGTCTGCGCAGACAGTTCAAAACTGGTAATTTCATGACGGTAAATTAAGGACAAAATTACTGTAGCTGATGACAGCACCAGAGATTTAAACATGTGTGAAAGCATACCGATCTTAAACATCGGTGAACTTTAAGTTCACTCGTCTTAAAGATCTAGTGTGAAAAGGGTATTAGAGAAACTGAATAAACCAAATTCGCAGTTAATTAGTTATTTAAAATTTTTGGCGCACAGCAGCAATAGCTATTTGCGCCTAACACAGCCCATATAATTGACTAGAAGGTATATTAAAAAGAATAATTCAAACCATAAATATATAAATACACACATCGGAAAAGTCTAGGGATAGTAAAAAAAAATATGAAAATATATTGCTTATTATACATTTAATGTTGTATTTCAATTAGGGTAGGCAATTATGAGTAGTTGGCTATGGAAAACAAGTAAAAACAATAACCAACAAGACAAAACAAATACAAATTTGAAAAATTTTATTCAGCACATGATCCGTAGGTTGATCACATATTTCATATTAATTCGATTTAAAATGTTTGTTTTAATATTTACAGTGTTTTTAAGTAGTGGCATTCTTTTTTTAATAATGGAGCGACTTCATTTAACTATCCACGAGATTAATCATGCGATGGAACATCCCCTAGCTGGCTTCAGGCAAGTTGATGTGGCCGAGTAGATAGGAGTTTCTCTAAGTGATATTAGTCGATTATGGAGGCGTTACAAGGAATCATGGAGTCCGGCCGAACAACATTCGGGACGTAGTCGCTATACAACAGCAGGTCAAGACAGATTTTTGGTCTTAAATGCTACAAGACAACCTACTATAACAGCACCCGAATCGGAGTTACAGCGAGCGCATAACTTAACCGTTAGTCGCGATACTGTAAAGAATCGTCTCCACGAAGCTAATATTCTATCTCGACGACCAAACAAATGAGTGTTCAACCCCTCTCTAGAGGCAATCGTAGAGCAAGATTAGACTGGTGTCACACTTTTCAATATTGGTGTGATAATGATGCAAGCTCCTATACAGCACGTCAAACAATTTATTATTTGAAAGAGAAAAACATCGAATTAATGTCTCATTGCCCGTATTCACCTGATTTATCCCCTAACAACTTTTTTTGTTCCCCAATGTCAAACAAAAAATGCGTGGATAGCGATTTTCATTACTTCAAGAAGCTGTTGAACCTTCGAAAACCATGTTTTTGAGATACCAACTTTAGAGTGGAAAAAATGTTTCGAGAATTGGTTTGAATGCATGCAATAATGTATAAATCTTAAAGGCGAATATTTTGAAAAGCAATAAAACAGTTTGTTCCAAAAAAAAAAATTTCTTTCTTAGTTTTTGTAAAAACTTAAAAGGTAGCTCTCGTATGAGAAATGATGGGGAAAATATTTACATCAAAATACTTATAGATAAATAAAAATACTCAAATACCTGACAATTACCCATTAGTAGATAGTTAACGGGTATTGAGTAGATATCAGGTAGCGGATAGTCAAAATCAGAACCGGGTAAAATCTTAAAAGTTCGGGTAGCGGGTATCCATCGTCATTCCCAATGGTGACCTAATAGCGCCAGATATTATTCGCATGGTTTCGTTCAAAGCAATGTTTATTTTTCTTTCATTCGGGTTATTCTTCAATGATGTGATAAAGAACGAGCAGAAATACAATATCATACAATGTAAGTAAAGGTTTAAAGGCGAAGAATTCCAGGAAGATCAAGAATTTCCTGATTCGTAAACCTATGGGTGTGATCTGTGTCTGTAGACACACACAGATCACGTAGGGATGGGAACGATATATCGATATTTCGAAAATATCGATACTTTAGAAAAATATATCGATATTTTAAATGCTATATATCGCGCAAAATATCGATATTCACACAAAATATCGGTATTCTTGTATCTTTTTTTACATTTAAATATATGCTATTCACTTTTGTAAAAACAAACTATAGGCTATTCCAAACGTTTAGGCGGAACTAGATTTTGAAATCTAGTAATTTTTATCTATTAATTCGGACTTTTGGTCATTTTGTTTTAGCTTTGTTAATCATACTCACATTGCAAATTCTAGATTAAATTGATTGTCATTATAAAATGACCTTTTCATTGCATTTAAATTTTTTGTCATTCTTAATAAAAATTTCCCATATATTTATTTTTTTGTCTTCAAAATATGAAAATTGTATTAAAATATTTGACATATGTCATTCGTTTCCATGGCTTCACTGTTGGAATTTTAAAGTTTCACATACCAAACCTGAAACATGCCGACCGGCGTAGCGTAGTGGTAACACATGTGCTCTGCGTTGCGAAGGTCTCGGGTTCGAATCCCGTTCAGGCATGGAAATTATTCTCAAATAAAAAAAAAAAATTGTCCTGGCTAATTGCCACAGCAGCAAAGGCCATAAAATACAAAAAAAAAAAAAACCTGAAACATGAAATAACCCAAGCAAAGTCCCTTTTCGTGACAACCTAAAATAACGAAATTTCCATTTAGTTCCGCTTAATCGTTTGGAATAGCCTGTAAGACGAAATTTTGATTTCAATAATTTGCACCTTTGAAATTTTATGTCATGTTAGTATTAAAAAATTATAAAAACAGTCACTTTCTTAATAATGATCATATCCAATAAATCTAAAGTCGGTTTTACAGCGTCAGGAATATTTTTAATTTAAAGTCGGTAATACACTAAAAAAGTAACCAAAAAGATCTGGTTTGTTCTTACAAAGGTGAACAGCATATATAAGTATTATATTTAATTATGAGAGCAGTTAACTAGTAAAATATTAGAAACTTGGTTGGCAGCTGGGTGAGTACCAACTGTAAAGTGATTGTCAAGTGGTGACTTCTTTTCCCGCCAACCAAAAATAAAAAAAAAGATCTTAATTTATATATCTCACATGTTACGTGTTAGTTATTTCGATATATCGAAAATATCGATATTTTTACTTCGATATCACACTTACGGTATATCGAATCGCGCAAATATCGATATTCAAAAATAAATTCCCATCCCTAGTCTAGTGTGACGTGCATAAAACTAATTCGGGTGGTTGTGAGCAATATGTGAATTGCCAAGGTGATAATCAAAGTTCATATCGGGTAAGGCAAAAAAAAGAATTCTTATCCACTACACTATGATTTTATTTGCATAAATTTACAAAAGTGCCCTATAAGAGAGAGACACAGAAAGATAGAGAAAGAAAGAAATTTACGAAATCTGATATTATTATTATTCGATTTTTGACATAGGCGCCATGATTTTAGACACCAGTGTGGTAATACTCCGTCATATTTCTTTTAACATAAATTTACAATTTTTTATAATAATTTAACTTTCTATTTCACGCACATTTGTTAAAATTATTTATGCAAGATAATACAAGATAGACAAATGTCAATTCTCCTAATTTTCATAAATTTAAATTATCTATTTCAAAAAATGATTGACAGGCTTTTGTGATAAATTTATGAAGCAAACTAGAGCATGAAATCTAAAAACGACAATTTGGTATTCGAAACTTGTTTCAGATAAAGAATGATAATAAAACAAAACAATTTTAACTATTCTTAAAGACGAACATAATTCAACTGTTTCACTCCTGTTTTGGTAAAATGATAGCATCAGGCGTTTGGAAGCACGCTCTCAATATTTGAAAACTTGATTTAAAGAGCTCAGTAAAAAATATTATATTAGAAACAGAAGTTCTCACATTTGTGTCAAAATTCTCTCCTTTTTTGGTAAATAGGAATATCAAGGTATTTTGATAAATATTTATGTTTTTTTCTACGGATTCTTAGATGCAAAAGTGACAGCTAAAACGACAAATGTTGTTTTATCTTCGTTAAATGTTGTAAAGTAGATAATCGAATATATTGGATAGGTTTTATATGTTCTTTTACCATAAATTGTTATTTTTATAAATACTAAATTACTGTTTTTAGATATATTTGAATCATATATTTTTCGTTTTGAGATATTTACACTTTAGCGTTTGTGTGTTTAAAAAACATTGTTTCCATTATATTATGTTCCAAAATACTTACATTTACATGTTAATTTTACTATAATTCAAAGATTTTACGAATACTTTTTATACAAATATATTTTTGGATTTCGTCAGCCATATTTTTCTGCATGATAGAAATTGAAGCCAAACAGCACTGGAGAGTTGAAATTTGGCATGCTTATACAGATTCTTGACATCTAGGAAAAATACTAAAAATTTGGAAAACTCATCGCGCGAACTTTATAAACAAATACAAAATCTTGAGTGAAGTATTAAATGAAATCTCTTGTTACGTGAATTATAAAACTTCTATAAGAATTATCTTGTGACTATCGCAAAAAATTGTCAAAAGTCTTACGTTTCCCACGCTAATTCCCGACAGGTCGGGTTTTTTAAATATAATTTTTAGTACACATGGGTGTGAACCGGACAAATCGATATTTTTGATCAGATTATTTTTTCAAATTCTGATTTCTTGTGATATTCAAAAATAACTTTTTTATTTAATCTAGATCAATGGTTCTCAAACTTATTTGACTTACCGCTCCCTTTTCAGAAAAAAATTACTCAGCGCCCCCTGGAAATCTATATTCTTTAAACGAACAAACAGAAAGATATATGTATCTATATTTCTACCTACGTTTTAAAATAAAGTAAAGAAAGATATTGTGAATAAGACACCTTGAAGCTTGAAATTAAAAATTATTTATTAAAATCATATTCTCATCTAGTGAGAAGGATGAACCTGGTGCGCTGCTATCAATGTATCAATCCTGGGCTCTATTTTTGTCAACAGTATTCTTAAATCACCGCGTTTAGCTATTTGCAGTCGGTTTCTTTTTTTTTTGATAATAGATTTGTGACCGCACTGAACCCACGTTCCACTAAATATGACGAAGAAAATACAATTAACAACTTTTGTATTATAGCAAATAACTCAGGATAAGCTGTAGGAATCTGTTTTTGCAGCCAGAACTGTTTGTAGCCGTCTTTGAATTTTAATTTCAATTCGTCATTTGTTGTTTCTTCCATCAGTTCTTCTTGTAATTTTGGAGTGTTTGCACTTGAAAAACCCAATCGGGTATGTTTATTTAAAAAATATCTTCAAATCGTTGGTTGAAGACATAATAGAGAGCATCCAAGTGCTGACAATAGTCTTCATCATTTTCAATGCCTCCCGAAATGCACCCGAGGCTACTATCGCCCCCTGGATCGTTCCAGCGCCACCCACATCGCCCACTTTGAGAATCACTGATGTAGATCATCAAAAGAAAGGCATTCAAATGCAGATTAAGGGGGAAAAAAATTTAAAATTCTATTTTGTCTCGATTTGTTTCAAAAATATTTCTAGTTCTAAGTCTAATCTAATGTATGTTTTGCCCCTATCCTATATACCCAGTGTGTCTAAATATCTAGAAAAAAATCAGTCGTGGCCCCATAGAACCAACTTTCACCACAAAGAACTTAAACAAAGTTTGACTCTCGCTTACCCAAGAATACGATCATTTTGTTTTTCACAGATGATTGGAGTTCCTTCGTCTTCAAAGACCCATATCTTGTTTCTGGATTTTGACGTTACATTATAGTAATAAAGCCATGGTTCGTCCGGTGTCACAATAGAGTTCATGTATTTCGAGTGTCCCATTTATTATTATTATTATTATTTTAACATTTTTTGACACTATTCAACATTTATTGCTGTTTGTGTATCAGTGTAGGATACCTATAGCGTGTAAACTTTCCTAACTTCCAGATGGTCGCGAAATTTAAACGGATAGCTGATGCAATTATGTGCAAAGACTCCACTATCTATCTTTATATAATTCGCCTATTTTCATCAAGCAGTTTTTTAACTGCAGCAATATTTACAAGAGTAACTGTTTCGCGGAGCCTTCCTGGACGATAATCATCATCTAGGTTAAAAAATTCTCTTGGAAACTGTTTATACCAACAAAACACTGTGCTCCCACTTGGACAATTCTCAGAAAAAATACTAAACATTAAGGAGATACACTCTTCCGCAGACAAACAATGTTTGAAATTGTACAAAATTATGGCACCTTGATCTCGTTGCATTAACTCACTTATATTGATAAGTTTACACTTGCACTGCAAACAATAGACTGACTACATACAATTTATTTATCTATGTATCTATTATGTTTTGAATGGTCTAACTTTCCTAGCACCCTTCGTACCTACAAAATCGTGATACTGTGAAAATTCCTCTCTTTTTTTTTTAAATTTACCAACTCTTCTTTTGTGCAGAAAAATGTTGCTAATAGTGTTATTGAGATAATTTACGACAAAATAATTAATAATAAATAAGGTAGCGAATCTATGATCTATATTATTGATTAGAATTGTCTTTGAATCAGTTTGGACAGTTCAACAGTTTCATTATTGGAATCTGAAACATGTAAGTAAATCTTTCATTGGCAGCAGATGTTCGTAACAACATAACTTCGCATATAATTTATTTCGCAGAAAATAGTCGAACATCTTCAACTTTTAATTTATATGCGACAGTGTAAGAACTATACCTAGAAGAGTATCCTCAGAGGAGCTGTAACAACACAGCATCAGCCGATAAAGAATAAAGCATGCTTTGATGGACGTATATCTAACGCAGTGGCTCTTAACCTTTTTAAACTCGCAGAACACTTATTTTATTTCACAACAGGACACCGTCTTAATTGCAGTAAAAATAAAATATACAGGGTGTTTCTAAGAACTATTGAGCTTTAAGCATTGGTAATTACTTTATTATGAGAGATACGAAGGGGGTAATATTAAATTAGGAATTATGGAGTATTTTACTCTACAAAGAAAAGTATTAAATTGGAAAAACAATTGACCATCAAATAAACGAGTTAAGAAAAATTTTTTTTAATGGAACTCCCTGCATTTTTAGAATCTTTGTCAGTGGTTGCCACCTTTTTTAATTTGCGGGTCGCACTCAGTAACATTTTTTAAAATTTTTTTCCATCTGTAACAATATTTTTAGGGCCATACTTTATTTTACACATATTTACATGGCATGAATACGCCTAGTGTATAAGATACCTAAAGTAGTGCGGTTGTAATGTGTTAGCTAGGCTGGATACGAAAAGTAAACATGATATTTTTCTTATTGATGAGCCGCATAAAAACGTCCGGCCGACCGCATTCCTTCCACGGACCGCTGACCCACCTACCCACGAGATACAAAGAGGATTAAACTAGGAAAGATATAGTATTTTACTAATCAGGCGCTCAACCAAGGAGAAAAACACGTAGTTTTTACGTGTTTTTGTCAAAATATAAGTGTCGAGCTCCAGAAACATATGGTTGTATGGTTGCTATTGGTTTTAGGGTCAAAATACAAGTGAGGATTTTTTTTGTCATCACTTGTATTTTCAAACTGAGGACTTTTTTTAGCCTGTTACTAATAGATCATCTTTTTAAGGAACATACCGAATTTTTTAGTCTATCGCAGAGAAAATGTACTATTCTTTAAGAAATTTTTAAGAAAGCACTGTAAGTCCTTATATTATAAAACGTT
This sequence comes from Liopterus haemorrhoidalis, assembly GCA_963971575.1. NCBI lineage: Eukaryota > Metazoa > Arthropoda > Insecta > Coleoptera > Dytiscidae > Liopterus > Liopterus haemorrhoidalis. The sequence goes on along the minus strand of OZ020611.1, from coordinate 37,852,573 downwards.
ATCAAGACTTGGTTAAAAGCCAACGGAGTGACCGAGCTCGTTAAGTCATGCAGTTTTGACCTGTAATAACAGTCTGAATTGTGAAGTTGCTAGTTCAATTCCCCGTTGATGATATTATTCGGGCGAGAATAATATGTTTAACATTGCTCCCATTTTCGCATTTATCCCTAACCCAGATGTAAGAGCTCGCCCCCTGGCATCGGCGATTAGCCTCGTTGCAGAAATAGGCCGATGTAAAATAAATAAAATTTAAAGAAAGACTTGATTAAAGAAGTATAATCAAAGTAAAAAAAGAAATAACGCTTGTTCATTAATAATAATAACATGTTCAAAACGCACCAAATTTTTTTCAAATGTTATAATGTCCATGTCCAATAACTTATTATAAATAAATAAAAAATAATAAAAAGTGAAACATGGATATTTTATTTGATTTATTTAGCAGGCGGTACCTAGTATTTTTTTTGTTTTTCTTTTTCTTTTTTCTTTTTTCGAAAAATACACAATGTAATAATTTTTCGAGTTTGTTCAATGTCTCAGTATATTTTCTAAATCCGGATCAAGTAATTGTATATGAATGTTAAATTTCAACTACAGTCTGTTTCAAACGCTTAGGCGGAACTAGATTTTGCAATTTAGTTACTTTCATCGCTTAAATCGTGCTTTTCGGCCGTTTTGTTTAAGCTTTGTAAATCATACTTACAATAAACATTTTTTGGTTAAGGTTAATATCATTTTAAAATGTCATTTTCTTTATTTTTTGATTTTTTGTGTAATTCTTAATACAAATTTCCCATTTATTTATTTTTTTGTCATTAAAATATATAAAAAAATAATTTAATTTTGACATAGGTCATTCGTTTCCATGGTTTCATTGTTGTAATTTTAAATTTTTACATTCCAACATGAAAAATGAAATAACCCAAGAAAGGTCCCTTGTCGTGACAACCTAAAAGAACGAAATTCTCATTTAGTTCCGCCTAAGCGTTTGAAACAGACTGTATACATACAGCTGTTTTTCAGCTGCATATCTTCTTCCGCAAAGATATGTAAATACATGGTGGTATAAATGTTTCTTGGATGCTTCGTAATTCCAAATAAATCAAAAAAATAGTGTAAATAATTGATTTCGTTGAAGGATGCATATGCATATGTGTTTCAATTTGAAATATATCGCACGTACTTATTTGATAATAATTTTTTTCTGCATCCTAATAGTGAATTTCTAACTTTGCAACAGGTATTTCATATTTTCTAACAAATTTTTATGTCAAACTAAACATTTTATATTTTTATTTGAAATCAACTTTAGAGTAATCTGAAAGTAATCTAAAGTAATCAAGAAGTAATCTAAAAATAATTCAAATTACTTTTGAGTAATCTTAAAGTAGTCAAGTAATCTAATCAAATAATCAATTACTTTCTGATTATTTGTAATGGTAATCCAGAATATTTGAGTACGATTACTCGAGTAATCGTACTCAAAGTTTTGATTACGATTACTTGAGTAATCGTAATGCACAAGTATTTGATTACAATTGTAATCATTACTTTACAGCTCTGTGGTGAATTAGTGTACCACGGAACACCGCTTAAGAATCACTGATCTAACGTATTTACTTAGTCTGTGAGTTGAGAGCGCGGTTCATCTGAGACAACATCAGCATCACACCGCTATCGGACGCAAATCAAACAGAATATCCCATTGTGACAGTAGCCAGTTCATGGCGCCGTATATTTCAACAGACAGACACTTGACAACATTCGGCAGCTCTGACTCGACCACAACCGAGTAAGTTCTGGGCTACTTTCATTGTCCCGCGTGATGCGCCCCAAGCTATAGATGAGCTCTTCTTGATAACATAAGAACAGGTTGGCATGTGTGGGAATGCGCGACAAATAAAATAAATGCCTGATATCTATCATTCTTCAGTTTCAAATTGCACGTGCTGCATGCAAGATATCTATTCCTTTGCCAAAATTGGAAGAGAATTGGTTGGATTATGTCGCACTCTGTATCTTTGAATTATAATATTGCTTTATTTAGCTGCGATACTCTTGTCTTCTAATGTCAATCTTAAATAGAAACAGAAAAACTACAGTTTCAAACAAAAATTTTCATACAAACACAAAAGATCAGTTTACCATTACTAACACCATGGTTGTGATGCAGAAATAGTCTATTACCAAATAAGTTCGTGTGGTTTTTTCTATTTTACAACGATATCTGTATAAACAATTTCATATTTTAATCATTACATACTCATCATGACAACACTGGCAAAAGATTCTTAAATGAAGCATTTGGTAACATTTCACAAAGAAGTTTATTCGTCATGCTGGCCAGTTTCCGCACTAACCATTTTCAAAGCTACAATATAATATATTTATTTATTATATATACAAAATGAAAATATATTTAAAATTAAATTTTGTTTCCTAATTTACGTTTCATAATAAAATAAACAGTGTGTTTCCGGAACGGTTTAAGCATTCTAGCAATGCTTAAACTGTTCCTATTACTTCTTTATTATAAGACGTAGGAAGGAGGTTAACATGACAAGCATTTTCGCTATAAATAAAAATAATAATAACATACATTTTATTTACCAGAGGAGTTGATCTAAAAATCTGCAAAATCCTCAATAATCCACAATGAAGTGAACCAAAAGAATTCAGGGTCATCATATTTTAAATTTTTTATTTATTATCTGATTTTATTATTTTTTCAAAAATATCTACTTCTCTATCTACTTCATTATCTAATTATCACTATTCATTATAATTGCACAAACCTCTTCTTCTGTTATTTATTTATTTATTTATTATTATATTTTCACCATTCCAAATTATATAACCATTTATTAACGACGACTGTATCATAACTGAACACCGAAAAGTATTATAGATTATTTGCCTCAAATGTTTGATTGTTTGCTGCTTTAATTGCTTTATTGCCACTTACCCTAACAAATTCCGTTCCTTAATCATAACTAAAACTTGTCAAGACAAGATGAGAACAATATACGTTGTAAAACTACTCTCTAATGGCTACGGGTCACCTCACTTAAATATGGGTGTATTTAACGATAGATTGAGACTGTTGAACAACATATCAATACGCAGGTACGTATGATTCCACCATTTAAACATGCTTCAAATCTTGCGTAATTCTACGGCTTGCGTAATATGACCACAACATTTTTTTCCCGGATTTACCCGGTTTGCGCAATGAAAGGGTTAATAAGAACATGCGATTTTTGCTATTAAGGGGAGAGGATACTCAGTATTACAAAAATTTCAGAAAGGATACACAGATGAAAGGGTACAGAACTGCCCAAATACCATCTTAGATCTACAAATTGCAGAAACTAATGAATTTAAATATTACAATAATATGGGTACCTAGCCACCGTGGAATACCAGGCAACGAAGCCGCTGATCTTGCTACTAAAAATACAGCCGGTACAGTACCCCACCACACCCCAGTACCTCCCCAAGACCTGCACAGAACAATGAAAGAAAAACTAAAGAAAGAGAGAGATGGCAAATGGACGAACATAGCGAATAACAAACTACGTGTAATCAAGACAGACACAACAATGTGGGACCAAAATCTAAAAAGATGAGATCAAACCATATTGAGCAGATTGAGAATAGGTCACTCAAAAATAACTCACCAACATCTTTTGGATAAATCCGAGCCAAACATTTGCCCAATATGTAACACAAGGGTCACAATAGAACATATAATAACCAGCTGTGCCAAATACAACACCCTGAGAACCAAATATAATATACCCGCCCGACTGTCAGACGCCCTAAAGAACAACCCAACAGCAAAATCAAATATATTAAACTTCATAAAAGAAGCAGATCTAACAAGTGATACATAGCTGTGTAAATCTGGTTAAATCCGCTGTTAAACTCATAAGCCAAATGTAATAAATATGTATATATTCTGTAAACATAAATATAGATATTAATTAGCAAATAAGTAAAAAAAAAAAAAAACATGTATTATATAAATTGTAATAACTTTTAGACGCTAGAGACTTAGATGTGAAGCGTCGGTAAATAAACAGTATGGAAAAAAAATATCTAGGTAGTCACTATAGCAACGACTTATCTAGAAATTAAAGCTAGAATTTTTGTGATAAGCAAAGTCTATTATTCACTGACATACATCTTCAGATCTAGAATTCTATATAAGAATACAAAGATAAGACTGTACAAAACGATAATTTGGCCATTACTCACATATGGTAGCGAGTGCTGAACACTCCGACAAGAGCAAGAATAACAGCTCAGGATTTTCGAAAGGAAAGTATTGCCTCGAATATATGGTCCGATACAAGAAGATGGATGTGGAAAATCTGGAGAAATGTAGAGGCTGTATGAAGACCATGATGTTATCGGGTTTATGAAGAGTGCCAGAAAACGCTGGCTAGGACACATCAGATTGCCAAATATCGATAATGTGCAAAAAGTGGTCGAGAGCATAACAAGTACCGCAAGGCCGAGGGGAAGACCGCATACCAGATAGATAGATAGTGCATTGAAAGACCTCCAGAAACAAGGAAGGAGCAACTGGCGCAGACTGGCTCCGAATCGTACAGTTTGGAGGCGAATCGTTGAGGAAGCAAAAGCCCTATAAGGGCTGTACAAGCCAATGATGATGTACACAGATATCGAAACTTTGGGAAACAATGGTGTAAGGTATTAAATGAACTCTTTGTACATAGATTAATAGACGATAAATGATATTGTTCATTTTGAAATAATTACAGAAAAAAATGCTCACCTTCACTTACTAAATACCTGCAAAATCCTGAGATGTGTGGAATATCACATTTCAAATCAATTTAGTTTTCTCTTATGTACCTTTCTCTGTATCTTTGCTTTTATATACTCCTTTTAATCTATAAACAAATCTCCCCAGATTATTTCTTTATTGTTCTCGTTAGACAATTACACCTTCCGGCATTCAGGTATCAAAACTATAACAATATCCACAGTGTATCCATAAGAAGCGATCTCCTCCACCTGTCCGTTGTCCGGGCACACTTTGCACCGTGTGGGCACCAGCGATCTCGGTAGCTATTAGCTCGCGGCTTCTTCTCTCTTAACATGGTAGTTACCGAGTGCCAAGCCGCCGCAATGCTAGTGTTTAAGTGTGAAATCCGAAAGGCGGTAGGAGTGTACAATGTAGGTTTATTTCAACGGTCACCTGTGCAAATATTCACCTGTTCTGGTTACGTGTTAGATATTAATTTAGATCTGATATGAACGTAATTGCAAAGTTCTCGCACAACTTCATGAATATGCTACACTATGTAAAATAAGGATACTTGACGATGCACGCAATTTGATCCGTACGCATTTTTATGCAATGACGGACTCATGAACGGTGCCACAGGGGATGTTTAATTACATAAATTAAAATTAATTAGTTTGATTTTTTAAATATTCGAATAGTCCCTTTAAAGACCCATAACTTTACCCAAAGTTGTGGTAGGTGTAGATGTAATTTGCGACTGATATTGTGCTATCAAGATAATTTCGGAAAACTTTGGTCTGTTAGCGAATTTTTAAGCTCTGGTAACAGTTGAACTAATCAAGTGGATTCATAAATGTAAGTTCCATTCACGAGGTTTTCTCATCTGAGTAGGCCACGTTAGGGTAGTAAATAGACATGTACTACTATACTACTTGCATACTAGATTACAGCAATTTAAAATATCATTCCTGTGGCGTTCTATAAGAAATATTTAGTCGGAAACACTGGAAATATATTTAGTTGATGAAAAATGTCATTGTTTATTAATGTCAAATTTTTGCAACCTAATAAAATAATATCATGACCTACTGAGATGAAGAAACATCGTGAATGGATTAAACTATAGACCAGCGGTTCTTAAACTGGGATCCGTGGACCCTTGGGGTCCGCGTAGCTATTACCGAGGGTCCACGAAACCATTTTGACATTAACTTTACATCCCCCAACTTTTCGCTTTTATTCAAATAATTCATTTAATAAAAATCCTACATGGTCAAGACTTGTTGTATTTGTTGTTACCTAAATAGTTATTGACATAACTAAAAAATAATTAGTAAAAATTTAATTATTTTTATTCAACTGCAAATTTTTTACATAAAACATTTTAATAAGATCTATTTTGACCAATATTTGACCAAGAAATGTTTATATGAGTTTAACGTATTATAATTTGTAACTTTTTTAATCCTTTTTACTAGTTACGTTTTTTATTCTATATGCTAATAAAAATGTTCATCTCTATAAATGCGCAAGACCATTTATTAAAATAACTAGCGAAACATTTTTACCAATATTTATTATAACGTATTGCCTATGTGATTATTGAGCCAGAAATTAATTCTCAAGAACGACGTAAATTGCTTAGGGTTGGAATGGGGTCCGAAAAAAAAATGTGTTCAAGAGGAGGTCCTTGGACTACATAAGTTTAAGAAACCCTGCTATAGACTAGTAGTTCTTGGATTAACTCTCTATTTGGTTCGAAATTTCAATACCGGTATTTCAGTATTATTTTATTTTATTTTTCTGGGATCTTGGTATAGGTCTCGAATTAGTTAAAATTTTTGACGCACAGCAACAATGGCTATTTGAGCCGAATATAAACCATCTTAAAGACTAGCGTATATATTAAAAGAATAAATAAAACAGTAAATAAATAATTAAAATCGTATAAACATAGTCAATCTGAGAAACCTGGCATGGGCAAACACAAATAAATATGATAAAAGTCTGTTCGAAAAATTAAACAGACGCAGAGTGATGGAAACTGGCTGTTAATGGGCCAAGTTCTTCACCTCGAATGAAGTGCCCATGGTCCACCAACCATGACCTATGATGTGACGGCGGTTTCTTCCCAGTGTGTGATGGCGGTTTCTTCCCTGCGGTTAATCTTGCAGGAAAACCCCATGGTTTAAAGTCTCCCTTAATCTGTCTCAACTTCACATTTTGTATGCTGTTCTATTCATATTGCCATTTGGCTAACACGAGATGTATCAGATAACTCTGCGTCATCTGGAAATATGAAACTCACATCAATTATAGGTTCGTGAGAGGCGGCCTTTGCAGCTACATCAGCCGCTTCATTACCTTTAATACCAACATGTCAAGGTATTCAAAATGTAATTAACAAAGATTAAGATGATTAGGTCATGTGTTCCATCTATCAGAGAGCAGAATGGCAAAAATAGTTCTCAAAGGAATCGTTACCAAATTGAGATGCGGACGTCCTACATGGAATAGAATAATACAATCTGAAAAGATCTGGAAGAAACAGGGATCTTCCGATATTGTGCAGGCAGCTCTGGGGTCGACTCAGCCTCAAATATTTCATACTTATAAATGAGTACCTGTTCATACAGGGATAATAGGACCGGTATAATCGCAAAACTGACCACTTGGCTTTCATATCTATAACCGGCGGTCTAGAAACGGAGAATTTACCTTCTCTGCCCCTTATACGCCTATCTAGGTGTTAGGAACCTATTATTATTTTAGGCCAGCTAGACCTATATCCACGAATACGGATACGTATTTTACATTCAAGTAGAAAAACGAACAACCTTGAATCAATAGTTTGATGTATCGGTTTATACAAGCTAAAACATGCCAATTGGCTCATAATTTAGTTCAGGTCAAAATCACTCAATCATTGTTTTCGGTTAAATTAATTTATTCTAATATTTAATATATACTAGACCTTTCGAAAACCCCAGGCACGAAATGTGATTAAATATCAATTTAAACGTCAGAGTAAAGTTTACTACACCTTGAGCATTGTTAAACCCAAGCTAATAAGAAAAATAATTCGAATTTATCTATATGATATTCCCTTAAGATCCGCCTAATATGGAGTTTTTTTTGCGGATCACCCGCGGATACAGATGCGGATATCCAGCACACCACTAATCTAAACCGAACTATAGTTCTAATCTACTATTACTGCTAAATTGGACACAAGCATCGTTGATCCGATGCTTGTCCAGATTTACAACTCCTACAGTACCAAAATCTGGACTGATATAAAGTATTGATCAATGTAATTTGAGATCAGTCATACATTTTTTTTTCATTTGTTTAAGAACTATATAGGATATGTCAAAATTAGGTCCACTTGTAAGGAATAAAGATTTTACTTTTATGTGAAGATATGATGGCAGATAGATTAACGGTACAAGAAAGAAGTTTTTATGTCAAAATTATATTCACTTACATATATGGAATAATGATTTTAATTTTATTTGAAGATATGATAGCATATAGATAAATGCTACAAGAAAGAAGTTGATTAGCTTGATAGCAGTGTTACGTTCTACAATCCTAGTTGCAAGAAGTTCCAAAATCAATTTCAACGAGATTCGCGTGATCCATAGTTGCAAAACGAATCACCTACATTAAACTTGCCGCCAGTTTTCGTTTTTCTAGCGTTTATGTTTCAAATGTTTATTCCAGTTAAGCGTTAACATAATATTGGCATACCTGTATTATGAGCTACCACACTCAATCATAAGCTTGAAAATGTAAGCTAAAATTACAGTCTAACTATAGGTACATTAAAACTAAACTATAATATGAGACAGAAAAAATAAACATAAACCTAATCTTAAACGTCAAAATGCTCTTTACTGAATGTTTGATATATAAAATGTTTCATAGTACCATAAATCTTTTAGTGACAAGAGCAGATGATAAAATTACATTCGTTTTCTTAAGAAATTCTCTCCGTCTCTGTGAATGTGGAATGAGATCTAAATTTGAATTTTACACCACAAGTTTAACAAGTCTTTCATTAGATATAACCTCATCTACCTTAGATTAAGTTAGATTTAGAATTTGATTATAAGTTTACTTTTAAATTTATTACGTTTTAATCTTAACATATTCAACGTCTGCAATCGATTCAACCTAATAAATGAGGCACAAAATCTAATGATAAAGATTTTAAGACGATGCTGGAATAAGTTAAGAAACGATTTACTGAAAGTTAAGTTAACTTTGTGTTTGGTTAAAACTTCCCAGGACTTAAATCAGACCTATCTTAATCGGATTAAAATAAATCTCTAAAGAGAGGTGTTCGAATGGCTTAAATCGATTAAACGGGAGATATTAGGCGACAATCATTTTATCTCACATTTGTTTCGCGTTTACCAAGTTTTATGGTAATCTTCACGCCTAATAATCCGTGTGAAAATGTCAAAATATTTTTTAAGATAATTAAGATAACACCCGTTGATTTTTTAAATGGTTGTTTATTATATTATCATTTAAATGGTTTTGGTATTAATAATTTATATATATTAGGATGAAGATTGGATCGTAACGCCATACAAAAAATTAATTTAGTTTGCTAGAAGGCATATTTCAAAAGTATGACGAAAAAATTATAAAATAAATGTACAATAATTACTACATATTGCTCAGAAATATGTAATCTATATATAATGGATCTATAAATTGAAATTTTTACAAATTTCAGTATTTCGTAGCTTCATTTAAATTAGTGGCTGACAGCAGGCCTACATGCTTGATGCCAGTGCCACATTTTTAGTCAATTCGAGCGATAAGTGCGCATTTCATAAAGTGTTAGAAACCGATACCGGATTTTTGGGTACTTGGTTTCAGTTATCTGATAAAACTGGGTGTGTAATTTTCGAGTAACACGGTTCCGGACACTTGGTTCTGAATATTTCGGATACCCGGTTTCGAACACCTGTTTTCGGATGCGCGGTTTCGGATATTCACTTCGATTACAATCCGTTATCATTTCGATTTCGGATACACGGTTCCGAATACCCAGTTTCGAATAATCAATTCCGGATATTCGAGCGTAGAAATGGGTAAAATCGAAATCAGATTTTGAAATTGGTTCCCGTTCTGACATGATCTATTTCTGAGAGCACTAATTTCATATACTACAAAAATATTTATTTTCGCGAAATTACAAAAAGTTCGAATATCTTTGGAAAAAAACCTTTTATAAATGAAGACCGTATTATTTCGTATTATTTCCGTATTTATTTTTTATTTGAAAAATACGTATTTGTTAATCTTTCATGCACCGTGTTTTTCAAATTTCAACTCTCTAGGTTCATCCGTTTGGCCAAAATTTCTACTGAATAGACAGACAGACTCCAGAGTGACGATATAAGGAGTCTTGTATAGTTATACCTGTGAAATCCTAAAGAACAACCGAAAAGATTTTTGTAAAGACATCGTAGAATAGCTCATCTAGGCCGCATTAGACAAAACCTTTCAACGAAATAATCAGATCAATTCTGTAAAAAGTTACTGTGTAATAACGTTACTACAACATAAAATATTATAAAAAATACAATGACTTTCATTCATGATAGTAACTGACCTTGCTCATAGTGACGAATTTAGTAACTATTATCATAGTAACAGAGTTACAGAATTGGTCTGTGTGTCATCAAATCTGAAAGCAATAATAAATAATAAATAATAAATAATAAATAATAAATAATAAATAATAAATAATAAATAATAAATAATAAATAATAAATAATAAATAATAAATAATAAATAATAAATAATAAATAATAAATAATAAATAATAAATAATAAATAATAAATAATAAATAATAAATAATAAATAATAAATAATAAATAATAAATAATAAATAATAAATAATAAATAATAAATAATAAATAATAAATAATAAATAATAAATAATAAATAATAAATAATAAATAATAAATAATAAATAATAAATAATAAATAATAAATAATAAATAATAAATATTAAATAATAAATAATAACTGAAAACTTTTTAAGCCGAGTTTAATCTTTTATTTAAACTCGGTTATAATATAATAATCCCATAAGTAACCATTGCAACAATTTTCTAACTATTTGGTTATAGTTAACTAAGCTTTCAGAAACCAGCCCTAAATGTTATTCTTAATGTTCCATAGTAAAACTTTGTCTTTTCTGATTTAAAATATTCTTATATGTAGAAAAGCTTCTTTCGACAGTCCATTTTTACGTAGTTTTAACAAAATAATTTACAATTTTCAATTCCCGCTAATCACTAATTTACTCTTCTACTGTAGATTTTTGTTTAGGCATTTCAAAACAATAAATAACTTAACACTAAAAATAGTATTAAGGAAAATACTATACAAGATTTAAAAAAACTAACAGAGACACACTTGCAGTGTGCAATGTTCGCTTCGAGTACAAACCAACGAAATCGGGAAACGTAATACTTTCGTAGAAATGCGTTTAATAATAGTGATTCAACGCCGTTAAATTTTACTTAACATATGTATTTTGTAAACTATTATCATTAATTGCTTGTACAATAAAAAAATAATAATAAGCTGTGGCCACCACAGGACCGACCGCCATCGTATAGTACTTATATAAAATACATTCTAGCAGCAGAGTAGAAATAACTTGGCCTAATATTTTCTAACAGAAATATTATTTATCATGACCATGGAAACGTTACATATAAGTATGAAAAAATCAGCTGTGGCCACCACAGGACCGACCGCCATCATAAAGTACTTGTATAAAATACATTTTAGCAGCAGAGTAGAAATAACTTGGCCTAAAATTTTTTAACAGAGATATTATTTATCATGACCATGGAAACGTTACATATAAGTATGAAAAATTGAGATTTGGAAAAAATTTCGAAAAATTTTACAATTTTTTTTTTTTTATCAAAAAATGTCTCAAATAAAAGTTGTTAGTTATTGCTTTTATAGCAATTTTTGTTCAATAATTTTGTTCGAAATATTTTTCTGTTGTGAAATATTCGCAAAAATCCCAAAATAAATGGGAATAAATGTGTTTATTCCCATTAATAATATTTTTAAACAATTCTGTTACTTATCTTATTTATTAATTTTTAATGACTATATTCCCTAATGAGCTTTATCAGTGATAGCCATCTTGATTTGTAGATACGTGATTTTTACAAGAGGCATTGCATTTTTTCTGGCGTGTTTAGTTATTATTAAGTGGTAAAAGTGCAAGGTTTAAGTGGTAAAAATGTGGCATAGTGTGGACTTTGGTGTTTGGACTGCATGGAGATCAAAACTGGAATGATTGCCAAGGTATTTCTAGAAATTTTTGTTAATTTTGTAATGCAAGTCATTGTTCATTAATGCAAGTAATGCAAGTACACGTGTACACGTGTACAAGTACAGTGAGTATTCCTAGATTCTAGCAGCACAGTAGAAATAACTGGGCCAAATATTTTCTAACAGAGATATTATTTATCATAACCATGGAAACGTTACATATAAGTAGGAATAAATAGATAAATAGATACAAAAAAATTTCAATTTTTTTTTCGAAATTTTTCATTTTATCAAAAAACGTCTCAAATAAAAGTTATTAGTTATTGTATTTATAGCTACTTTAGTTAAATAAATTTTTTCGAAATATTTTTCTGTTGTAAAATATTCACAAAAATCTTAAAATCGACACGAGTAAACTCCCATTTTTAGTCAACCGATTTTTACCAAAAGTTGATCAACTTGTGCCATTGATGGCAGAAGCTTAAATATGAAGTTTCATAAAAATCCTTTCAGCCGAATTTGCTCTGCACGTGTACACAGACAGACGGACGGACAGACAGACAGACAGACAGACAGACAGACAGACAGACAGACAGACGGACATACAGACCGACAGACATCATGCTAAAAATAGTCAAAACGTTACGTAGGGAACTCAATTCGTGGAGATCCATCGAAATCTCGAAACATCAAAATTGGTATGATCACAATACCTCCCTTATACATATATGTTGGCGGTCGGTAAAAATTGAGACTTAGAAAAAATTTCGAAAAATTTTACAGAAATTATTCGAAATTTTTCGTTTTATCAAAAAACGTATCAACTAAAAGCTATTAGTTATTGCTTTTATAGCAACTTTTGTTCAATAATTTTTTTCGAAATATTTTTCTATTGTGAAATATTCACAAAAATCTTAAAATCGACACGAGTAAACTCCCATTTTTAGTCAACCGATTTTTACCAAAAGTTGATCAACTCTTAACATTGATGGCAGAAGCTTAAATATGAAGTTTCATAAAAATCCTTTCAGCCGAATTTGCTCTGCACGTGTACACAGACAGACGGACGGACAGACAGACAGACAGACAGACAGACAGACAGACAGACAGACAGACAGACAGACAGACGGACAGACAGACCGACAGACATCATGCTAAAAATAGTCAAAACGTTACGTAGGGAACTCAATTCGTGGAGATCCATCGAAATCTCGAAACATCAAAATTGGTATGATCACAATACCTCCCTTATACATATATGTTGGCGGTCGGTAAAAATTGAGACTTAGAAAAAATTTCGAAAAATTTTACAGAAATTATTCGAAATTTTTCGTTTTATCAAAAAACGTATCAATTAAAAGCTATTAGTTATTGCTTTTATAGCAACTTTTGTTCAATAATTTTTTTCGAAATATTTTTCTATTGTGAAATATTCACAAAAATCTTAAAATCGACACGAGTAAACTCCCATTTTTAGTCAACCGATTTTTACCAAAAGTTGATCAACTCTTAACATTGATGGCAGAAGCTTAAATATGAAGTTTCATAAAAATCCTTTCAGCCGAATTTGCTCTGCACGTGTACACAGACGGACAGACGGACAGACAGACAGACGGACAGACGGACAGACAGACAGACGGACAGACAGACAGACGGACGGACAGACAGACCAACAGACATCATGCTAAAAATAGTCAAAACGTTATGTAGGGACCTCAATTCGTGGAGATCCATCGAAATCTCGAAATGTCAAAATCGGTATGATCACAATACCTCCCTTATATATGTTGGCGGTCAGTAATTAATCTCGATAAATAAACAAAAAAAAGCACAAAAATTTTAAAAAAAAACTTAAAATTGTAAAAATGCAAAAAATGTGTAAAAAAATTGTTGTCAAATGATTAGTTTTGTTTTAATTCGTACACATATTAATATTATTAATTAATACTGTTGCAGCTTTTGCAATGATAAAAAATTGATGTGAAGTGTGAATATTCACATATTTCAGGGTTTCGCAGGTATATAATAAGTGAAGGCGGTATGCTGAGTATGTAGGACAAATTTTACTTTATAGTAATCACGGCAAAATGAACGATATTTTTAAAATAATTTATCGTCTGTTAATCATATAATAAGACTGGTTATTAAATTTACGCTCTTAAAAATTAAATACAACATTTGTCAAAATATAACTAGAATTTTGACAAAATAATTTCAACATAATAAAAATGCAAAGAAAAAAAAACTGAAAAAATAAAACTCACTCCGTCCGTACTCGAACTCGAAACCCTTCGTTTTCCAGAGAATTTTAGCTTCCGACACCAGCGCTCTAACCCGTTGCGCCATCGGACGCTTTGCATATGAGTGTCTTACATTGGTATAACTTTTGTATTTTGTGAACCAAAAACCACAAAAAATGCGTTATTTTCCGAAAACATAATCTGATCAAAAATTCCTGTTGTACTATTTCGGTTCACACCAATATACATTACTTGGAATTTTTTTAGATTTTTAGTTTAAACCATCTGGGCTACAGGGTGTGGGACAAAAAATTTTTTGCACAATTTTGGCAAAAATCGCATCAAAATAATTTATTTTGCAAAAATAAAAATTTGATCGTTAATCCACGTACTAAGGGCTTTCATATGATACCCTACTCAGAATTAAAAAAAAAAAATTTGTTTTCGATGAGCACATATTTGTTTATATTTTTAGGGGGGTATGTTTTTTAGATGTTTTAGTATTTTTCCTATGTGCGGGTCAAAGAGTTGTATAAGCATGCCAAATTTCAACTCTCTAGGTTTAGCTGTTTGGTTACAATTTTTACCGAACAGACAGACAGACAGACAGACAGACAGACAGACAGACAGACAGACAGACAGACAGACAGACAGACAGACAGACAGACAGACAGACAGACAGACAGACAGACAGACAGACAGACAGACAGACAGACAGACAGACAGACAGACAGACAGACAGACAGACAGACAGACAGACAGACAGACAGACAGACAGACAGACAGACAGACAGACAGACAGACAGACAGACAGACAGACAGACAGACAGACAGACAGACAGACAGACAGACAGACAGACAGACAGACAGACAGACAGACAGACAGACAGACAGACAGACAGACAGACAGACAGACAGACAGACAGACAGACAGACAGACGACAAAATGACGGTATAAGGGTTTTTTGGTCATACCTACAAAACGCTAAAAAGGAGAAACTTAAAATCCAGTCTCTAGTTATTATCATCCATTTTTTATACTACATCTGCCCTTTCTCGGCTGCCTTAAAATAACTAGGATTTATTTTGAACATTTGATTACAAAAAATACGATATTTCATTCGCATTGGTTTTTAAATTGAAATTAATATTGATAGAATCATTATAAAATTACGATAAAATTGTATTATGAACAGTAACCGATGTTTTGCAATACATATTATATTTTTAAAGTATAACATGGCTGGAAGCTATAAGTTATTAGTCCTGATCAAAAATCTCGAATATTGAAAAAAATTACAAGGTACTCTTATATTAAATCGCTGTCCATTATAATAATAAAATGATTAAATTTTAAATATTTTCCCAAAATTATAAAGTGCAGTAATAATTAGATAACATTTTATGATATTATCATCGAACGATCCAAGTAAATGGAAAATAAATCTTAATAAAATTATCATATTTTATTATTTAAATGAATTTTCATGGATGCATGAGCTCATAAATGCAGTCATTCATTTAACTCTCATGATAACGAGAGTGATCGCAACTTAAATTTATCGATTATACTGTCTGCACTTTGTCTTCTACAGCGGTTCCCAACTTATTTTAAACGCGGAACCCTTTCCATCTTAATAAAAAATTATGGAACCCTTACAGTATTTACTTACTTAATTGTTGTGCTCATTTACCATCTCTGGTGTTATGTTTTTTTTTTTTGAGATTTACTTCTATTTTCTTCTTTCACGGGAGAACGTCACTAAATTTTTTCCCATTCATAATTATCTGGTGCCCTACTTCTTTCTTCATTCCCGGGAATTTATCTTCTCTCTACCGCTATTCTAATTTTGGCACTCCACTTTTTAGGTCTTCCACCGCGTCTTCTTTTAGATACCCTGGTTTCGTATAGCTTTTTAGCATCTCTAACTCTATCCATTTTTTAGGGTTTTGTAGGTATGACCAAAAAACCCTTATACCGTAATTTTGTCGTCTGTCTGTCTGTCTGTCTGTTCGGTAAAAATTGTAACCAAACAGCTAAACCTAGAGAGTTGAAATTTGGCATGCTTATACAACTCTTTGACCCACACATAGGAAAAATACTAAAACATCTAAAAAACATATCCCCCTAAAAATATAAACAAATATTTGCTCATCAAAAAAAAATATGTTTTTTATAATTCTGAGTAGGGTATCAAATGAAAGCCCTTGGTACGTGGATTAAAGATCAAATTTTTATTTTTGCAAAATAAATTATTTTGAAGCGATTTTTTGCCAAAATTGTGCCAAAAAAAAATTTGTCCCACAGCCTGTAGCCCAGATGGTTTAAACTAAAAATCTGAAAAAATTCTAAGTAATGTACATTGGTGTGAACCCGAATAGTACAACAGGAATTTTTGATCAGATTATGTTTTTGGAAAAAACGCATTTTTTGTATTTTTTGGCTAATAATGTACACAAGTAACAACTTGGTAACACGCTACACTGGAAGGTGTATGCTGGTCTAGTGGTTATGACGCTGGATTTTCACCCAACTACCTCGATCCGAAAGGGATCGTGCAGGGTTCGATCCCTTTCGAGAGACAATATTATTTTTTGTTTTTTTTTTTGAATTTTTATATTGTTTTATTTTTCCAAAATTCTAGTTATATTTTGGCAAATGTTGCATTTAATTTTTAAAAGCGTAAATTTAATAACCAGTGGAAATTGTTTAAATTATAGTTTAATTCTGTTTCAATGTACACGAAATCAGAGGGGCGGCGCTTATAACAACCAATGGAAGCCATAGGCGCAATTTTTAAAATTCTTAATGAACCTTGTTATATATATATATAAAAAAAACTGCACATATTTAGATACCTAAATAATGGTACTAGGCGTTCGAATTAAAATTAACAAAAAAAATATTTTAATATAACATTTATTTTGACATCCCAAATAATCATCATTCACTTACTAAATACCTGCAAAACCCTGATATGTGTGAAAATTCACACTTCACATCATTTTTTTAATATGAGCAATATCATCTTAGTTTACCTTCTTCTATGATTTCTTCTATTTGTTCCCAACAATTTTTGATAATTTGTACTGATTATAAATATAAAACAATAAGTCAATAAATCAATAATTATTGATTAAAAATACAATTAACAGATTAATAATGAAAAATCAATATTATTCATTCAATTAATGTAAAATATTTTCTTTCGAAATTTGGTTTAATGGTGGACTGCTGAATTATAATATCAGGAGTGGCATCTTATTTACTCGTATTTTGATTTTGTAGCAGTGTAGAACGAAAATACGCTTTCACACAAATGGCATTAAACGGCTATAAACAACGAAATGACTTTTGGAATATATTCGATATTCCTCATTTAACACCAAAACTCGTATAATAGAACTTCATTCAATTTAGTTTTTATTTGACTGTTTGAAGTCAGGTCGATGAGATTTTCATAGCTTGAAGTAGATTGTTTTTTTTGACTGTTTTTTTTTTTTTTAATATTGAAGTATGTTAGCCAAATATTATTGTCATGTTTCAATGAAGGGAAACGCAAGATCTATCTGTCTAAGAACAATAATTAACTTTTTTAAATCAATTTTCAACCGCATTTAAAACTGTTAATTAGAGCTCAACAACTCATATTGTAGCGAGCCAGTGGTTTAACGTAAACATCTCGCAATGCTTACTGTTCAATCTATATAATTATGATGATTTCATACTAAAATGAGATTCCGGAATCAGGGATCAGGTGCGAGGCGTGAGTTATCCAGGGTTCAACATTATGATAAGTGAATTCAATGATATATTTTGGTACTTACCAACCGACGGATGGGCCATCTTGTGGTTAATCTCAATTGTTATTTACACTTGGATTTGATATAAGGAGTTACACCACATTCAATAAGAATCGATTCAGAATTAAGTTTGAGTTTTGATGTACAATTTAAATATATTTGAAAAGTAAAAGTTTAATAAAATTTAATGTTAGGCTAGAATGAATCTTATAGATCACCGGATAATTGACCAAGAGTATCCCTCAAGAATTCAGAGTTACCGCATGCTAGTCGCGAACCGAACTGCTATCTAACTATCTCTGAACTGACTTAATCCCTATTCTAAGTTGAAAGAAGTTTATAATACCAAGTATAACAATATTCCAGGAAATGACAGTGTTTAAAAATTTAAATGTATTAAATTTTTCTATTATCAGTCAATTTTCAATTACTGAGACAGTTCTTATAAATTTGAAACCCTAAAATATTTCCTGCATAACAAATGAAATTAAATGCATAATGGAGTGGTCTAATACGGTGGTCTAATAAGGTGGTCTAAGAGATTCATTACAATATTATGGTGGTACCCCTCAAATTTTCTCGCGGGAACCCTAGGCTTCCGCGGACCTTTTGGGAACTACTGATCTACAATATGCTAATTTTCTCATATTAATTTTTTATTATGTCATATGTTTTTAAAGAAACTTGATAATTTTTGTACTGTTACTCAATAATTTTGTAAAATTGTTGCAATAAGAATTGGTTCACAACAATGTTGCTAAAAATTATTCAGTAAAAAGCTGATTTAATTGTACATTAAAAATAATTATGTGTTACACAAGAAAAGGCATCTTGTCGCCTTATATCTTATTAATCTTTAGAAATAGTTTAGGGCGGTTTCATGCAACTAGTCTGGAATCGCGATACGCGTATAAAAGATTCTTCTCAATGGAAGCGTTTATATGGCTATACTCGTGGGGTACTTCTTCTTCTTCTTCAGTCCATAAACGTCCCACAGTAGTCTCACTGAGCCGTAGTTTTCACTACCGTATTGCTACTTTATATTGGTTACGAGCTTTTCACTCCGAAGAGTGAAATTTCCGGTCTACAACTCCCACTATGACCTAAATCCGGCTTGGGAGCAGTGATAAATTTTTGATGTGACACTTTTTTTTAATTTTATTTATTTCAATGATGATGAGATGATAAGGACATGGACAAATCTATTCCCTGGCCGGGATTCGAACATGGGTCCTTAAACAGGAGAAGCTAGGTTCCTACCTCTACGCTACTGAGGTCGGTGGGATACTAAATCTGATGAACTCATTGTTCCTATTTCACTTTTGTGCTGTAGCTGTTTTATGTAAGGGCCTAACCGTTAACGCTTCAAGTTCATCCATTTCTCCCAAATAGATTTACATTCTTCATTGATTTAACCTTTAGGTATTTTAACATTCAGGTACAACAAGCGTTGTACCTGGATTTCAGTTCCTAAAATCTATTTATATAATCCTATTATTCCTAAAATCCTAGATTCCTAAAATCTTTTTATATAAGTTTAAAAATAAAAAAAACTGCACAGCATAAATGAGTCAGCACATTATTTTTTATAATCATCATAAAATAGTAATAAATTGTAAATTTAATTATTAAAACAGTCTTAATTAAGTTATTAGTGTACAATAAATAATATATAGTGTTAGTGAATACATATGTTATTTCTTTTAAATAATATAAATGTTTCAAAAGTGATTGTCTTACTTCAATAAAGGTCATTTTAGCAAATTATTCAATTCGCTACGACCTGTATTATTTTGTCTACAACATAAAAAGTTAAGTTATTTGTTTTCTACATTCAAAGATTTTAATTATTTTTACTCTCTTAACCCTATTGTCCTGTGTTTCTCACTTTTACACCTTCCGTGGTCTTCTTGTATGTCTATTAAAAGACCCCTTGACAGACCCCTTGGGGCAGAAGAATGTGTCCCTGTCTATAAATGATTCGGTAACAATAACCAAATAGTCCAGTTGATAGCACTCTTGTCTTATAATTCGAAGGTTCGTGGTTCAAATCTTGGACACCCGGACTTTTTATTTTATTTTTTATTAATAATTTTTTTGTTATTTATTTTTATTATTAATTATTTGTTATTAATTTTTTTAAATAAATTTTTAATTTTTTCTATTTACTTATTTATTACAATTAAATTTTATAAATTTTAACTGCACCCGGACTTCATTATATTTTATTCTTTACATTTTATTTATTTTTATTATTACTCTTTTATTATTCATTTTTATTATTAATTATTGTTTTTTAATTTTTTTAAATAAATTTTTATTTTATTCGTTTTATTTATTTATTACAATTAAATTTTATAATTTTTTATTTTTTTTTTTTTTTATACCTTGATATTTTTATCATACTTTAGTTTATATCAGCTATTTACAATGCCTAAAGTACGTATTGACTCTTTAAAATTACCGACACTGAAAAACGAACTAAAAATCTTAGGGCTAACTAGTCAAGGCAAAAAACAAGAGCTTGTAACGAGACTGAAAAATAATTTGTCTTCATCTTTTATTTCTACAGTTGATAACTCCGAGAACTCTGGTGAAAGTTCTAGTAATATTATGCTGGACAATGCCGAAATTCAGACAACTGATAATAGTTTGTCACATAACACCTCATTTTCTGATAATAGTATTAAAAAACGCCGCAAAACTAAATGTTCTCAAATAAATATCTTAAAAACAAAAATTAATAAATTAGAACTGTCACTTAAAAGCTTATACAATACTAATAAGAAAATTATTGAAGATAACCGTAAGCTTAATAACAAATTAAACAAGCTTTTATCTAAACCATCTGTGCCTAATGATGATCAATCTAACATCATACCTAATAAAATTAGAAATACTCCTGCTAACCCTCACGACGCAAAGAAAGTAGAAAATCAAAAAACAAATAATAGACCAGATAATGATAAACATAAAGTAAATAATAACAAATCAAAGAAAAGAGTATTAATACTAAGTGACAGTCATGGTCGTTATCTCAGTAACTTTTTAAGGGAATACTTAAGTGATGATTTTACAGTAGATTCATATGTAAAACCTAATGCACATCTCAGTAGCGTAGTTGAAAGGCTTCCTCATTTAACAACCAATTTCACGAAGAAAGATCACGTGATTGTACTAGGTGGAACCAACAACTATCCCAATAATTTTAAAAATCTTAGTGATACATACACCAACATAATATCACAAACTAAAAACACCAACGTTGTCATTTTTGCTGTACCCTACTCAAATAATAGACCATTTGAAATTAATAAGGATATTTTTAATATGAACTGTACCCTGTATGATATGACTGAGTGCAAAGCGCATTGCTATTTGTTTGACACAAATTTTTACATCGAAGAACGAAGTTACACCAGGGATGGTATTCACCTAAAAATTTCCACAAAGAAATTTCTTTGTAAAAAACTTGCCGCACATATTATTAAGTCGCAGGATTATTTTTTAGAAAAACTTTAAATGGAAACATAATTTCAATATATTATCAAAATGTTCAAGGATTAAACATGAAATTAGATCAACTCTCATCATCTTTACCATCGCTCGACTTCGATATTATAGCTTTATCCGAAACCTGGTTAAGTGACAGTGTTTTTAATGCAGAGATTAGCAACGGATCTTACAATATATATCGGAAAGATCGCAACTTCCTGGAGTGCAGAGTTTCACGTGGGGGCGGTGTTCTCCTTCTAGTGTCTAGCCAAATAAATTCTTTTAATGTGCCTCTTGATACTTACAGTAATTTGCTACCTATAAATGTTGATGTTACTTGTGCCAAAATATCTATAAACTCTGTATTTTATTTTGTATTTTGTATTTATATTCCACCAGCCATGCGGCCTAACCAATTCGAAAATATTTTTGGATTTTTTGAATCTTTACCCTTTTTAAACGATAATAATTATATTATTATTGGTGACTTTAATATACCCGAGTTAATTGCAAATCAAAATTCAAGAAATTCAAAGCTATTTCGTAACTTTATAACGTTTTTTAGTTTGACGCAATATAATAATGTTATTAATAAAGATAACCATGTTCTTGATTTGGTATTATCAAATGTTGATTGTTTAGTCTCACGTGAAACATCGTTAATATTCAGTAAAGAATATAATTCTCATCCCACTCTCAACATTCTAATGAATACCAGATTAAATGAAAAAAATGAAAAAACTAATACTAAACATTGTGTTACTTCCCGTATGTTTAACTTTAAAAAAGCTAATTTTATAAAACTTTATAATTTAATTAGTAATTATGATTGGAGTCAGCTTAAATCATTCGACAATGTTGATATTGCAGTTGAATTTTTGTACTCGGCTTTATACAACATGTTTTATAAATGTATCCCTCCTAAACCTAGTTATAACACGACCTTTCCCCCTTGGTTCACTCGTCAAATCAGGTTAGATTTAAGTAAGAAAAATCATTTTTACAAAATGCATAAAAAATATCAAAACAACACATTTTTCTTACAAAAATACAAACAATTTCGTTCCAAACTTAAAACAGATATAAAAATTTCATATAATAACTATATTAAATCCTGTGAATCTTCAATTATATCAGACCCAAAAAAATTTTGGACGTTTGTCAATTCTAAAAAATCAAATTCATCAAACCCCAGCATTATGTCTTTTAATAATGAAAACTTTTCTACTATTCCGAGTATAGCAAATGGATTTGTAAATTTCTTTCAAAGTGTCTTTTCCTCCGTCTGTTCATCACCTTCCTCTACGTCTTCTAATAGCAATACTCCTCTTAATAATGTCTCTAATACTTTAGTCTCTCTATCATATATTTCTATTGATGATATAGAAAACGCTATTAAAAAAACTATGAAAAATAACTTATCATGCGGTCCAGACCTTATCCCAAATTTAATAATCAGAGACTGTGCCACGCCTTTTTCAGAAGCACTCTTCCACATTTTTAATTTATCTATAAAAACCAGTACTTTTCCTTCTAAATGGAAACTGGGACGAGTCACTCCTATACACAAATCGGGTGATAAAAGTCTTATAAAAATCTATAGACCTGTGACCGTTCTCCCAAATTTTAGTAAAATCTTCGAATCCATTATATATAAAAATATCTACTTCAATATAAAAAATAAACTATCCTTTTCACAACATGGCTTTATGCAACACAGATCCACGTCGAGCAACCTTTGTTATTTCACGCATTACGTTTCATCTGCTCTGGATAGCAATAATCAGGTAGACGTTGTATATACCGATTTTGCCAAAGCTTTTGATACAATTGATCCCCAAATTATCATTGAAAAACTTAAAATTTTTGGACTGTCACCAGCACTGGTAGCGTTATTGTCGTCGTATCTTCAAGATCGCAATCTATCTGTTTGCTATTGTGGTCATACAACCTCCCCTTTTAAAGTCACTTCCGGAGTCCCACAAGGATCAAATTTAGGTCCTCTTCTTTTTTTAATATTTATTGATGACATTAATAATGTAATAGTCAGTGAAAGATTAGTTTTTGCCGACGATCTAAAAATTTTCCGCACTATCTCTTCAAATAATGATTGCCACATTCTTCAAAACGACTTGGAAAATATATCTAATTGGTGCACCTTAAACAAACTTAACCTCAATCTTTCTAAATGCAAAATTCTGACATTTACACGAAAATGTAACCCCACTATTTTCTCCTATTCGATACTTAATCAGTTGCTTACTCGTTGCGAAAGTACCCGGGATCTGGGCATCGAGTTTGATAGTAGACTTACTTTCAACTCGCATATAGATACGATTTGTTCTTCGTCCTATAAAATGCTAGGATTTATTATCAGGAATTCACGCACTTTTTCAAACATGAACGTTATCTTCACACTTTATTATGCATTCATTCGCTCTAAAATTGAATATTGTTCAATAGTATGGGATCCCATTTATGAGATTCAAAAGAATGCCATTGAAAAAGTGCAACATAAATTTTTAAAGTTCATCTACTTTAAAGTTATGGGATCCTACCCCCCTTTCGATCTCTCATATAGTACCCTTCTTAATATTTTTTCCACCAAATCTTTAAGTGAGCGTCGTGAGTTAAGCTCCACAAACTATCTTAAAAAATTAGCATCAAATCTAATTGACGATCCACTTTCCTTTCAACAATTAAATTTCCACATCCCATCTTTCCGTACAAGGCATTCCTCACTTTTTTATCTTCCCCAGGCACATACCAATCTATTCCTAAAATCCCCATTGAACAGGATGTGTTCATATTATGAGCAGAATACAAAAATTGAACTGTTCTAGTAATTCTAAAAATTTTCATATAAAGTTCTATAAATTTATTCATTTTTGTGTATTATGATTTTTTATGTTTAATATTGTTAATTTTTAAGTCTTAATATTGTTAATTATGTTCCTGTCCAATTTTGGCTATGCTGTTGGGACAGATGTATTAAATAAATAAATAAATAAATAAATAAAATAGTTATATTTGTCATAATTTTGTAAACTACTGTATAACTTCTATTTTCGAACTTTTTGTAATAATTTTTAAATAATTTTTGTAATACAATTATAAATACTTACTTTTATTATTACAATTATAAGTTAGTTAACCCATCTACACTGTTATAAATAATGAATACTATATATTTATTATTAACAGTAATTAAAAGGATTTATTTATTTATTTATTTTACATCGGCCTATTTCTGCAACGAGGCTAATCGCCGATGGCAGGGGGCGACCTCCTATACCTAGATGAGAGGTGAATGATTGTGAAAATGAGAGTAATGTAAACATATTATTCTCGCCCGAATAATATCACCAACGGAGAATCGAACTACCGACCACACAATCCAGACTGTTTTTCACCAGCCCAAACTGCACGATATAATGCGCTTGGCCACTCCGTTGGCTGTAATTAAAATGAATGAATGTTATAATGTGTAAGAGGATATGTTCCAAGCTACACGACTATTTTTACCATGTACTTTGGCCGCGAACATACAGAAAGCCGGCACCAGCTTTACTGGCAACAAGTGCTGATCTGCCGCAGTATCTGTCCATGTTTTTAAATATAACCGCATACGCTGTGTACTGGTCGGCGCCGGTCGGTGTCGGCTACCCGCTTGCCGAAACGTTTAAGCAGTTTAAGCAGACTGTTGTCAGCACCGAAACAAAAAAAAAATTAAAAAATCTTTCATCATCTTCTTTAAATTGAGGAAAAAGGTGGTGGTATTCCACATATTTACGTCTCTCTTGGTTTATTGCATGTAAACCTTATCTTTTAGGTTCTATTTTTAAATATAGTGATTCTGTTAGAAACAACTCATCAAAAGATGAATCAGAACTCGCAATTTTCACTCTTAATTGAGCCAATATACGAAAGAGTAGCTATACACTTTCAAAACTAGCGTACACTCTATACTAGGCCAATATAATTAAAAAATGTACGATAAAGAGGAAAAAATAAATAAAAACTTCAATATATAGGCTGTGTCATCTGTCAGTGGCACATGCAATATCAGCGTTTAGCGTGTGCTCAACCAGTAACCCAGTACGCTTATTTTCGGTACCGATTGTCAGCGCTGATTTACCAGCTTTCTGTATGTTCGCGGCCTTTGTAAGGTATTAGTTTCAAAAAATTAAAAAAAAAAGAAATATTAAAATAAAAAGTTAGCCAGTTAATAGAGCAATAAGCAAAGTATATTTTACATTAGTATTAAATTTTAAAAACAAATATCTACAGTATGATAATTAAGAAAATTTAAAAAGTGTTCCAGGGCACAACAGTCTCCCCTATACTTAATTTGTTGCTAGCAATGGTCTGAAAATTTTCATAAACTATTGAATTTTTTTTCTAAAAGATAGTTTCTACTTATTACAATAAGTGTGATGTATCAATTATAAATATCCTCAAAGGTGCTTAAAAATATAGTTATTAAATGATAATATTAGTTTTAGATTAAATATTATAGCCAAGATAATAAGATATCTGGGTCTCTGAGTCTTCACTCAGGCATCCATTTACTCTACAACTTTTAATAACAAGCCAGATAAACAACATAATCAGACGTATCGTCCGTTTATGATCATGTAAAGTGATGTATCTGACACCTACTCATACATCTAAATCGTAATATTCATAACTGTAATTGATAGCCACCACTAAATCTTATTCATAACATACTAAATTCTTTTGTAATCCACCTGTCACATTCCGATAAGTCTATTCAAGCACCATCTATGAACGCCAAACAAAACCTACATCATATATCAATTAAACACATTTAAATTTGAATTTTCGTTATTATACTTCACATCTCATAATTTATGATGAATTTAAATCCAAATCTAACGACAATAATTTCATCTTAACAATGACATGACATTGGCAATAAAAATGTCTTATGTCCAAACAATATTTAGGGTTTGTCTCGAGTAGAGTACGTTGTAGATCGCCAGTTGAGATGGTTTTGATTGTGTCTTTTTTAAATCATTGGCGTTCCTTTTGAATTTCTTAAATATCTCTGGATAATTTATTACGTACTAAAATTGGTTGATTGAATTTGAAGTTGGGAAAGTGACACGATGTTTTGTAGTAGGAATACTAAAAGATAGCACGTGTTTTTAGTAACAGTGCTCGCTTTCACACCGATCATTGAAATCTCTCGGTATAGGCAGTTATTTAAAATGACTAGAGTTTGCATTTTAAGAAAATAGATGAATATAATGGGAGCAGAATAATGGTTTGGACATCTTTAGATTTATCTTAGGCAGCTAAATCAAGAGTTAAATAGTCGTTTACTAATATTAATTGAATTAGTTGAAGGCACTCGTTGAAACATTTTTAAAGAAGGTTAAAATAAAAACACTCGGTTTATTGTTTCAAAAAATTATTTACTGTATTTGTACGTATTTCGACTTACAGACATTGTCAGTTTGTTTACTTCTGTCCCTATAGAACAACTTAAAATTATAATAAACAAAAAACTGGATAACACACCCGAAATTGACGAGTTAAAAATAGCATTATACACTTGTTTAGAACAGAATTATTTCAAATTTAATGACATAATTTACCAACAAACAGATGGACTACCTATGGGGTCACCTCTTTCGCCCCTATTAGCAGACATATTTATGGATGATTTTGAAAACTTAATTTTCAACTCCAATAATACCCTTAAAAAACATGTTTTGTGGTGGTTTAGATATGTGGACGATATTATTTGTTTTTGGACTGGTACCGATAGACAATTGGATTTATTTTTTAATAACCTTAACAAATTTAACCCCAAAATACAATTTACTATTGAAAAATAAATCGAAAATAAAATTAATTTTTTGGATCTCACTATTACACATAATGATAATAACTTCTCTTATAGCATATATAGAAAACACACCTGTACAGATACAATCATTCCTAGATCATCATTTCACCCTTACAACATCAAGTTATCAGCACTTTATAGTTACCTCCATAGATAAATAAATATTCCCATGTCCCATGAAGATTATGATACAGAATTAAATACTATTTTACAAATAGCTAAATACAACGGTTATAGCCCCTCCATAGTTTACAAAATTCTCAATAAAAAACATAAACAACGCCTTTTAAAAAAAATTTTTCACTATGAGCATTCTCCCCAAGATAAAATATATAGACGCATTCCTTTCATAGGCCACAGTAGTTACAAAATAGCTAACCAATTAAGAAAACAGAACATTCAGGCAGCTTTTCATAATAAATTTACTTTAAAAAGAATGTTAGTTAGCAATAAAATTAAAAATAAAAACTTCATGTTAAGTAGTGGCGTATATGAAATCAACTGCAACGAATGTGATTTTATTTATATAGGAAACTTCAATATTAGAATTTAAGAGCACATGAGCGAATGGCGTCTCAACAAAACACATTCAAATGTTGCAGAACACATGATTCACAATAATCATACGTTTGATTTTGATAATGTTAAAATATTACATGTACAACCTAAGGGATTAGAACTGGACACGTTAGAAGCGTTTGAGATTAAAAAGGCTGTTTCTAAGAACAAAAATTTAATGAATGAACAACTTGAACTCATTAGTTCTCCGCTTCTAACATCTTTTTAATCCTTTAGGTTTTCCCTTTATTATCTTGTTTGTTGTCCCTACCTGCGGGTATATATATATATCAATTATGTATGTGATCTATTTATTCTGAAGATTACTTTGTAAGCCGAAATACGTATAAATACAGTAAATAATTTTTTGAAACAATAAACCGAGTGTTTTTATTTTAACCGGTCGTTTACTGTCATTTGTTTGAAAGCGTATTTTTGCTCTATAGGGGAAACTTCCTAAGCGCCCTGACATCTGGTGGCAATTTGTGATACGAAAGCCACATTGTTTTGTTTTGTTCAATAGAGAAATACGTGTTTTTTTGTTGTTTGTGTTTAATTTTTGTGTATCATGGAAAAAAACAATCAATTTTGTTGTGTGGCGCAATGTAAATCGTGAATAATGAAGAATCTTTCTTAAACATTCCATAATTTAACTAACGACGTTTGGAGGCAGAGAGAAAGTGGATCGTAGGTTTTTATGGACTCAAAAACTAAAAATGGGCAAAAATCCAAGCTCATGGATACATGTTTGCCCGTTGCATTTTATGGAAAGTGATTTTTTACGTCCAAAAAAAGACTGAAAAAAAGCATTTATCGCACCCAAAATTTGCCTAAATCATCAGTTGATATATTAAAAGGCCCTTCTACTTCAGGCAGAGATATTAATTTTTACTAATATATTTACCATATTTTAGTTGTTATTATATTGACAGAGAGTCAAAAAGAATTAAAAATACACTGAAAAACTAAAAACATCCTTGAAATTTCTTTAGAATAGTATATTATTACATCCTAGATTACCTTTAAATTAAAAAAAAAGCTCGGAAAACAGGAATAATACAAGCTTCTTACATTTTCACCATGTAAACAAATACACGAATAATAGTTTAATGTGGCTTTCGAGTGTTCCAGCTTTGCCGCATACGGCGCTGCGATCTTAAAAAGTTTCCCCTATAGTGCCACAAAGTCAAAATACAGAAGTTAATTAGATGCCACTTCTGATATTAGAAAGCATGATGATTGCCAATCTCCGAAAGAGAACAGCATAGAATAGTATATTCTGTAACAAGGTTGGAATGAGAAAATTCGATGCGAGTGGAACATTCCGTGCGCGAGCCGCAGGCGAGCGTGAAGAACCACGAGCATCGAATTTTCTCTTCCAACCGAGTCACAGACCCTACTTTCTCCACGATCACCAGAAAGAAAAAAAAAAAATTAACAAATAATTATTTTAACAAACATTTTATCTTAACACATAATTTATATCACATAACAAATTAATCAATTAATTAAACTATTTTTTTTATTTATTATTTGTTTAATTTTAATTTAATTTGCCGCACATCGGCCTCTATTTTAGGTTAGGAAGTTATGTTGCATTTATTTAATGTAAACGTTGCATATATCTTAATGTAACCCTACAAATACAAAAGACAACAAGTATGGAATAGTTATTCCATAACAAGTGATGGAATGAAATACACGCAAAATGCATAAGAAGATAAGTGCTTTAGAATAACATTCTTGTGTTAGAATATTAACTTTCTGTAGTAAAAAATGGTTTTAGAATTGGTAAATTCTATAGTGGTCGTGGAGAAAATAGTTTTATAAATTTGAAAAAAAAATTAAAAATTAGGATAATTTTAAAATAATGTTTTCAAAAATTTCACCATCTGGCCCGATTTTAGAGTAGTTTTCAATATTTCCCCTCAGATTTATATTTTTTCGACTTTGTGTGTATCTTCAAAAAGTTTAAATCCTGACCAACTGGGTTATTAAAATTATTTTATTTTGGTGTGATTTTTGCCAAAAATGTACGAAACAAAATGTGCCCACACTTCTACCCAGAGAGGTTTGTCTAAAGATTTGGAATAAAATATAAGTAGGAAATAATTTTGAGTTTGATCAGTTGATATTGCAAAAAATATTGCATTTTTATATTGATTAACAATGCAATTACCTTTTTCATTTTAATTTGAAGTTGGGTATCGCATGAAACGCTTTGATGTGCTTAACGGGTGAAAATTAATAAAATAAATTAATAAAAATACATATTTTTTTAATTTGACCTAATACATGCTAACAACACGAGCCCCCTCCTGTTTTCCAGAGAAGTTTCTCTAAATATTTGAAAAAAATCAGAGTAAATGTGCAGTTACATTGGATGCGGAAATGTGCGATTTTTTGAACGTACGAGAACTGACAACAAAACAAACGCACGAAGTTAAATGAGCATGGTTATAGTACAAGCATATTTGCGTGCAATAACTTGCGTCGACGCACAAACATGTTTGTTTTTTGATGCGTCCAACAGGCCAAAAATATGAGTCTTGATTCAAAGATTTTTTTCCAAAATTAGAAGCAGAATAGAATTGTTAATATGCTGCTGCATAACAATGGGGATTATTTATTTATTTATTTCGTTATTTATCTGTTTATTTATTTATTTTGATTGCTTCTTTTCTTTGGAGTTCTACAGAAACATATAGATTTGTTTCTGTCCGACAAAATCAACAAAATATCCATTTCTTTCTATCTATTTTTTCCGAGATTAATGTAAAAATTGTTATTCATCCAGATGAAAAAGTACTTCGGGCAAGAATATTTGTTTTTTTATTCTAAACAATTTTTGTCATACACGTTTTTGCTATTAACAATAAAGGAGATATTTCAAGATCTTAGTTTTAATGTGTTTCACCGTAACTCTCCAAATATTCATCTAAAAATGCAAAAAAATAACAAAAATAATTTGTTGTATTACTATAAATAATGTTGTTTTATATGTTTTTGATGTGAAGTTAATAATAACTGAGATATTTTAAATAAAATAGTTTAGTTTGAATGAGACGCACGCAAGTCGCACGTATGTATTAAAACCACCCATCCTCGGATCAGGACAAGAATGTTCAGGGTAAGCGCTCGTTACCGCACGCACGGACCCAGTGTAACCGTAGCCTAATACATATTAGTACATAATACATATGACATAATACCTAATACATATGACGAGTACTGTGCCTGTTTTTTTTTTTTATCAGATTATCATTTCGAAAGATTGTATAAAATTTGTTGATAAATTTATTGTAAAATTTAAAAAAATAATTATTTTTTAAATCTTGCTATTAAATGAAGCCCTTGAAGATTAGATCAAGGTAAAAAAATCAGCTGTGGCCACCATAGGACCAACCGCTATCATAAATTTCTTATATAAAATAATGTATTTATTTAGCAGCAGAGTAGAAATAACTTGGCCTAATATTTTCTTGGCGAGATATTATTTATCATGACCATGAGAACGTTACATATAAGTATGAAAAAATTGAGATTGAAAAATTTT
This sequence comes from Liopterus haemorrhoidalis, assembly GCA_963971575.1. NCBI lineage: Eukaryota > Metazoa > Arthropoda > Insecta > Coleoptera > Dytiscidae > Liopterus > Liopterus haemorrhoidalis. The sequence goes on along the minus strand of OZ020611.1, from coordinate 37,820,932 downwards.
ACAAAAATTATTCGAAATTTTTCGTTTTATCAAAAAACGTCTCAAATAAAAGTTATTAATTATTGCTTTTATAGCAACTTTTGTTCAATAAATTTTTTCGAAATATTTTTCTGTTGTGAAATATTCACAAAAATCTTAAAATCGACGTAAGTAAACTCCCATTTTTAGTCAACCGATTTTTACCAAAAGTTGATCAACTCGTGCCATTGATAGCAGAAGCTTAAATATAAAGTTTCATAAAAATCTTTTCAGCCGAATTTGCTCTGCACGTGTACACAGACAGACGGACAGACGGACAGACAGACGGAGGGACAGACAGACGGACAGACAGACCGACAGACATCATGCTAAAAATAGTCGAAACGTTATGTAGGGACCTCAATTCGTGCAGATCCATCGAAATCTCGAAATGTCAAAATCGGTATCATCACAATACCTCCCTTATATATGTTGGCGGTCGGTAAAAAATGTTTTAAAAAATATTTTATTATGCAAAAATTATGTTCGTCTAAAATTTTTTATTAATGCACATGTGAATAGGAGTTTTAGGTGTGATAAGTTCTTCGAATGATACTTTTCTTATATTGATTTGTTTTTTTTTTTTATTTATTTAAAGCTTATTTAGGAGTGCTTCAGCTGCCATGGCTATTAGCACCCACTCAGTTTTCTATACAATTATATTACATGATTATTATATTTCATTATACATATTTAATTCTTTCAGAACATGTATTATATTATTTATTTTGTGTGGATTATTTCCCAATATGTCCTTCAGTTCTTGTTCTAGAATATTGTTTTGTGTCCGATAGGTAGCATATTGCGGGCATTCTATTAAGATGTGCCTAACAGTAAGGGTTGTGTCACATACAGCATATTTTGCAGGTTCTGTATGGTCAAACAGGTGTTTGTGGGTAGGTAGACTATGTCCGATTCTCATTCGAGTAATCACTACATTTTCTCTCCTACTTTTCCTTGCGGGCCATGCGCTGGTGTTGGATTTAATTTGCTTTAGATGATTCCTATTTACATCTGTTTCAGACCATTATTCATTCCATCGGATCATAGTTTTTTTCTTGATGAGATTTTTGTAGTCTCTAGCTGGGATGGGAATGTTTGTAAGTTCCGTGTTCTTGGTGGCTTCTTTGGCTTCTTTATTTGTTTTTTAAATTTAATATAGATATCAAACGAATTCTCTTAGGGCCGGTTTCTGAAGGCCAAGTTTAATCTTTTGGTTAAACTCGGTTACAATGTAACAATCCCATAAGTAACTATAGGAACCATTTTCTAACTATTTGACTATAGTTAACGAGGCTTTCAGAAACCGGCTCTTAATACTTAGATCAACAGTCAAAAACAAATTTTCAAAAGTTTCTTTATTATGATACGATTTCATCAAAAATATTGTTCTGTACTAAATAATGCTTGAATTTGTCATAATTCACATTTCTCATAATTTTCTCAATTTCCGTATGTTATATTTTAAGGGTACGGTGAGAAATTTTGAAAGTAATTATTTTTCATCTTATTCTCCATATCTTACCTTATCCATTCCAAAAGTTAGCTATCACCATTGCAGTCCGTACCTTGTTCACTGCCATCCAAAATAGTTCTGTAGGGCCAAACCATTTCCTCAGCTCCATTTAACCTTCCCATATACAATATTTTATAAGAAACTCTATCTGCGATTGTTCCTTATCACATGATAAGAAATGTCCAAGATACAAAAACATTTCTACCTTTGTTTTCTTTACGAAAGTAATAGTTTTAAGAAGTGGAAACAACTAGTAAAAATATATTTAATTTGACTGAGAATTATCTCATATTTATTTCATCTTTTACTATTTCCAAATCTTTCGATATACTCTTTACCCGGGATAAGATTCGAACTCTGGACCATTGTAAATATATTGTAGCTGAGTTGTCGCAGTGTGATCATTTAATTTAAAAAATAACAACTACGTCAATAACGCTAACCAAAATTCGGGTGTATTCTGTAAGAAATGTGTTAAAATTAGCGTCAGGTTAATATTTTTATTTTAACTCCATGTCTAACGTCATTATCCAAAAATGCTATTCTGTAAGAGCATTTGTTAAGGTAAGCGTTAATACAATATTTGTTAACGCGGGGTGCTAATTCACCTCGTGGAGAGGCTAATATTTACTACAAGCGCATGCGCTGCTACGTTGAATTTTAACAGGAGTGTCAAATGCCAAGATAATCTTAACAATATTTCGGTGTTGAATTAAATATTCAGTGGCGAAATTTATTTTAAAAATGGAACAGAAATGTTTGGTCCTGTGATACTCATTATAACTGGTTTCCACAGTGTATTAAATAAAAATATAACTTTATTCAACTTTTATTTAGTCAATTTATATACTAAGTTGTATTTTAAATAAAATGTGAATTATATGTTCATTCTATTTTTAAAAAGGTGTTAGGTGATATTAATTATTAAATAATTAATTGATTTATTACGCTATTTCTACCCTGGAATAACACTGTTGTGATCGTCATTATTAATCTCATCAATTGTTTCTTCAAATAATACACCAATAAAATGTACTGCGATATTTTGAAACACGGCGGAGGCATAAGTGAAGTTTTGTAGCTTTCAGATGATTATAATTTTAAGTTCTGTGTCTACAACAAAAATCAAAACTGCTCTTCAATACTCAATTTACTTCCTTTCTATACAATTACTTGAACTTGTGTCTAGGTTACTTGTATCACAAAAATTACGAAGCGTCATTCTTAGCTCTATTGTAAAGAACTCACTTTAAAAGTAATAGAAAGTTTGAATTTTGTCTTATAATAATTAATATTTCTACCGTATTGTGTTTTATTCATTTTTTTTAAGTAACATGACATTTAGTTAAATAGGATCAGCCATTTTTACAAACTAAACACCAGCGTTAACTTTTAAAGCCACCGTTTTAGTAGGCGCTTATTGTAGAACGGTAACTGGCTATTTTAACGCCGCCGCGCTATAATTTTAACACATATATGTTTAGCGAATAGCATTTACATTAAAAATGGTGTTAAAAAAATTAACGTCAGTTTCTGACGCTAAGATTTTAACATCATACTTAGAGAATAGACCCGATTGTCAGACTTCAAAACTATTATCGAACACAAAAGAAGTACAATTTAAAAAGGAATTCTTTACGAAAATAAAATATTGAGGAGCAATAATAACTTAAATAAAAAATTCAATTTTGCTGTTTTTTCGCCACTAAATTTGCCATTGAAATTAAACGTAATATGGCGAATATCTTGCTTGCTTGAACACTACACCAGTTGACTACTACAAAATTTGTTTAAAATATTAAAACTTATAAAACCTTACATAAAATCTCATAAAAATTGTACGTGATCTCTCCTTGTGTCATCCGGCCTCCCCACTCTTCGACTGTGAAGCAGCGGCAGATCGCGTACCGCACGAACATAACTCATACTTTGGGGCACGCGGACTCGCAACAGCGGGCTCCCCATGTCGCGCTGCCATGTTCGCCTTTGTGTCCGGCCTGTCCTATAATAACCGAGACGTGGGAGGCAATTTCGGGTTCCGAAGCCGCTTCAAAAAAAGATTATACAGATTAAGAAGGTATTACATAATGTGAATGTATTGAAGATTATATTTAAGTTAAATATTACGGAAATATATTTTAGTGTCCCATTACTGTTACCTTAAGATTCAGGTTCATGAAATATTTGCTCATGCTTACATGCTAGGAAACAAATTGGTGTACGGTCTTAGTATTTTTAATGTTGACGATTTTATGTATGTTCCTCTATTTATGTTCATTAATTTATGTGGAAAGGTTGTACGGGTATCGGACATAAATAAAAACAACTATCTACAGCTGACCAGTTTCGGAATAGTTTATTCCTTCATCAGAGCTGCAACATAAAGGAAAATCAAAATACAGTATAAGTGTACATCGTATAACAATAAATGAATATAATGATAATATAAGTATAACATTGTAGACCATACCTGAGATAATAGTGTTAAGTGTAATGGTGAGGTAGATAAAAACGGGTCATGATATAAAAAACAATGTGTTGAAATATAAATAAATAAATAAATAAATAATGTAAAACGAAGTCAGAGATTAAAATAAACGATACAACAAATTAAAAATGTTTTTTAAAATAATAAATAGGTAAAATATATGAGCACAGGTGTGTCGTAGTATTATAAGATTGATAATGATGACTAGCTGAAAAAATCACAGATTTGTAAGAATCATGTAGTATCTTGATATAGGGGGTAAGCATGGGGTCGATGACCTGAAACCGCGGATATTTTATATTTTTTTATGTGTATTTTCATTAATTTATGTGTATTTCAATTAAGAACTACTAAATGAACCAATCACAAGCCTTAAAAGTAGAAAACTTTTTGTAAAAAATTTATGTGAAGTGTGAATTTTCACATATTTCTAGGTTTTGTAGGTATTTAATAAGTGTAAGAAGCCTACATAATACTGGATGTCTAGGAATATTTGTTCTATAATATATATAAATCATATCAAAATCATCTGATTTGATTAATTAATAATTTTTGATAATCATTTTTATTCGTTATTTTAGTAGGTTCTAGGAACTTTCATTTAATTTTTTTAAACAAAATTTTAATAATTTGCCTAATATGCCAGCTTGTTTTTCTGCATTTGCTTCGTATTTAAGTCTTCCTTAGATTAATAGGAAATAAATTGATAAATGGCTTCATTTTTTTCAATTTCAGAAACCTATATCTCAAAATTTACAATGTGTTATTGGATTTATAAGTATCTCATTACTATAAGTGATTTATTCCTGTTTATATACCTTAAAAACAAAAAGTTGAATCACAACGTATAATAGTATAATAAAATAACAGAACACTTCACATTACACTCTACAGTGTAGAGTGTAGTTTTGTGTTCAAAACTCGGTCCTCAGCTGTTAAATTTTTTTTTTATATTTCAATTTCAAAATAACACACCCATATCTTAGTCATAAATACAAAAAATCCATAACATTATTAGCCATGAATTAAAAAATGACTAATTTTGTCAAAAACACAACAACTGCAATATTTTTCAAAAACGCAATCGGATCAAAAATTCCTCTCGTGCGGTTCCGGGTCAGATCAATGTACATTACATATGATTTAGTCAGATTTTTAGTTTAACTACTTTGGGTAAAAGAAGGTGGGACAAGAATTTTTTTAGCAAATTTTTGGCTAAAATCTTTTTAAGAAAATGAATTTTAAAAAACTTTTTTTTCTTAGTCTACGTCCAAAGAGCTTTTGATACCACACAATAAATTTTTAAAAAAATTATTTTTTTTATCGACGCCATAAAAAAATAAATCTCAGATCATGTTCATTATGGAGATTTTTTCAGATCTTTAGACGGGGGGGGGGGTTTACAAAAGTTGTGACATATTTTTGGCAAAATTATTTCATAAAAAAATATATTTCATAAATAAAAATTATACTCTGTCTCAGAAAGACTGATAGTAATAAATCATTTTGTCAGGCAGTTACCAGTGGCGTGCACATTTTAAACAAGTTTAAATTGGTTTTGTGTATTTCTATATTTCTATTTATCATTTTATTAAACGCACGCCTGTGATCATATTTATCATATCATTAAACACACCCCTGTGACCAAATTTTTCCTCAAACTTTATGGTGTATTGTGTTTAACCCTCGTTCGTATTCCCATATAATATATGCGGCACACTCGGTTGTTTTTAACAATATTTCGTTTCGAACTATTCATATATTGTCGCTTTTCTTTTGCTGCTTCTGTGTGAAAAAACAATAACTTTTTACAAATAATAAATTTTATTTCTATCAGTCTTTCTGAGATAGAGTATAGTTTATCGTATCAACGTATTGAGAGGTTTCCTTTGACATGCCACTCAAAGTAAAAAAAAAAATGATTATTTTTTTTCTAAATTCATATTTGTTTATATATATATATATATATATATATATATATATATATATATATATATATATATAAGGAGAAATAATAGTTCTTATTTACTCGTCAAATTATATTAAAAAAATAAACACAATTAACATATCATTTTTCGTCAAGAACCATATTTCTACTATATATATATATATATGTCGGGATGTGTTTTCTTTTGGAACTCTTAATATTTTTTCTATATGTGGGTCAAAGAATTCTATAAGCATGCCAAATTCTATGTTAAGCCGTTTGGCTACAATTTCTACCATACAAACAGACAACAGACAGGAGAGTATGCCTACAAAATCTTAAAAATAAATTTTTAAAAAACAAAAAATTTTATACCTTCGAAAAATGCTCAAATCTTGAAAAAATTCTAGCGTACTATTCCAGTTCACATCAATGTGCATTACTATCAATATTTTAGATTTTCAAAGCAGCTCTTCTGGAAAAATGAGTAGTGGGCAAAAGAGTAGAATAATTTAGAAAAAAATTCGCTTAAAATTATTTTTTCCACAATTTTTTTTATAAATCCAGGCATTAAGATCTTTCAATTGATACCTCACACACAATTAAAAACGACACCCCGTAAAATACATATAAATACATATTTTTCGAACGATCTATTTTTTCCTAGTCTCAGTTTTTTTCCAATATGACAAAGAGCTTTGTATTGGATGCTCATTTTTAACTACTGCATGAATTTAACTTCGAAACCCTAAAATAGGATCTACAGGTCTATGATGTTTTATATCAGCACCCTAAGGTAAACTGTATCAAGTGATTCAATACTTTATAGTCTGTCGAGTGAAAAATAATTTGGAACTATAGCTCTAGACAGTTTCAATATTGGGCTCAACAGCGCTATGAAGTGACGCCAAGCGGACTAAAACTGAACTAGGCGAAACGAGTAATAGTTTATTGTTTACATCTGGTTTACATGTGTTTTCTCGTGTAGTTTGTATTGCTTTTAAAAGTTAGTGTTGCAGTTTGTTTGTTATATTAACTTTTGATAGCAATTATTATTCTTTTTTATATTACTTTATGTTATAATGAGTTATTATAACACAAATTGGTGTGTGTTTGGCTGTCACTCTAGAAAAGGAAGTAACAAAAATATTTACTTCCACTATTTTCCAAATGAGAAACAATTTGTGAACTGTTAATAAATTTGGTTTTGTGGAAGAGATAATAACAAACTAGTATTTATTGAACAAATTAAATAAAAAACAAACACTAAATTATAAAAATCCTTCTTGAACATAATTAAATATCACCCGTGTAATTTTAATGCAGAATTTTAGGGCAAGCGGTCTTAGATTCTGTACGCAGCTTTTCTAATACATTTTCACTGAACCTTCAGTGCCTGCTTTTGTTTTTAATCAATTTATTTAGGCAAGGTGTTTCTAACAGAGGTTGCGGTTCATACCGTTGTAAGAAAGGTTTATTAAAAGTAGACCACAGGCATTTTAAATCTGTGCTGGTTAATATTTCTATACTAAATATATTGTTTCTGGAACAAAAAGAAAATTCAACAGAAACCACACAAAAAAAAAAGAAAAGTCAAATATTTCACAATCAATCAATGCCCTGATCTTGGCTTCTTTCATTTTGGTTTGTTAACCACCTGGCACAAAATAATAGGATAGCTGAAATGTGTTTGCATGTAGTTCCTGCTTTACATGTGCAGGACATATTTAAAACTTCAACATCATTACTAAATTTTAATTTCCCAGTGACTTCGCGAGGTAGTGTTCTCAAACTGCTTGTTTGTAAACATAACCCACATATGTCGACATGCTCATCATTTTTGTCCAAAATTCCGCACAACATAAGATTTCCGGCGTTTAACTACTCTTCTCCTTCAACTACACACCTAGAAGAAGGTGTTGCACTTAAAAAATTAAAATAATTTAATAAAGATAGCTGTTTATTATCCATTGCAAATCGATGATTTAACATGTAAACAAATATGGACAACTTTCACATTACTCGTTTCAATCAGCTGTTCACAGCGCTCGTAGCGCCGCCATCGGGCATTGTTGTACCCAATACGTTGCTTCTAAACTGTATCAAGTCGATCAACGCAAGGAGATAAACAATCTTAAATCGTCTTTTCTGAACAATTTATCATTTGCGACTTAATACAATTTACCTCTGAGGTGCTGATATATAAACTATAATGCCGGCTCTAGAAACATTTGGACTATCACGCTCAATACATATCATTCATATAGAGCTGAAAGTAAAAAATTATCTCAATCAATCTTATCCTCTATGTTATAAGTGTTTCTTAGATGTTTGAAGTAAAGTTATTATTTTATAACTCTGTTTTGGACATTATTGTTAATTTGACTTATTCCCTCAGTCATTTTTTTCCATTTATTTGTTGTATTTAACAACTTTGACTATTAGCCAGGTAATAAGGGCAGGGGTCAGGTATTTTTTTAAATTTTTGATTATAATTTGTTATTTTATGATGTAATATATAGACCGGGAGCTCATGACAGTTTTTGGTCTCTGATTTCATACAGCATGCCTTTTGGAGGAGAGAATATTTACCCTGTGACAACAAAAAAGGGATGGTACTAAACCTCTGCACGCTTTCCGGTCATAGGGAAAATTGCATTTCCACTTAAACACAAAATTTTTGTGCTTTTCTCTGATTAATATTGCTTGCCCTTTTGTCAAAAGAAAGTTATAACAAATTTAAAGTCTTTTAAATATATGCATGCGATTCGGAGGGTCCCAAAGGGCTCAAACGGTCATGTGATCTTGTAATAAAAAAATATGATTTTCCGCGTTTTCATACAGCATGTCTATAATTAAAAGACTTTAAATTTGTTATAACTTTCTTTTGACAAAAGGGCAAGCAATATTAAGTCAGAGAAAAACACAAAAATTTTGTGCAAGTGGAAATGCAATTTTCCCTATGACCGGAAAGCGTGCAGGGGTTTAGTACCATCCCTTTTTTGTTGTTACAGGGTAAATATTCTCTCCTCCAAAAGGCATGCTGTATGAAATCGGAGACCAAAAATGTCATGAGCTCCCGGTCTAATAGTAATATTTCATAAAATCTAGAGAGTTAGTATCAAGAAGCGTCTGAATATTGGTAGATAAGAAAATTATTTGGTTAACTAAATTTTGAGTCCGATTGAATATGGTCCGATTGCGAAAATTAATTGGACATTAAAATAATAAGTGGTTCGAGTCGCTAACAGACAAATTACCACCCGAACAGAAAGGAAAATTTACATATTAATTCTATGCCGTTCATTTTGCTCTTTTAAATATTAAGTTTTTCCCGGTAATTTATGTACCTAAAATTATTACATCTTCTGTCCCACCTTCAGTTATCAAGAATATGGAAATTAATTTAAAATTTTCATGAAACACAGCTCCTTTAGAGACAGATCAGATCAAGATTAGAGCGTTATTATTCCGTGTGGTCGACTAAATAACTTAATACAGACCTGCATTCAAAAATACATATGAGTCAGTATAATGTATGTATTATGTCCGAATAATATAAAGCAGGTAGTGGGAGAAGAGAGATTTTTACCCAAGATAAACAATTTTATTATTGTTATTGTTGTCAGCTTCTGCTATTGTGGCGTCAGTTGCAATAAAACAGTTCTATTGTTGTGTGCGTACATCAAGGATGACCCACCACCGAGACACCTACTCCATCTAACGATCATTAGTAGAGTTACCATGGAGACCTACACCGAGACGTGATCTATCAATTTTTTACTTCCCTGGCCAATGACCGCTGGAAATAATACTTTTAAAGTGGCGTACGCAGGACTCTTCATCGGGAGATACGATGGCAAAACTAGACTTATTGAGAATAAGACACATGGTTCATATTTTTTAGGATTTTATGTTAAATATCTTCAAAGTAGTTCCCTCCAACAATAATATGTTTGACCATTCTTTTTTCGGGTTTTGTAGGTATGACCAAAAAACCCTTATACCGTCATTTTGTCGTCTGTCTGTCTGTCTGTCTGTCTGTCTGTCTGTCTGTTCTTTGTTCTTTGTTCTTCTGTTTGTCTGTCTGAACTTTTGAGAACCGCTGGAGTGGGTGTGACATGGTGTTTTTTCCCGGTACAAGTTTTTAATAAATTTTTTAAATTTATTTGACAATTTTCAAATGAAACGTATTGAAAGAATTGTTTTTAACGCGTGACTATAACTACATGTAAGTTTTTTCTTGAATTTTTCGACTTTTCATTTAATATTTTATAATTTTTGACTTTAACCTATATTATAATTACTTATAAATATCAGCTGATCACCTGTCACAATCAGTCAATATCAGTGGTCCTCAACTAGTCAAAATTCTTATAATTATATTTGTAACTTCTGACTGTTTTTTGCTCACAACAATTTAAATATTTTATAATATATTATATATCTTATAGTTTTTACATTTTCCATATCATTTTTATTACATATTTTTATTGTTACATGCAAATATATACATTTACATATTCGTTTAAACAAAATCATACTTGATTGATACCTGCTTTGTATTGCAGATAACTTATCAATTTTTTATATGTACTTTATGGTCTAGTGGTCAGTGTCCTAGGTTGGTAATCGATAGTTTGCGTTTGCTGCACGGGTTCGATTCCCGGAACAGACGCATTATTTTTATTTTTTATTTATTTTTTTTTAATATTAATTTATTTATCTTTTATTTATTTTTTGTTTAATTGTATCTATTTTTATATTTCCTCTTTGTATTAAATTTGTTTTATTTTGTAATTTTATTTTCATTTTCACTTATTTTTACTTATTGACAACTAAAGTATTTTACATTTTAACTTTAAATTTTTAAATGCTGCTAATATTTTTAATCGTATTTATTAACTAATTTTTTATTTATTTATTTATTTATTTATTTAATTTTTATTTACTTAATTTTTTCTTATTTATTTTTTTATTGTTTTATTTTATCTTTAAATATTGACAATTATTTAAATAGTCCGAAAATGCCTGGTTACGAGTCTTACAGTACCACGGAGCTGATTAATTTGTTGACTGCGAAAGGTTTGACGGTTAAAAATATTAGGAAACCACTAATCATTACGCTACTAAATTATATGGATCAAGGAAATATCATCCCCCATCCAATTATGGACATTAACGATATAGAAAATGAGATCACTGCCCTACACGACCGGATAAAGGAACTAGAAGAAGACCTGCACGGCAAAACGGTCTATCTTCAAAGAGCCAAAGAAAACTTTAACTCCTTTGAAACGCTAGCAGCCGACGCGGAAGAGGCTCTCTTTAAGAAAATTGAGGAACAGTCCAAGTTTATTGATGAATTACAAGCTAAAATCCAGAACATCAATAAACTCAACTGTGAAAATTGCTCAGCCAATATACGAAAAATCGCGGAACTGAGTAGTAGCCTACAGACTAGCACTGCTGAGAAAATCGGCCAGCTTTCCGAGATAAATAAACTGAAGGCAATTATCAAGACCAGTAACGGAGCATCATCATCATCTTCACAGCCCCAAGCAGAATCACCGCCCACATTAAAATCTCCATCATCGACCGCTCCTACAAAATGCAAAATCTTGGTAGTTGCGGATAGCCAGGGCCGACACTGCGGCTCTATTCTATACAATATGCTAGACAGAAGCATTTTTGAACCACTTTGCCAAACTCTGCCTAACGCCTGCTTTGAGAAAGTCGCCAATACCGCCTGCAAACTTAGTCAGGATTTTAATAAAAATGACTATGTCGTATTACTGGCAGGTTCTAACGACGCGCTCCAGAAGAATCCGATCTCTATGGAATTCTTGCTTGAGCTAAAAAGCAAAATGGATCACACCAATTTAAAAATAATAACAACGCCCTTCTGGTATAACCAACACGTCTTCAACTCACTGGTACTTCAAAATAACTTCCTCATTTACTCGGCATTTATACATACATCAGTGGTAATTAATTCCTGCTCCATACTCACTCCGACTGATTTTACCAAACATGGCTTGCACCTAAACATGACAGGAAAAACGAAGCTACTACAATTCATCAAGTTCAGATTCTTACTTCCTTCCTTAAAAATGAATTGCAATAAAAAACTAGAGTCAACGTTTTTTCGTCAGTAAACCCGTTAAGAAAACCCAGATGCTGTATATGAATATGCAATCGATCCGAAATAAAGCAGAAGTTATGGAAGCCTACCTAGTGGACAAGTCCGTCAATTTCATCTGCTTTACCGAACACTGGCTCAAAGACGAGGAAATAACATCTTTTAGTCTTCTTGATTATGAGTGCACATCTTATACGAGTCGTAAAGCAATGAGAGGTGGTGGCACTATGATTTTAACAAATCCCAAATGTAACGCCATGCCTTTTGTAAAAATCAATAAATTTAGCATCGAATGCCACTGTGAAGTCAGTTCCGTTTTTATTAGCATGTACAATTTAATTATTATATGCGTATATAGATCGCCTTCCTCAGATCTAAACATTTTCATTAGTAATTTAAATAAAATACTAAATGTTTTAGACAGTTCAAAAAACATAATGATCTGTGGCGATTTTAACGTAAATTTTAATTACAATACACATGATGTAACATGCATCTCAGATTTATTAGGCAGCTTTAATCTAGTATCTTCGGTCTATTTTAATACGCGGGGTGAAAATAAAATTGACAACATATTTCAAAATATGTACCTCAGCGAAGATGATATGAACAAAATCACTGGATTTTCGGATCACAGCGGTATTTTAGCAACTTTTCCTACAAGAAATCATTATGATACTTCTTCAGCTACTTCAAACTCTTATCTTTATCGCAGAAAGATCTCTGACACCGGCATGCATGATTTTTTCCACAAACTTGATAGTGTTCAATGGGACCGCCTAAATTCTGTTGCTGACAGCAGTGACATGTATGATTATTTTCTAGAATTATTCCTTTTGTATTTCTCATCATCTTTCCCTCTACAGAAAATTAAAATATGCCCAAATAGACGCAAGACCACTCAGGTAAACTGGTTTGACGATCATCTTCGTGACATGCGCGACACACTTCATAACTTAAATCAAGTTCTTATTATGAATCCAAGTAGAACCAATAAAATAGCACGCGATACATATAAGTATCTCTATCGCAAAGCAATATCTGCTGCTAAAATTGATGCACATTCAAAATTTATTAATAATTCAGATAACATCCAGAAAGCTGCATGGCAAATTATTAATAAACGCAGAAACAATACAATAGAATCCTCCAACGATACGATTATTACCCCTAACCAATTTAATGAACATTTTTCGACCATAGCTAAAACACTTATAGATAAAGTCCCCGTTTCTAACATTGCACCAGATTTTTTTCTTTCGAATAAAACTCCCAATACAATTTTTTCTTTCAAACCTGTCAGTGAGATCACGATTAGAGATGTTATAAGTTCTTTAAAGTATAGCAATACTCCTGACGTGAATGAACTGTCAGTAAAAATTCTAAAATCTGTAAAAGATCCCATTATTCCACCTCTTACAAGAGTAATAAACTCCTGCATCACTAACAGCTGTTTTCCTGACAAGCTTAAACTTGCCAAAGTTTTGCCACTTTTTAAGAAAGGAGATGTCGATGATGTTAATAATTATCGACCAATATCAATATTGCCAGTCTTTTCAAAGATTTTTGAAAAGGTGTTGTACAAACAAATTGTGCAGTATTTTACAAGCAAAAATCTTTTCTCCAATAGTCAGTTTGGTTTTAGAAGTGATAAGAGCACTATAGATGCAGTTTTGGACTTTGTCGCGTATGTTTCGGATGCATTAGAATCAGGGAAATACTGTCTTAGTGTTTTTCTTGATTTAAGCAAGGCTTTTGACTGCATATCTCATGATATTTTATTAACCAAACTATCTTTTTATGGTTTTGACGACAAGAGCCGTGCCATGCTTAAATCATACTTATCTAACCGGAAACAGTTTACCCAATTTAAAAGTAGCGTTTCTGAGTATCTTCCTTTACATTTTGGTATTCCCCAAGGTTCAGTTCTCGGACCGCTACTATTCTTAATATATGTTAACGACTTGCCTCTCGCTATGACATCTAAATCAATTCTTTACGCTGACGATACAACATTACTAAATTGCAACCATGATCTAGAATCCCTTATTACGGAAAATGTTTCTCTGGTGAACAGTGCAAACTCTTGGTTGTCTAGCAATAAACTAATTTTAAATACAGATAAAACCCAGACCTTGCTACTGAGCACCAGAAAACATGATTTTGCCAATCCCCCTTTCGTTAAATTTCTTGGTATCCACGTTGATCCTTACCTTCGTTGGGATCAGCACGTGGATGTACTCAGTCGTAAACTGCGATCGACCGTGTATCTAGTAAGGAATCTGAAGCATGAAGTCAGCATAGATGTTGTATTGAAAGCCTATTTCTCCCTCTTTCAGTCCCACCTAACCTATGGGTTAATAATCTGGGGACATTCACCTGCAGCCAAAAGAATTTTCAGCTTACAACGTAAAGTTGTAAGAATAATTGCCAGTGCTCCTTTTAGAGCGGATTGTCGAGATCTTTTTGTAAAGCTGAAAATAATGTCATTGCCTTCACTATTTATTTATTTGTGTCTATTGTTTGTACGCAAAAACTTGCACAATTATATCACTTTTAGTGATACGCACGAGCACAACACGCGTTGTAAAAATAATATTCGTGGTAAGTTTTTGCGCTTAAATAAATCCAGGAATTGTTCAAATTACTTTGCTGTGAAATTTTATAATCTTTTACCAGAGACTATTACTACACTACCACTAGACAAATTCAAACTTAAACTTAAACACTTATTTATAAATAACCCATTGTACACAATTGATGAATTTAACAACGTTAATTTTGATGAACTTTTATGACTTTGTCTCTTAATATTGTATTGACTGACTGAAAGCAGTTCTTTGTATTTGTAATTTGGTCAATAAAACTATTATTATTATTATTATTATTATTATTATGTTCGGTAAAAATTGTAGCCAAACGGCTAAACCTAGAGAGTTTAAATTTGGCATGCTTATACAACTCTTTGACCCGCACATAGGAAAAATACTAAAACATCTAAAAAACATATCCCCCTAAAAATATAAACAAATATGTGCTCACCGAAAAAAAAAAAATTTTTTTAAAATTCTGAGTAGGGTATCAAATGAAAGCCCTTGGTACGTGGATTAACGATCAAATTTTAATTTTTGCAAAATAAATTATTTTGAAGCGATTGCAAAAAAAATTTTGTCCCACACCCTGTAGCCCAGATGGTTAAAACTAAAAATCTGAAAAAATGTAATGTACATTGGTGTGAACCGGAATAGTACAACAGGAATTTTTGATCAGATTATGTTTTTGGAACAAAAAGCATTTTTTGGTTTTTTGCTAATAATGTTATATAGTTATATAGACGCTAAACAGTAACGTGTTTCTTAGTGCAGTGGCTAAGATACTGGCATTCTGCCCGAGACAATATTATTTTTTATTTATTTTTTTGCATTTTTATATTGTTTAAATTATTTTTTCAAAATTCTAGTTATATTTTGGCAATTGTTGCATTTAATTTTTAAAAGCGTAAATTTAATAACCAGTGTACACGAATGAGTTTCGTGTACAGAATGTACACGAAATCAAAGGGGAGGAGCTATGACTAAAAACAACCAATGGAAGCCATAGGCGCAATTTTCAAAATCTTAATGAACCTTGATATATAAAAAAAAAATACTGCACATCTTTAGGAACTTAAATAATGGTAATAGGCATTCGAATTAAAATTCATAAAAAAATATTTTGACATAAAATATGTTTTGGCATCCCAAATAATCATCATTCACTTACTAAATACCTGCAAAACCCTGAAATGTGTGAAAATTCACACTTCACATCAATTTTTTCTACTTCTTGAAAGCTCGCAACCAATATTCTTTCGAAATACATTCAAAATAATCATGAATTGCAACATCAATCTTTTCCTCAGACGAAAACCTTTTTTATACAAGTCCAAAAAATATCTAAAAGACGCATATTGCCAAATCAGGTAAGTACGGTGGGTGTTCTATTACTTTCATAACTTTTTCCGCCAAAGACTAGAGAGAAGATACCCTACTGGAAGACATATTATCATGATGAATCAATATCCCTTTCTCTGGAAGTCTACTGAGTACATCAGGCAAACATTTTTCAGTGTACCATTTAGCTGTAACTGTGTTATGTCTAGCTTATTTGCCTTTACCAGGCCCGTGCTTCTAAAGAATACTGCATACCTTTTTTTTATGGCTCGCTATTTCTTACATACATGTCTTTCTTGGTGTATAAGTATGTCAAAAAATCACATAATTCTTAAAACTATCATAATGTCACAGAATTCTGTTACAATTTATGAAAAAAATTGAATTCTTGCAAAGCAGTGCGCTTTTCAGAAACTAAAAAGATGACATGGCACAAAAAGACTGACAACTTTTTTTAAATGCAGGACTACGTGTATTATAGTGCAATATTCTGTTAATAGCTTTGATTGAATCCTGAATCCTGTGCAATATTCGGAAGTTAAGAGTAGATCCTTATCCAATCTTAAATTTATACTCTATTACAAAACCGTCTTACCGTCTTCTTCAATTATCTTCCTATCAGCAGCAATATATATTTATTTTTTTCAGCAACAATAATAGGACATCTTGCTACATTTTGGTGTTGAACAGAATTGATTCTGTTAATAGCTAAGAATCCAGTCTTAAATTTATACTCTATTAACACATATGTGGTTTTAACGTCTTCTCGCATTAGCTTGCTAACAGTAGCAATGTTTTTTTTTCTTGTAACAGCTGTAGGACTCCCTGCTACTTTTTAGTATTGAATAGAATTCATGCCTCGTTTAAATTCTCGATACTAGCGGTAAATTGTAGTCAAAGAATACGCTTGCTCACTAAAAACTGAAGTTGTGTCCATAACCTCTCGCCTTTTAATTTAATCTTACGTAGATAACAACAGACGCATTGATGTCTAAAATACATCTTTAAGATGTTTTAGCAGAAAAAGATTACAAATCAAGAACTCTAGCAACATATAGGATCAGAACTATCCATGTTCCAAATTTGCCGTAGAAAATAGAACTGGACAGGACACATCTTAAAATGGGCATTAACCAACATCGCTAGGATAACGTACGAATAAAATCAGCAAGGATACTGGCGACAAGGCCGCTCTTGCGGTGGTTCTCAACATTCTGGAAAAACTAAACATTTGGCCCTACAATGTGTTTAAATAATTTGGTATACTCCAGCTCTACCGGGACATGAACTTAAGATCTTTAAACTGTGAAATTAGGCAAAATATATCATAAAAAACCTAAATATCTGGCTCGGCAAACTAGCGAAGCTATCATCTAGCTGGCCCCAATGACAAACCTTCGTAAAGACACCATGTTCCTCCTAGGAGTTTCGGAAACTTAAAGGAGCAGCAAACTATCATTAAAAAGCATTGGAATATATGGCTGAAAATATTAACAGAAGTCTGAAAATTTGTACTAAAAAAAATATACACTTTGTTAAAATAATTTGGTATAATCTAGCTCTACCGGGAAACGAACTTAAGACCTTTATACCGTGAAGTTAAGTAGAATATAACACAGAAAACCTAAACATCTGGGGCTGGAAACTAGCGAAAAGGCAAGTTTTTATTTTAGATTTTTTTTATGGGATTTTCGCTAAAAATGTGTTGAAAAAATTTTTGTCCCCCACCCTATATCCCAGAGGGGTTGATCTAAAAATCTGAAAAAAATCTCCATAATGAACATTGATGTGAACCGAAATAGTTCAACGGGAATTTTCGATCAGATAAGCTTTTCGAAAAATGTCGATTTTTAGTGTCATTGATTTTATTTATTTAAAATTTAATCTGTGGTATGAAAAGAAAGCTTTTGAGATGTAGATTAAGGAACGACAGGTAGTTTTTTTAAATTAATTTCTTTTAACACGATTTTAGCCACAAATGTGCTAAAAAAGTTCTTGTCTCGTACCCTTTTATACAAAGAGATACGAAAATACGAACTAAAAATAAAAATACGAAAAAGCTATAGGTAATTAATGAGCATTGATCTGAGCCAGAAAGGTACGAGAGGAATTTTTGATTAGATTGTGTTTTTGAAAAATATTGCAATTTTTGTGTTTTTGACAATATCAATTATTTTTTTAATTCATAGCTAAATTATGGCTAGTAATGTTATGGATTTTTTGTGTTAATGGCTAAGGTAGTACGTGGCTTTTTTTAAATTAAAAATATTTAAAAAAATATTTTTTTTTAACAATTGCGAACCAAGTTACTCGTACCACATCACACTACCCTGTAGAATGTAGTGTGGGGTGTTCAATTATTTTATTATACTATTATACGCTGTGATTTAACCTATTGTTTGGTTACTTTTTTTAAGGTGTTTTTTCAAGGGGCAAGAGAAATTAATCATTTATAGTAGTGAAATACTTATAAAACAAATAACACATTGTTAATTGTGAGAAATATTTTCTGCAATTGAAAAAAATTAAGCCATTTATCAATATATTCCTTATTAATCTAATGAAGATTTGAATACAAAGCAAATGCATAAAAAAAGCTGGAATTTTTGGAAAATTAATCAAATTTTGTTTAAAAAAATTAAATGGAAGCTCTTAGTTCTCAAATAACACAATAAAGTGATAATCAAAAAACTGTTGATTTTGATACGATTATAGAATATATATCCCTAAACATACAGTATTATGTTGGCTTCTTACCCTTATTAAATAACTACAAACCCTGAAATGTTGAAAATTTAAACTTCACATCAATTTTTTAATCTAAGTATGGAGAGCTATTATTAAATACGCAGCAAACATAAAATTCGATATCCTTCCAAAAACATGTTACATAAAAAATCTTCTTTTACTATTCTAGTTGGTGATATTTTTACATCAACCACACTGGTCACCGTTCAACCATTTAAGGATGTCCTCGTTATACCTACAAAACAAAAAATATCTCTTAAAACATACAAATATAATAGACAAATAAATTTATAGGTTTGTACGCCACTGTGTGAAGATACTTTAAAATAGAGTTTATATTGACTCCTGAGTATAAAGATATCATTTTAAATTGGCGTTGGTGCGGATGAATATCAGTTGCAAAATACACTCTGTGTGTGGCCCAAAATATGTGTGTTCCGGGAGAAACTGTAGTTATACCGTATGTTATTCTTTATATTTGATAGCTTTAAAAGAATTGTATTGTTTTTTATGGAGATAATGGTTTTTAACGGGATTTTTTTTGTTTGGTTAATGTTACGATTGGTTAATTTCCTTTATTAATTTTATAAAATATTACTTACGCTTGAAAGATAGCGAGTTTTAAATTAATTACTGTCAACAGCAGTGACGCCAGTGGCAAATATTTATAATTTAATTTTTATTTATAGAGATGGATTTTTTTATAATGAAGTAGTATTAAATTTCCTTACAATCAAAAATACGTACATACAGAACAAGAAATTAAATTACAAACTGCAGAAGAAAGAATCGCATTTGTGAAATTGTAAACCATTCCTACATAATAAAAATCTAGACATAAAGTTAATTGTGTTATTCTAAACATAATTTATTTCCTTTAACATCGCTTTGAACTTACAAGTTTGAATGATGCTCTATTCCGTTCTGTATCCTACACTTTTTTTAATTAAAACCTTCAAAGTCAACAACGCATCGCATGAAGTAAGAGGATATTTGCTAACTTCATTGCCAACGTACAAGGTGGCGGATAATATTTTATTGTGGAATAATTGTGTACTGTAATGCGTGTTGCATAGATTCACATGATGAATTTTTATGGTTTTTGTGTATAATTGTTTTAGCATTCTGTGGTTCATCCTAGAGTTGAGTAAAAATCTGAAAAA
Source organism: Liopterus haemorrhoidalis (assembly GCA_963971575.1). Classification (NCBI taxonomy): domain Eukaryota; kingdom Metazoa; phylum Arthropoda; class Insecta; order Coleoptera; family Dytiscidae; genus Liopterus; species Liopterus haemorrhoidalis. The sequence goes on along the minus strand of OZ020611.1, from coordinate 37,800,998 downwards.
AATTAGCAAAGAAATTTTACATTAATAACCTAAGAAGTACATTCGAAAATTTGAAAAAATGATCCTTAAAAAAACTTTTGAATTTTGTGAATTTTTCAAAAATTAATGTCTAACTTTTAGTGTAAGTCGTGGAATAGAGTCACGGTATATCTTCTGGTGGTCTTTTCCAAATTTCTTTGTAGACTTTCCTGTTTGACGTGAAGGTCTTAATATCTGTCCATTATCCTTTGGGTCACTGTCGCTTGCCTCACTTCGTCCTTTCAAATCTTGATTGGTCGTCCTTTTCTTTTTTTTTCTATTGATATCGCCTCTTTCAGCTCCCATTATTTGGTCGTAGCTATCTCATTTGACTTTCTTGTATTAGGTAGATATTCTGCTGGTTTCGTCTGTAATTCTTCTCTGAACGTCCCATTTCTAATACATTCCACATTTGTCTTTCCCGCTACTTTTCTTAAAAATCAAATTTTCGTGCTTCTGATCTTGTTTTATAGTTAAATTGTCGTAGTATACGATTTATTAGCCCAGTGATTCCCAAACTGTGCACCGCTGAGCCCAGGGGCGCCGTGGCTGGACTACAGAGGCGGTGCTAAAACGTTCCAGTTTTCCTCCAACTGCTGTAGTTAGACCAATGTTTTGACTTGGGGCGCCGCGGAATAATTCTGATATATTAAGGGCGCCGGGAACCGAAAAAGATAGGGAACCACTGCACTAATCTATTTCCATATTTTCATCTTTTTGCTTCTGATATATCATTATAAAAATAGTAAATTTTATTTAAATACACAAAAATTTTGAGTGTCTGTTGTTTAACTTCAGAACTTACATTATTAAGATTGTTGCCGAACCATGAACTGATTGTATCATACAATAATATTGAAAATACCATTATTTATTGCTTTATTTATTGAGTTAAATAGATATGGGAATTAAAGATGGGCTGTGTGAGGCACAAATAGTTATCATTGCTGAGCGCCAGACATTTTAACTAACTAATTTACTAAATAAAAACTTGCAGTGTAAAATAAAGTTATTTTTTCACAGATGTCCACGCATGTGCGTCACTTTTTTTACACTTTTTGCAATATGAGCAGCTTTATGTATTTACTGTTGGACACATAATGCATTTATTATTTGACTAGTGCACCCGTTGCCAACTGTGTTGACAAACAAATCATTACCTTAATGTGGAACTTGCTCGACACCTCAGACTTCTTTCTCTAGCCATACGCCTAACTTCATCCAATTCAAATTGAATCAACTCTTCGCCCATTATTAAAAACTGGACAAATAATGAGCATTATTCCGAATTATTAATTCATTAACTTTTTAAGATGGTGCATAATATTTATAATGTTAAAACTAAAAATGATTTGAGACGTTAAATTTAAAATATATTTATTAAAATTAATTTTCCATTTTCTTATATAATATAAAAATACGCATACGGAAAAAACGCACACGGATTAATACGCACACGGAAAAAAGCACACATGAAAAAATACACACACGGTAAAAAGGGCACACGGAAAAAAGCGTACTTACACTATATCTCAAATCAGGGGGTAGATTTACAATATGCCACTGAACACTGCGCATGCGTCACACCACGTCATTTGTTCAATATAAGAGATTCTAAACAGGTGGGACTGTGCAGAACTTTTAAAACACAATTTATTTTTAGGTGGTTTATAAAAAAAAAATAAATAAAATAAACAGTTATCAACCATAACCTAAGATATTGCTTTTAAGGTGAATCTAACCTAAACTAAAAGGTAAATGATATTTTAATGTGATAAATAAACAGAAACCATTGTTTTAGAGCCACTGATAATTCTTGAATTATTTAGTGTAGTCGTTATGTGCTGCCATCTGTATAGAGTTTGCAGTGGGATATTGTAAATCTTGTCCTATAAATCGTAGAAATAAAAAAATAATAAAGCATTGAAAAAATAATAATAAAGAAAAAAAGTCACATTTTTCTTACTTTCATCAAAACCAAATATTTTTTAAAATAATTATTTTTCTGCTAATAATAATTTTAATCAAAAATGTCGAATATCACGGAATGATAACGTTTTTCTGTGTTTTGTTTCGTAAAAAAACCGATCCGTGTATTTCACAACTAAATTAATAATTGCGAAGTGATTTTTTAATGAAAAACACAACTGTCATTTTTACTAATTTATTGTCAACACTCAAAACAAAAATTCACAGCACACTACTGTCCAATACATAAACAATAATTTCGTATAATTCTATCAATTATTATAAAAAGTTTTCGTAGAATATTCACTATTATTGCATCTTATAATAATTATAAAAAGTGTTCGTAGAAAATTCACTATTATTGCATCAAAAATATATTTTAAACAATTTTGACATAAATAATTAACATATGCGCGCCTCTATCGGGGAATGAAGAAACGACCGGTCGAACATACGAACCTCTATGATACGAACATACAAACAGGCGTATTATAGGGATTTGCAGCTAAGCACCCTACCATCTGGTGAGCGTTTCATGAACTTGTGTACATCATATAACATTTCGTTTTGTGTATTTGTTTTGTATGAAGTTTGTTTTTAAAGTTTTATTATAATCATTGAAAAATGTATAATACATATTGTTGTGTGCCTATGTGCAATTCATTGAAAAGAAGAAACCCGGAAATATCGTTTCATTTGTTTCCACTAATATCAGACACCGTATGGTTCGAAACAAAATTGGGAAAGCAAGAGGTTAGGAATCGTCGCGATGTTTAGATAAACAATTTAAAAATTGGAAAAAAAGTGAGCCCTTGTATCAAAGTTTGCTCATTACATTTTAATGATAGTGACTACAAAAAATATTTTCAATTTTGTATTTATTATCGCATATCTTGAAAATTCCTGTTATTGTGTATGGGTTTGATTCTAATGCACAAGTCTGTATAAATCTTTATGAACTCTCTGTTTTTCTCAGTGACCCCACACAATATTATATGCCCAGCATTGTAGATTTCTACCCCCTCGTAAACAACACGGGAATTATTATTTAAACCCCCAATATAATTAAAATAATCGACAATGGAAAACCGCCATAACTTAAAACCAGATCACAAAATGTAGTATTTTAGATGTTTACAAGTAATGTCACTTCACAAAATCAGAAAATCCCAAACAATTATTTATTTTTTGTCGTTTTTTGATACACTTTTCGCTATTATTTACTAGTAAATGTCAAGTGGTATCTGATTTAGAATGGTTTCAAAAAAATCCGCGTGGCGCTACGATCTTAAAATTTTTCCCCTATATTATAGGATAGTCGTAGATAAACTAATTTTTAAAATCTTTTTATTTTAACGCAATATTTACTCAAAATTAATTATCAGATCAATTCTGTAAAAATTTACTGTGTAATAACGTTACTACAAGATAAAATATTATAAAAAGTATAATGACTTTCATTCATAATAGTAACTGACCTTGGTCATAGTGACAAATTTAGTTACAATTATCATAGTAACTGAGGTCTGGGTGCCGAGTTTATTTCTCGAAATAAATAAAATGTGACTTATACCACCTTGACCCTCAATTAACTAACAGACCTACATAAATCGATTGTGAAACTAAATTTGATTTTGATGTCATTACAAATTCGCGGTATTTAAAAACGTACTAAAAAAATGGATACCTGCGAAATCCTATAAAGTGAATGAAAATTCACACTTCATATCTTTTTTTATTATTTACTGCCCAAGAGAAATCATACATCTCTAATACGAGTACTTTAAAAAATTAATGACTTGACCACGAGGTCAAAATTCTATAATTCAGTAGTCAGAATATTTTTCAAAGCCTTCATCCAATATATCTTCTTCTCTTACGCAGTCCACCGTATTGTTAGCGATATTAATCTCTTCTTCATTTTTAAACATGATTTAAGCCCATTACATAGAAGACTAAACATCAGTTTATTTCCAGAAGTCATTTATACGGACAAAAGATCGTTTATGTAATCCAATACTAAGATGTTAGGAAACTTTTAAAAGAATTAGTTACCGGAACACAGTGTGAATAGTGGGTGGTCCTACCGATCACGTACAGTGGTGGTACTACTGGAATTCAGCCGAGGGCATCCGTGGAAATTGAATATGTCGTATTAATTAACGTACAGCGCAATGGTTAATTGAATAGCTGTGTCATAAAGTACTTTGTAAGACAGTTGTGTTAGGTGTTTATCATCTTTTGCAGGGTTGTACAAATATGGATACGTGAAAGTTTTATCCCCTTTTTTTCGTTAATAAACAAATGTAACCAATTATTTCCTGGGGTCATTTTCTTTTTATACTTTTATTTTCTTGTTTATTTAAGTTAATTCTGTTTAAGTTTATGTTCGTTATTCAATCTATTCAATCAACATAATTTCTTAGTTACGCTTTAATTTTATTCCGGATTTCAAGACCAAACGGAATGATATGCGTTTATCAAAACTAGATAATTATTAGTATACTAGGTTATTACCCGTCAACAATGACGGATTTATAATATGAAAATTTCAATTGTTTGTATGTGTATTAGGTTTTATTTTCTTAATATCTTAATTTCGTTGCCGGTCATTGAATCACGGGACAGGATCTCACCAGTTAGCCAATCACGAGAGAGGCGGTCACCTGTCAGCCAATCAAGAGACAGGGTGTCTCCAGTTAGCCAATCATGAGAACTTTAGGAAAAATTGACGTCATAATGTTACCGACACTACATACAGACACTTGCTAATTATATAGTTCGATGAATTTATTCATGAACTTTTTAAGATGGGAAAACGATTTTTACTCAGTAAATTACATTTATATTCGTAAAACTAAAAATATTTTGAGACGTTAATTTATGCCTACGAAACCCTAGACATTATGTTTTTAATTATATTTGTAGACTCTTAGAAAATAAATCTGCAAAATATTGTTCATATCGGTCAAAAGATAGAAGAGTGTCTAAAGTTTCTTTTTTTGTTGCCTACGAAATCCTAGATATTTCTATATATAATTATATTCGTAGATTCTTAGAGAATAAATCTACAAAATATTGTTCATATCGGTTAAATGATATAAGCGTGTCTAGAGTTTCTCTTTTATGCCTACGAAATCCTAAATATTTCTATACGTAACTATATTTGTAGATTCTTAGAGAATAAACCTACAAAATATTGTTCATATCGGTTAAAGGATATAGGCGTGTCTAGAGTTTCTTGTTTATGCCTACGAAACCCTAGACATTTCTGTAAATAATTATATTTGTAGATTCTTATAATATAAATCTGAAAATATTTTTCATATCGATCATAGGATATAGAGGAGTGTCTAGAGTTTCTTGCTTATGCCTACGAAACCCTAGTCATTTCTATATGTTATTTTATTCGCAGTTTCTTAGAGAATAAATCTGCAAAATATTGTTCATATCGGTCAAATCATATAGGAGTATCTATAGTTTATGGTTTATGCCTACGAAATCTGACGTCACAATGTTACCCAGATCAAAAACACACGCTAGCTAATTATATATGTACGATGACGAAAAATATAACACTTAACCCTTAAACGATAACATGGGGTTATATAATGATCCTACCACATATAAATTTTGTTCTAGTTTTTGATAGGGTTTCAATATCGATTTGTGCTCCTAACTACTTTTCGCATTCGCTAGGCATTCAGACCAATTCAGTAACTCAGTTGCTATGATAATTGTAACTAAATTTGTCACTATGAGCAAGGTCAGTTACTATTATGAATGAAAGTCATTATACTTTTTATAATATTTTATCTTGTAGTAACGTTACTACACAGTAATTTTTTACAGAATCGATCTGGGTGTTTGTAAATTTATCACGTGTCAAGTCGTTTTTCCAACCATCTTGTTATTCATCTATTTTTTACAGCTAACTTCCGGTAGTTGTTTATTATCCGAAAAAGAACTATAGGAAATTCAGCTTATGAATCGGAAGAAAGTAGCTAAAGATGAAGGTGCAGCCTTTGTTGTTTATAACGTCTTCTATCTCAACAAACGTCAATTCGGAATCCAAAAGAGAGTTTTTGAAACGTCTAGGACTAAAACTTACAGAGGAATGTCTCACAAAACGATTTGAGGTGAAATATCTTCCTCTTATTTTGAGGGCGTCAGTTATGGCAATTTTAGGTTTGGAACCAGAAACAACTGTGTAGATCTTCCGTTGAATATTCAATTAAACGATGTGCCATTAGTCCAAGAGTTCCTGATCAGTTCGCGATCTCCAGATGAGTGCGAACGGGTGTATAGAATACACCCGTGGTATACTTGAAGAGAAGCTAATCGGCCGGTGACGGTAACAAGATCAAACGGTTCAACCGAAGAAGTTATCAAAATTAACGGATGTCATTCGTTTGTATATTGAGAAAGACATATGACTCTTTCATTTGCTCGTATCACTGCTACCGAAGCAGCGCTGCATGTACAAAAATACACATAATTTTACCTGAATATCTTTAAATATAAAAAACGAAAGTAGAAACTATGGGCGTACGTTGGTACTAATAGTTCAAATAAGTTACTGGTAGCTTACATAGAATTATTTGAAATAAATATATATATTTGTTTATCGGTTATTTCTCGATTGACCTGTATCATTATTCTCCTCAACTTAAGTAGCATTCATTTGGCCAGGTATCTCAACGCACGCTCGTTCCGAGCATTTTTAATTGTACATGTTACTTTGATTGCAAAATGGTAACATATATTAGTAATAATTTTACTTTGATGAATGATAATTCATCTCCACATGCAGCGCGAATTGTGAACGATCTCGATGAAGTGGGAATTCGTCAATTACAGTGACAAACTCGGAGTCCAGATTTAAACCTGATCGAAACCCTGTGAGATGCCTCAAGCAATGCGCTAAACATCGATTATTAGTTCCTCAAATCATTTAAGAGATGAAAGATAGAAATCGATAACCTAGTTCAATGGCTAATAAGGTCAAAAGACCAATGGCCAATAAAACAATAAATAAATAGGAAAAAAAAAAAATAAACTACTTCAACATACATTAAAGCATATAAAAGAAGTATTGAGACATCTAAGAGGCAACCATCCTTGATATAATTTTAATTCTCTTGACAAAATGAATTTTAACTCTTTGGAGGACAGTACAATCACTTGAGGCGAAAAGACGGAAGTTTTTGGACGAATGAAATCATGAAGTTATGCAGGGAATAATAGGCAGGGCATCGAGGCAACCGCCTCAGAATGAATGATGAAAGATGTTTTTTTTTTTTTTTTTGGTTTTGATCACTTAACTTCGTTTATTGGTCGCTACTAAAAAACGAAGTAGCGAACTTTGACCAAAACGTGACCCTTGGGGTACCATTCGAGTGACTGCACTCGAATGGTGCCCCAAGTGGTGTTTGGTTTGTTTCATTCATCATCTAAATAATAAATAATAGCAAGAGGTCATCGAAAAAGCAACTATATTGCTAGATAAAAGTTAGTATAAATATTAAAATATCGTGTTATAATTTACATTAAAAATCCTTATGAACAAATCGATAGCTGATTTAATTGAAACCAATATCAGTAAAAAAAATATGACCGAAAAATTCAACCAACTTGGTTACTTATCTTTAACCACCCCTGCTACAAAGCAAACAAACAATAAATAATAAATACGAATCAAGCAATAAAACAGGTAAGATTTTTTATCTAGTTTGTCAAGCGGCTTTTCCAATTTATAAGTCATAAATACATGCACACACGTACGCAAAACATGCTTCCTACTTGCGCGGTAAGCTGAAACTTAATCACATACGTTGAAATACACATCGGTTCTAATTTACAATTTCACTTGCTACATTTTTATCCATAACTCTACTATATTTTCATTTTTAAAACGACTTTTCAATAAATCTATTACAAGAAATCTTGTATATTTACGTTATATTTCAGGATAATGTCTTTCTAGACCGCCCTGATATGATTTAAGAATCTGTAAAATTAGCTAAGCAAATAATGAATAAACTAATCGTAAATTTGTACATGTTGACCACAAAAGTATTACGGCATACATATGTTGAATACAAAATATTGCATATTTAATACGCAATGTAGATTGCTTATCAAAATTCAGTCTCTTCGTGCTTAGTTCTCCTTGCAAAACAATGTTCATCTCTGGAAAGGACAAGATCAGAATTTAACGGATTATAGAAACAGGATGGACAACAATCATTTCATATAATACTAGGGGCATTTCATAAATAATGCACACGATATTTTTGTTTTTTACATATTTATTTTTATTAAAGTATTTCTTTACAATCTTTTAATATAATCTCCCAGTTTCTCAATAACCGAGTCCTAACGTTTGGGAAGCTTTTCTATTCCATCCAAGGCACCAAATCTGTTCATCTGTCGAATGGCTCGGGTTAAGGTGCCTACAGACGGTGTGCCAGCGTTCGCCAGCTTCTAGTTCTGACGCTGACCGTAACATGTAGCGCTGGCGGGCAATTGTACTAGTGTACCCTACTAGAGATGGGTCGTTCATGAATGAACCGGCTCACTGAGCCGGCTCAGTACACTGACCGAAGTGGCACGGTTCACCAAATTGAAATGAGCCGGCTCACGGCTCACTGTAATTTCAAGTTTCAAGGATACGATTGGTCGAGCGATTGTGAGCAGTGACCGGATTGATCCGGATCTGGATCGATGTCATATTGAACTTCGCGAGAACTCGGCTTGTAATGTATTATCATACAGTGTATTTCGTCATCAATTTGTAGGGCAGTTTATTTGAAACTAATAGGCTAAGTCTGTATTTTCTTACAACCATACTATATAAAAATATTAAAAATATTGCCCAAATCCCAGTTGTCCGATTTATGAGGGCAATAAACATCGCCATAAACTTAACACATCTGGTTTAAAATACAGTAGCTACATAAAGTGAATTGTTTGCTTCAAAAATGTTAGATAAGAGCCGAGGCTAAGCGACGTTCTACCTACGAGCGAACGACCAACAACTGACTGACCTGTGTGTCGGGATCATGTTTACAGTTCATATATTGCAAGAACCAGTTCTAAGCAAGAGCCGGCTCTAAGCGACGTTCTACCTACGACCGACCGACCTGTGTCTCAGGATCATGTTTACAGTTCATATATTGCAAGAACCGGCTCTAAGCAAGAGCCGGCTCTAAGCGACGTTCTACCTACGACCGAACGACCGACCGACCTGTGTCTCGGGATCATGTTTACAGTTCATATATTGCAAGAACCGGCTCTAAGCAAGAGCCGGTTCTAAACGACGTTCTACCTACGAACTAACGACCGACCTGTGTCTCGGAAACATAAACATGTTAACCGGATCACTGAGCCGGATCATGAATCGGCTCAACAAACTGAACGACCTCCAGTGATCCGGTTCCGCAAACTGAGCCGAAATTCCCATCTCTAGTCCGGAACCGTGTTACTCGAAAATTACAAACCTGGTTTTACCAGATATCGAAAAACTGGTATTGGTTTCCAATACTTTATATGCGCAGTTAATGGTCGAATTAACGGCCGAAAGTTCGAAAATGTGGCACTGAAATTCCAGCATGTAGGCCTGCTGGCAGCCACAATTCTAAATGAAGATAATTCACTTCTATAGATTTTTATTTATTTAACTTGTTCATATAATGCAAGAGCCAGCTGAGCGACGTTGTACCTACCTACATATTGCAAACCAACAACCGTATTGAACGAACGACCGACAACTGACCGAACTGTGTCTCGGGAAAATGTTTACAGTTCATATAATGCAAGAAACGGGGCAAGAGCCGGCTATAAGCGACGTTCTACCTACGAACGAACGACCGACCGACCGACAACTGACCGACCTGTGTCTCGGGAACATGTTTACTGTTCATATGCAAGAGCCGGGGCCAGGCGACGTTCTACCTACGAACGAACGACCGACCTGTGTCTCGGAAACATGTTTACTTAGCCGGATCACTGATCCGGCTCAGCAAATTGAACGACCCCCACTGATCCGGTTCCGCAAACTGAGCCGAAATTCCCATCTCTATACCCTACAGACGATGCGTTCGTGCTGGCCAAGTACAAAAATAGCGAACATGGACCAGCACTTGTAAAATGGCGTCTGACAGTGAAAGTGAAGTTATGGTCGCAGCTTCGACCTTGCTTTTGATATTTAGATTAGATTAAAAGTACAACAAAATATTTTTTACTTTAAGTAGGCTTCATGATTACGTAAAAATGTTTATAATTTTCCCTCTGAGCACAATACTCTCGACTGATGTGATGACAAGTCTGTGTGCATCGTGTGTACGGTGCTAACATGCATATACAAGTCTGCACCGATAACGCCTCGGAAGCGAACGATGGCCAGTGGCAAGCCCAACTTACGCTGGCTGTGACTTGCCTTCTGTAGCCACCTTAACAGTAGCATTAAGCTCTTCCAGAGACCGATAATTATTGCCACGCATAGGTTTTTTCAGCCTTGGGAATAAGTCGAAGTCTGATGGACTCATGTCCGGACTGTAGGGAGCATAAGGTAACACTTCCCAACTATATTAACGCTGTTTTTCTGCTACGAAATTCCCGATATGAGAGCCAGCGTTGTCATAGAGAATGAATAGCTCAACATCGAGCAACTGAGGTCGGGTTTTATGCATGTTTCTGCGTAATTTTTACATAAAGTCATGATAATAAACCGCCGACACTTGTTCCACATGAAACTCTGTCTGTCATGATGATTCTTTTGATGTTTTTGGCCTTCCTGGTCTTGGAACATCGTTTATGCTCACACGACCACCACGAAAACGATTAGAGCATCGAGAAACTATACTAAGGTCCAGTGCCGCAACAACCTAAATTGGCGCCTGGTTCTTAAAATTATTTGGCGCCCCCCTCCCCTCCTCTCTAATTACTTAAGCAATTTTTAAATTTTTATGGTAGGGTGATTGCATCAGTGAGAGAACGTTTAAGACATTTACTTACTTATAGTTGAAGGTAATAGGATTCGGACCAGTCAGAAAATAAAACAAATTTATTAACTACGCTTACGTTTCGATTTAATATAAATCTTCATCAGAGCTTAGTTAATAGTCACTATATAAAATAACAAATTAAAAATTACTAAAAAAACACATCATATTGTCCGGTCATTGAACTCAGAGATAAGCAAATATGTTTTTTATTAATTTGTAATTTGTTATTTTATATCGTGACTATTAACTAAGCTCTGATGAAGATTTAATTTAAATCGAAACGTAAGCGAAGTTAATAAATTTGTTTTATTTCTGACTGGTCCGAATCCCATTACCTTCAACTATAATTACTAACTTACGGACGTTACTCCTCTAATCAAGACATTTACTTACGTTGTTTCCTTCACTAAAATGTTATTTAAAATATTTTCATACCATATTTTATCGAGAATCCTTAAAAACTTATTGTTTTATTTTGATGCAAGTGGAAATAAAAGAATAAATTAGAAAAATAAAAAACATAACTTTATTCATAAAAATCACACAATCACCAGTAAGGAACACTTACTCCTAATAAAGGAACTATCTTATTACTAGTAAAGGAACATACAAAAATATATATTATAAAGTCATTTTTACCGACCGTCAACATATATAAGGGAGGTATTGTGATCATACCGATTTTGACATTTCGAGATTTCGATGGATCTCCACGAATTGAGGTCCCTACATAACGTTTTGACTATTTTTAGCATGATGTCTGTTGGTCTGTCTGTCCGTCTGTCTGTCCGTCTGTCTGTCCTTCTGTCTGTGTACACGTGCAGAGCAAATTAGGCTAAAAGGATTTTTATGAAACTACATATTTAAGCTTTTGACATCAATGACACGAGTTGATCAACTTTTGGTAAAAATCGGTTGACTAGAAATGGGAATTTACTCGTGTCGATTTTAAGATTTTTGCGAATATTTAGCAACAGAAAAATATTTCGAAAAAATTTATTCAACAAAAATTGCTATAAATTCAATAACTAATAACTTTTATTTGAGACGTTTTTTGATAAAACGAAAAATTTCGACAAATATTTGTAATTTTTTTTTTAAATATCCCAAGTCTCAATTTTTTCATACTTATATGTAACGTTTCCATGGTCATGATAAATAATATCTCTGTTAGAAAATATTAGGCCAAGCTATTTCTACTCTGCTGCTAGAATGTATTTTATACAAGTACTTTTGATGGCGGTCGGTCCTGTGGTGGCCACAGCTGATTTTTTAACAAAGAAGGTATAAATAAATTTAAAAAAAACATTCGTTGGTATTATTTTTTGGTTTAGTTTTAAACTTTTTACTTTGGTTTGGTTTAAATTGCAATATTAACGATTATATTAACAAATTATATTACAAATCTTTCCATAAACTCAAAAATCATGATAAAACCAATACACAAGTTTTCTGTTTACATAAACGTGCACTAATGCACTGCAATTCGAAATAATATACTTTCAATTTACTTTTCTTAACTAAAAAGATTCTAAAAAAAAAATAATAATATTTTTCTTTTATGAAATCAATTTTGTGTTGATTATAGTTTATTAACGTAAAAAACAATTTAAAAAATGAAATTTGGCCATTTGGCGCCCCTATGAATCCGGCGCCTGGTGCGGCGCACCGCTCACACCACCCTTGTTGCGGCACTGCTAAGGTCCACTATTATGTCACTGCAAATTTCACTTTAAGCTTTGTGAATTTCTGTTACGTAAAGTTTCGATATTAATGTACGACCTCTGATCGTCAACATTCACAACACCCGACACTCCCGCAGGTTCAATTTCTAGCTCACGTATGTTAAAGACAGAGTATGTTATAAATGTAAACAAAACACACGCTTCTTCCTTGAACCTTCAACTATAATTGACATAATTGTCATAACTGTTGTTGTGTCATCCAACCCGCAGTATTGCCAACCTGTTGGCAACGGCCGGGAACTACTATCCCATTGCGTCTTAAACTGAAGTTTTAATTTATGTTGTATAATGTCGGATAGCGAATCAGTAGGTGATAATTTACCATCACAAAGTATTTTTAGCTCAGAAAAGTTTGTAAAAAGATCTAAAAACTTCCTGCTTTGTGAGATGAAAAAATTTATGTGAAGTGTGAATCTTCACACATTTCTGGGTTTTGTAGGTATTTAGTAACTGAATGATGATTATTTAGGATGCCAAAACAAATTTTATGTCAAAATATTTTAACATGAATTTTAATTCGAATGCCTAATACTATAATTTAAGTTTCTAAATATGTGCAGTATTTTATTTATATAGCAAGGTTCAGTAAGATTTTTAAAATTGCGCCTATGGCTTCCATTGGTTGCTTAAATCATAAGCCCCGCCCTCTGATTTCGTCAAACAGAATTAAATTATAATTTCAACACTTCCTACTGGTTATTAAATTTACGCTTTTAAAAAATAAATGCAACATTTACCAATATATAACGAGAATTTTGACAAAATAATTTAAACAAAATAAAAATGCAAAAAAAACAGAAAAAAATAAAATTAACAGGATTCGAACTCTGCAACGTTCGAACTGCAAATTAAAAAGTGCACGACAAAACTAACTGCGCTACTAGAGCTACTGATCTGGTGTGTTACATAGCGAATTAAATATTTAACACATTTTAGTTAAAAACACAAAACATGCGTTATTTTCCGAAAACATAATCTGATCAACAATTCCTGTTGTACTATTGCGAATCACACCAATGTACATAACTTAGAATTTTTTCAGATTTTTAGTTTAAACCATCTGGGCTACAGGGTGTGGAACAATTTTTTTTTTTTTTTGCACAATTTTGGCAAAAATCGCATCAAAATAATTTATTTTGCAAAAATAAAATTTTGATCGTTAATCCACGTACTAAGGGCTTTCATTTGATACCCTACTCAGAATTTTAAAAAAATATATTTTTTTTTGATGTGCACATATTTGTTTATATTTTTAGGGGGATATGTTTTTTAGATGTGTTAGTATTTTTCTTATGTGCGGATCAAAGAGTTGTATAAGCACGCCAAATTTCAACTCTCTAGGTTTAGCCGTTTGGCTACAATTTTTACCGAACAGACAGACAGACAGACAGACAGACAGACAGACGACAAAATGACGGTATAAGGGTTTTTTGGTCATACCTACAAAACCCTAAAAATAGAGGAATACAGTCATAGAAACATAAAAGAAAAATATTTTGGCGTAACTTTGGCGTATCAAATTATGAATTTTATAAAACTGCCCTTTGAGGAACCTCTGACTAGTAAGCGGATGTACCCAATATTGATGTCTACGCATTTTAGTTTTTCGCAAACGCAACAACAACATATTTTTCTTGAAACTCCATTTTCGACTGACTAAAATAGAAGATGACAAGTGAGGAAGTTGCGACTAACAGCAAGTGACGACTAATTAGTCTTATTAGGTCAGTTTTAGAAGCACCAAAAATCTTTGTTGCGACTGAAATTTTTGATCGTAACGACGATCGTAGCGAATAATATAAAGTAGATTAGAAAGTAGACAGTTTCCGAAAAAATAAATATAGGTTCATTATTTTTCTGACAAAGTTCGTAAATGAAATATAACAACTGTTAAATGGTCGTAACCCACTAAGTGCATTGTACTTTGACAGTAAAACATTGCATTTGAATTTATTTTAAATGACGGAACTTGTTACTTACATTGGAATTAAATACACATTAAAGATTAAACACGGATAATAAGTACATCCCAGGCCACTTGACTTTTGACACTGAAGACAAGTGAATAGAGGAAACACTGCGGTTGCCAACATTAACGTAATAAATTATTTACGGATTAAGAATAATGGGAATTAAACGGAGATAAATTACTAGTTACTTTCATTAGGAGCCTTAAATAATGGGATTTGATGTATAGTTAAAAGAACAACTGCTGGTGTAGCGTGGAAATTCTACTTCAAAGATTCCGGATTGGAATCCCAATGGAGACATATATACAAGGAATTTATAAATATTACTAGCAAAGTACTCGTTCTTCGCATGGGATACGTTCAATTAAGTTCAGTTAGGGGATTATAAAATAAATAATCATTTATTTTAATATTTCTTAACAAGTCAAAGAACTTCTTTGTACACAGCGTTTCTTCCCTTGTGATTCCCATGTGGTTCATGTGTTCTTCCATTTTGGTGCACAAATGAAACAATCTATGCTTTTACTCGCCCTAGATTTTTTTTACTCGCCCTTTACTCGGCTAAGGGACCAACAATAATATATATTAAAATTAAAGTATGTATTTTCAGAATAAACCTAACTGAATATATGCGTAAAAATAATCCAGAAACAAATCAGGGGTCAGTATTAACTAGATATTCGAGTATATAGTTTGTAGCACGTCTTAACAGAACTTTTATCCAAATAAATATATGAAATGTCAGTGTTGTGTTGGTGAACGGTGAACCCGACACCATCCACCATTTCCCCTCTCCCCATTACCAGTATTTCCTTCCGTTTCCAAGATTTCCTAATAGAATAATGGACAAATTATATTTGAAAATTGTAGTAATTTCGGTTCAGATCCACTGATTTTCATAGACATTTCGCAGACATTTATGTAATTTTCATAGGCAAATTACATCGAAAAAAATTTCTAGGCCCTTTCTAAAATTGACAAAATTCAGATATTTTTTCCTCAAAAACTTAAATAGTTGTTAGATATATTATACCAGCCTTGCTTTTCTTCATATTTTTAAAATATCCATAAGTAAAAAGAAAATAATAATAATAAATAATAAAAATAAAAAACTAGTGATTTATGGGTGCTTCAGCTGTTAGCTATTAACACCCAGGTAGGAATGTTTTACAATATTTACAATTTATAGATATATAGTAGGTACAATTAAGATTATTATAATACTTATATGCATATTCATGGG
This sequence comes from Liopterus haemorrhoidalis, assembly GCA_963971575.1. NCBI lineage: Eukaryota > Metazoa > Arthropoda > Insecta > Coleoptera > Dytiscidae > Liopterus > Liopterus haemorrhoidalis. Next base: position 37,785,046 of record OZ020611.1, on the reverse strand, counting down.
TAGGTGTTAATGTTTTATATTTTGTTGAGTAGATCTGCGTCTTTTAGAAATTTTATAATGTTGTTTTCAAGTTCATGTTGGATAATTTGTTGGAAGTTTAGTGGAATCTTGTGTTTTTGTCTTTGTGTTGTGTATTGTGTACATTCTAACAGTATATGTTTAATGGTGATCTGTGTGTTACACAATGGGCACAAGGGTGGTGGCTTCCTCTCAAATATATATTGGTGCGTCAGTAGGGTGTGTCCAATTTTGATTCTGGTGAGGATGATGTGGTGTTCCCTAGTGATTCCGCTGTTTGGGCTTGGAATGTTGGGTCGTGACGTATTCCAAGAATCTAATATTTTACTCTTATAGTAGCGTTTCAAGTTGTACGTTGATGACTGTTTCTTCTTCTTGAACCGCTTCTTTTGCTAGTTGGTCTTCGCGCTCGTTGCCACGTATATTTCGATGTGAGGGGACCCAGAGTAGAACAATGTTCTTCCCTTGGCTGATACTCTCATGGATGTTGTCTTGAATTTGTTGGCTGTAGCTATTTGTAGTGTACATTTTTTTCATAGCATCTATTGTACTGAGTGAGTCGGTCTGGATGATGAATTTCTGAAGATACTGAGCCCCGAACGTTAAAATGACGTCCCGTTTTTAAAATATTTAAATTTCTTTGTGAAGAAAAAATTGTCGAAGACTTTTTGTTTAGCTCGCCAGTATAAAAACGGCGCCGCTCAATCGTTCCTTGCGATGGCGCCCCTTGATCGTGGTGCCCTGATACGACGCATCCTTTGTATCCATTGTGGAGCCGGCATTGCTTTGATTTATGACTTTAAGATTTTAGTTTATGGCGTAACTGTTAAAACTAAACTAGCGCAAATTAAAGTTTTATTCACTTGTGATTATAATATATCTATATGAGTAGACTTGTTTAAAATATAATTCTATTATCAGATGTTTGGCGTGTCGTCAAATTTTTAATTATAAAAGTGTTCCGAAAGGTAATTTCGGCGCCCTTAGCGCAAGGCGCCCCGATGCGACGCATCCTTTGCAAACCGTGTAGAGCCGGCACTGCCGCGGACCATATCCGACCCGACAATAAGTTTCAAACGGCTCGCACGAAATTACTGTCCCTTTGTCTAAAGTGACTTAACGGTCTAACTCAATCCAGCCCATGAAACATATTTCGAATTAAATATGGCCCCACTAAGGGAAAACATTGAACATCGCTGGTCTAGTATACATTAAATATTAGAGTCAAATTAATTTGAACTCTACTAAATTGTGTATTAGTTGACATGTTTTTGTTTGTAGGAACCGCGCGACACATCGAATTATCGCTTCAAAGTCGTTCGTTTTTTAGGGTTTTGTAGGTATGACCAAAAAACCCGTCATTTTGTCGTCTGTCTGTCTGTCAGTCTGTCTGTCTGCCTGTTCGGTAAAAATTGTAGCCAAACGTCTAAACCTAGAGAGTTGAAATTTGGCATGCTTATACACCTCTTTGACCCGCACATAGGAAAAATACTAAAACATCTAAAAAACATATCCCCATAAAAATATAAACAAATATGTGCTCATCGAAAAAAAAAATATTTTTTTATAATTCTGAGTAGGGTATCAAATGAAAGCCCTTGGTACGTGGATTAACGATCAAATTTATATTTTTGCAAAATAAATTATTTTAAAGCGATTTTTGCTAAAATTGTGCAAATAAATTTTTTGTCCCACACCCTGTAGCCCAGATGGTTTAAACTAAAAATCTGAAAAAATTCTAAGTAATGTACATTGGTGTGAACCGGAATAGTACAACAGGAATTTTTGATCAGATTACATTTTTGGAAAAAATCGCATTTTTTGTGATTTTGGCTAATAATGTACACAAGTTATAGCTTTGTAACACGCTATACTGGAAAGGGTATGCTGGTGTAGTGGTTTTTAACGCTGGTTTTTCACCCAAGTAACTCGATCCGAAAGGGATCGAACCCTGCGAGAAGAGACAATATTATTTTATGTTTTTTTTTTTAAATTTTTTAAATTATTTTTTCAAAATTCTATTTATATTTTGGCAAATGTTGCATTTAATTTTTAAAAGCGTAAATTTAATAACCAGTGGAAATTGTTTAAATTATAATTTAATTCAGTTCCAATGTACACGAAATCAGAGGGGCGGAACTTATAACAACCAATGGAAGCCATAGGCGCAATTTTTAAAATTCTTAATGAACCTTGCTATATATAAAAAAAAAAAAAAAATACTGCACATATTTAGAAACCTAAATAATGGTATTAGGCGTTCGAATTAAAATTAACAAAAAAAATATTTTAATATAAAATTTGTTTTGGCATCCCAAATAATCATCATTCACTTACTAAATACCTGCAAAACCCTGAAATGTGTGAAAATTCACACTTCACATAATTTTTTTTATTTGAATGCAAGATCCGTGTCCGTATCCATATTCACGTATCAGGAAGTAAATAACCCATATCCATTTCTGTACCCGCGGATCTTGCTTTTCTGTGATCCTGCACAACACTAGTAATTACTAATAAGACTCTTGTCACCAGATTTAGTGCGTATTGGTATACATGATACTTGGAAAATCTAATAAAGGTCTGAGATTTCAAAAGTCAACCCATCATTCCTCGCCATTTTATACATAACAATTTTTTTACAACATAACTGGAAAGAAAGTTTTTCTTCCCCATAAGATATATTGAAAAGTAAAAATACGATAATGAATAAAATAATTTATTGGCATGTTGTTACAAAGACACGCTTCCATGTCTTGATGCGGTGTTGCTGGATCATAACTAATAATTTAGTAAGATACATTAATACTTTTTATGAGTAATAAATATCTTTTATTAATCACATTTAAATCCAATGTATCTGTAACGTGATACGTTCTGTTACGCCGAAAGGGAAAGCGGACTGCATTTATTCTAGATATAATATATTGGTTGTCATATCGTGATGCGAACAGAGCTTCTGTATTGCTAAATGTAGCAAAACAATAATTTGTATCACCAGTTCCCCACCCGAAAGAAAATAAATCCTATCATTAATCAACTAATTAGAATTTCGGTGGGGTTGGACGTAAAGTGTGCAAGAATTAAAAATTGATGAGAAGTGGGAATTTTCATACATTTCAGGATTTTGTAGGTAATTCAGAAATGTAAGAAGCCATCAGAATGCTTCAATAATCACATCAAAATCAACAGTTTTTGACAATCATTTTTTTTTCGTTATTTCAGTACTAAGAGATTCCATTTAATTTTTTAAATAATAATTTGTGAAAATAAAATCACAATAAATTTTAAAATAAAAAATCCCAGCGTTTTTTTGCTGCATTTGCTTCGTATTTCAGTCTTAATAAGTAAATTCCAGTAAAAAAAATAAATAAATAAAATTAATAAGAAATGTATTGATACATAACTTAATTTTTTTCAATCTCAAAAACGTATTCCTCACTATTAACAATGTGATTTATAAATATTTCACTACAAAAATTGATTTGTTCTTACTTAATACCTTAAAATCAAAAACTAAACTAATTCAAACAATAGGTTGAATTATGGCGTATAACAGTAGGCAAAGCGCCTACTGCCTATAGGCCAATTGGGATTATAGGCGGATTGGCGACTATTTGGGGAGTTACGGGGGTTACCTTTAACTAAAACTTTTGAAATATCGCCCTTAGTATTGACTTAACAGCAAACACTTATGTAACAAAAAATGTTTATAATAAGATGACTAATTTGCAATATTAGTGAAAATTCTGAATTAAAAAAATGCATGTCGCCAAAATGGTTAGAGATAGCTACCTGCGGTTGAAATTTTTGGCTTATATGTAGTTTATTTAGTCTATAAAAAAAATAGGGCTTAAATCGTTTAATGCGTTTTGAGATTATGATATTTTTTTTTTAATGGCGTAACTTACATTATTTGTGTAAATTGTGAATTAAAAAAAAAACACATCTCAGAAACTGTTAGAGAAAACGACCCGAGGTTAGAATTTTTGGATTCCTCGTAGTTTATTTAGTCTAGAAAAAACTTAAGGCCTTATTCGTTTCGCGTATTTTAAAATTATGACAAATTTTAATATGGCGTGATTTATAAAAATTTTCATTGTCCTGGCTAATTGCCACAGTAGCAAAGGCCATTAAAAATTAAAAAAATAAAAAATAATCTTCGCATAGACGTTTCTCAAAAACGAAATGAGATAAAGATCTGCGGTTAAAATTTTTAAAATCGTGAGGTCGTAATTGACTTGCAACCATATTTTGAAACAAAACAAATGTTAGAGTTTACCATATTTTTAAATTTTTTTTGAAATTTTGGATAAATCATAGCTATAACATGGTTAGGGATAGAAATCTGCGGTTTGAATTTTTAAAATTCTCCTACATTGTTTAGTATAAGAAAAAATGTGGGATTTAGTAAACCAATTATTAAGTTTTGCATGGGCAGTAATCCAAAACCCTTGAAAATGACCAAAAACTGAAAAAATTGTAAGGGGTAGAACTTAAAAAAATCGTGATTTTTAAGCAAAAAATTTTGTCTTCGATTTTATTGATAATTGGTATAGATATGTATTTTTGGTCATAGGTCAACAAAATTGTGTCTATTTTGGGCAAAAGTTTTTGAATTATAGGCAAAAAAACTAACCCAAATCGGTTCTAATTCAAAAACTAACAAAGCATGAATTTATTTTAATAGTTTATTCATAAACCTCACCAAAATTAGCCTAAAACTATGTTTTGCCTAAAATGGACAAATAAATTAAATTCAATTAATCAGCTGACGCTTCAGTTATGGCGGAGTAATGTAGTTATTTTTGAGCTATTTATTTTTGGGAGATAATTATAAAACGCTCCTCCTAGTTTAAAAATCGACAAAGCTACTCAGAGGAAAACATTAATACAATAATATTAATGTTACTAAAACTGAAATTTCATATTTCAAGTTATATTTTTTTCAACGAATTTTCTCTACTTTTAAAAAATGAATCTCTTGACAAGAATCCGGTAGCAATATACTCTAAGTTGGCAGTGATTTATAAATAACATTAAGGTAATTTATTTTATAAAATATTTGCGAAAATATTGATTTATTATATTTTTTCTACTATTTAGTTTTTTATTTAAATATTTATTTTAAATGAAAACGAGAAGTAATGGTGTAATAATTTATAAATTCCATAGTAATGTATCTTCCTACTGTAGTTAAGAAGAATGCGGCCTACTGACTACGCGTTATATGTACTGGCTAATTTTGTTCTGTCAGTAGGTTGTGCGTGGTTTGTTTACAATAATAATTTTATGTTTTGTTATTTACGTCTTAAACGTTTATTAAATAAATATCAGTAGGCCGAGGTGCGACACGGAGGCGCACAGAATAGTATCAAATTACAAGGAATTTCGATATGGAATGTTCCGCAGAAGTGTAGCTCCATAGTCGAGTGATGTTATTTTGGCGCTTGAGGAGACAATAGCCGTTTATGTTTAGTCAGTCAGATTTAGTCCGAGCGATTTAACTGCTCTCGATCCGTTCGAAATACCAGTGGGATCGTACATAATCGCTTATTTTTAATCTACCCGAGTGATCTGTCAGAAAGTTCAGAGCAAATCTAAACAATCCGATGAACTAGCCAGTTTGCTGTAATTGATTTTACCGTGGGAGTCAGCGCGAGTAAATTTGAATTTTACAGCCATCTTAGGCCAAGTTACTTCTACTCTACTGCTAGAATGTATTTTATACAAGTACATGGTGATCACAGCTGATTTTTTTTAAATCATCTTACAATAATCACACCTACCCATTGGTGGTCTTCTTCTTTCTCTTTTGTGCTCATGAGGATGCCAATCCAGAATTTTTCGGCTCCGGGACTTCAGCTCCAGAAGTTTGGGTCACTTCTCGCTACGTGTCCAGCGTAGGTCCATTTTAGCAAAACAACTCGAATACCAACGTTAGTCACTTTGGTATTTACTCACACTCTATCGTCTCGTTTTATTATGCCACTCATTGCCCTCTCCATTGGCCTTTTTGCGTTTCTCATTATTTACTTAAGTTCGGATTGTATTATTTCAGATTTTGTATCGCATTTGATCTCATCTATAAGTTCCTTCATCAAGTACCTGAGTCTTTCAAAGTATCCTGAAAGTATCAAATCAACTACCGGTAATTCCTTTTTTGGCTAATCTTTTGCGAAGTATTTCCATGACCCGTAAAATGGTTTTCCCTGTTAGCTCCTCCTATATCCTCTTTCGTCAACATTACTACTATAAGGAAGGCCTTTTAAAATTGCGGATTTTTACATTTTATCACTTTTTACTCAATATCCAGGTTAATATTTTAAATCCATAAATTATTACGATAAATAATATTAGTGAATTTCTTTTAACCACAAAAATGTCAACTACCAGTATTTATTATTTGTTAAAAATCTTACATAAAAAACAATATTGTACATTTAAAAGTTTCGTGAATTATTTATGAATATTAATATAATAAAAAACATAAAAGTATGCCGCTTATATCTCATATACCAGAAATATTTTATCATGCATTTTATCGTGAAGCCGTAGAATTTAAAAGTAACGGATCGATTTCATGCAAGTTATATGTTCAATAATTTTCGCTCGGTTAATTTTTCGGTTAAGCAAATAAAACTGTTGAAAAAACCGGTTGAATTTTATATATCAGTGATTTAAAAATTCATTACGACGGATTTACATCTTTCGAGTGAAATCCAGTTGGTAATATTAATTGAATTGTATAAAGGTCTCTTGTAATGTGAAACAACGAATTTTACGAATACCTTCGTTTTGAAACTCTTTACCCTTTACTCTCCGATGTTCTACGCAGCATTCAATCACTACTAATTATCTCTACCATCAACCACAAGTTAAATACTAGATATTGAACATAAAAATTACATGAAGTAATCATCCTAAAATCACTTAAAAACAATATTAGATCGAATTAGGATCCCGCTCCTTTTGTCCCGGACTGGAATGTTTAATGGTCACCTAAGAAAAGTCATTATTTAAGTCTGTTGGAAAATAAGATGTTGGATAAATCTAAACGTATATATAAATGTCCTCAGGATGTGAATAGTTCCAATTTATTTTAAACAAAATAAGAAAAAATATAGATAAAGTTGACAATAAATAACCTCGAAAATATTTTTGTCCTCGAACTATTTGTTTCATTCTATCCAATATTTTGGGTCGGGACAGTAAAAATTGGTTGTTTTTCAGTATCGTACAAGATCTCGTGCGAAAATTCTGTTGTACACGATACAATAATTCTTGTACGATGAATCGTAGAAGATTCAAAAGAGAAATCGCATCGTCTACTACAGGCATTAGACAGAAATGTATGAAGTAAGTGCTTATGCAAAGGGTTAATACGCAAAAAGGTAACATCAGTTAACTTAATCTGTGATATAAGCTCTATAAACAATACAATTATCTACAATCTACAATACCTTCATTACTTAATTTAGATTATTTGGTGGTTTGTAGTCACTATTTAACTATAGATGATTTGTTGTTAGAGCTAGGGTTACACCCTTCCTTTTTTACCGACCGTCAACATATATAAGGGAGGTTTTTTGATCATACCGATTTTGACATTTCGAGATTTCGATGGATCTCCACGAATTGAGGTCCCTACATAACGTTTTGACTATTTTTAGCATGATGTCTGTCGGTCTGTCTGTCTGTCTGTCCGTCCGTCGTTCTGTCTGTGTACACGTGCAGAGCAAATTTGGCTGAAAGGATTTTTATGAAACTGCATATTTAAGCTTTTGACATCAATGACACGAGTTGATCAACTTTTGGTAAGCTTTTGACATCAATGACACGAGTTGATCAACTTTTGGTAAAAATCGGTTGACTAGAAATGGGAGTTTACTCGTGTCGATTTTAAGATTTTTGCGAATATTTAGCAACAGAAAAATATTTCGAAAAAAATTATTGAACAAAAGTTGCTATAAATGCAATAAATAATAACTTTTATTTGAGACGTTTTTTTATAAAAAGAAAAATTTCGACAAATTTTTGTAAAATTTTTTAAAATTTTTTCATACTTTTATGTAACGTTTCCATGGTCATGACAAAGTTCTTTACGATGGCGGTCGGTCCTGTGGTGGCCACAGCTGATTTTTCTTTCGTAGCTTATATCTGGATTTATTTCTTACATAGAAAAGTTTGTGGTGTAAAATTTTGTAAATTTTATATAGTATACCTAAAAAAAAAAATAGATATTGGTAAGATATAGCATCCCTAGATTAAACTGATTACGAGGTACATTATATAAAAACTAGTGCTGGGAACCAATTGCGGTTTTCGGTTAGATCCAGATCCGAAATTATCGAGTAACCCGATTTCGGAAACCCGGTTTCGGATTATTTAATAACATTAATTTATCCCTTTTCTTGACACCCTAATAATAATAAATAATAAATAAATGGTATTTGATGTTAATTGAAAACCATCTAGCACTAACAAATTTATTATAGTTGAATCGGTTTTCAACAAAAAAATTCATTTCATGACCTAGAAGATAAATATTTCGAAGTAGTGGCTAAATGCAACTTTTTTTTAAAATAAAATTCATAATATACTAAAAAATATATAATCAAACGTAACTTCTAGTCTTTTCGTTTTGCAAAATTCATATATTACCTTAGAAATAAAATTATCATCTTTTTTTAATGCATAAACATAGAACTGATGCTCTGATATATCCCTACCATTGCTGGGTAGTGGCCCAGCTAGCGCTTACCTTGCAGCTTATTGGATCCTATATCGCTGAACACTGATATATTAGACGACCGACGGTATAACTCAGAATTAATACAGATAAGGCTAGCGATGGAAACACCGCTAGACTTGGCTTGATGTAGTGCGATATTGAGAGGGTATGTGGCGCATGCCCAATTTGGATACCAAATATTTCTAGCAATACAAACTAGAGCAGCAGATAAAAAATCTTTTCCTGTAAAATTATGTAAATTGACTTATATGCTTCTGTCCGCCATCCTAATAAGATATTAGATTAATTAAATGTTACCTCTAGCAAGCCTGTGGCTGGAATTGTTCAACCGCTTCTATCTACTGTTTGTCCGCTAAGCAAAGGCACGGAAATATGTCAAATAATTTGTCTAGAAATATTTATACAAATTACAGGTTCTGCTTAGCCGTTCGCAACCAGCTATAAACTGTAGGTACTATCCTGTGTACGCAAAAAAATGGACGTAATACTGACCTTATTACTCCTGAATGTACATAGATTGAAAAACATGGTCATACAACCTGGAGACAGGAGGCCTGGGTTCAACTCGGGCTATTAATTCACCACCAATGATGACGGTGAAATGTTTTCTCTAGGTCCTGGTCAGCACTTAGTGGACCAGGGGTAAAAAGGAAATTTTAAAAATGACTAGAGGATGAAGGCGGGTTTACTTATTCGGAAAATTACTTGAGAACGGGTCCTGCTGTCAGTAAAAAATAAGCAGATTTTGCAGTTTTGTTGCCCTCTTTCAGAAAGAGTTAAAGGGTTAGAAAATTACTAGGTAAATACTGATGGAGCAGCAGTGGTTTGCCAACCGCACGCGAAACACTGATATTCACTATTAGAAGTAACAACGTATTTAGTAATAACAAATGTGTACCAGCTTTTACAGTTGATATCACATAGTAATATAATATCATTTATTGGCAGCGGCAACATCAGCAGCCAAAGTAATTGTCGGTTAACCGAGATCACTCATATAACAATTATCACTTTGCTATACACCTACTGGTCGCACCTTATAATGGCGTCTTTAAAAAACACTAAAAACAAGTTTCAGTTTTTAATCTTCAGTTACGCAAAAAAGAAAGTGATTGAGAAAATCTTTTGTTCGAATTTAATCATTCAATATTTTATTGATAAAAGCTGTTAACATAAATTAATTTTAATAGATTTTTTTCGAAAAGTGATAAATTTTTGCAGTTTAGTCATGCAAAATACTAACTTTCAAAACTTATGTTAACATGTTTTTTGCGAGTTCGGGCAAGCACGTAAGTTTGTGTCTAATTTAAGTAAGTCGGATTTAACAAGATATGGAAAACAGTTTTCAAATTACTTACACGTCTCTAACTGGCAAAGGAAACGCACCACAGGTTCAAAGTTTGTTATACAAAACAAAAATCTAAAATTAGTGTTAATCCATGCATCAAATTTTGCAGCGTTTTAAAACTTTTATCTACATTTATACTAGGATTTTGTTACGAATACGACCCTGCCTAAAAATAAAGTAGCCTAGAAGTGGATGCGTACCTTGAACATTGAGTTGCCTGAAGGTTCTAGAAACGTATGGAATGTTTAGAATCCGCTAAAAAGGCGGGCTACCTGCAGATTGAGGGTCAGTAGTATCCAAACAGCGAAGCACAGCGAATCTTTAAGAACAGTTAATCAAGTCGATCCTTGGGCCAATTAAGATCATCAATAAGTCAGTTTCATGCATCAAACATCAGCGTAGAGTTAGACAAGTGACTAGTGCTAGTCTGGACTGCATGGTTACATTCCAGAAACAATTAATTTTCAGTTAATTTTCAGACCATAAGACGCACCGGAAAATAAGATGCAGCCCAAATTTATGAAACAATTTTTAGAAAAAAAAACAAATTCTTAATTTTTATTTATTTCTAGCGGAAGTACCCGTAATTCGCTATGGCATTTCACTACTTTAATTCCAAGAAAGTAGAATTTAACGCTCACAACTTTAAAGTTAAATATATAAAATGATAGGTATAATAATTTTAACTGCTGTTAGGCAGTGCAGAATAAACAACTAACCAGCTGTGCCATCTTTTGACAAATTCCATAACTCTCAACATATCTGCATTTCGGACTTCTGTTTACTCGCTTTACTAGGGTCTTTCAATTGTTACTAATTTTATTTCGGGTTGTTAGTTTTGTATTTGAAACTTGTGCGAACTGGGTTGTTTACCCTGCGCTTAAAGATTAAGGCCAGACATGTTACCAAGTCATATAGAGAAATTGTATGAATCAATTGCTAAGCCAAAAGTCAAATAATAATGCCCAAGGAGGAATTGAGAGATACATAAAATTAAATATACTTAATTCGTTTTTGCAACTTCTTACATTAAATAATCTGCAATAGTTTAATTAAAATGTAAAAATTAAGTAACAAGACAAATATGTATTAAAATAATTTTATAGTTTTCTGGTTGGATTTATGTCACTAAGTATATTAACATTCCGCCTTTGGTATTTAGAAAAGCAATTAGCTCACCTTAATAAAGACAATCGACAATATTATTACAGCTATAAAAAACAACACACCTATACTCTACAACTAATACTACTACAGAAAATTGATTAGAGTAATTATAAATCTTACTTAAGTATTAAAATGATTTATTTAAATCCATGAATAAGTAATGTTCAATACGTGAACGTGTTTTAATTCCTATTTAAATACAGTTTTGAGTAAAAATGTGGATTTAGTATAGTATTTTGTACAATAAATTAGTGATAATCTGATAGTTAAAAGACAGAAAAGTTCAATTAGTGTGCTTAGTTTAATATATACTGTTAGAGCTTGAGATTTTGTCTGTTGGATTTTTAAGTTTAATTTAAGTTGACGTGACTAAATATGCCTCGTTAGTGTTGATATGTTATACTTGTGAGAATTTTAAGATATTGTTACAGTTTCTAAGATCTAATATTGATATACTTCTTCTTCTTCGGGTACTGTCAGTCGATTTGACTTTTGACCTCATTCACGTTAGTTCTCTATCTTCATTTGTTAATTGTCAGGTCTTGTATGCGTCCTGTATACCAAATTGTTAGATCTTTGGTTAGCTGATCTCTTCATCTCGAGGGTCTTCCCACTGATCGACAGGTGTTCAATCTTCCCTCCCATATCCGTTTTACCATAATTTTGATATAGGGTAAAGGTGGGATAGATGCCCCAGTTATAGAAAAACAATCGTGTTGCATTAATCTTAATTATTAAACTTTATCTGTTACTTTGCTATAATTCTTAGATAATCTTACTACACAATAACATAAGATTAAAACACTTATAATTATTATAAATATATAAAATTAATGATTTAAAATAGTACTGTAATTGGCCATATATCCCATATCGATGGAATTTCTGCCCCATATGGTGGTATTTATGCCTCACTAAAATAATACATTTGATTTTGACCAACAATTTTAATATTTTTTTAAAATAACAATTAAAAATTACAATTTAATCAAAATTACAATTTATTATATTTTTTTTACCGACTGCCAACATATATAATAATAATAATAATAATAATAATATTTATTAAATAGCACAATTGGCTACATATTTTACTACATAGTAAAATACGGAGTGGTCATACCGATTTTGACTATTTTGAGCATGATGCCTGTTGGTCTGCGTGTCTGTCGGTCCATGGAGATGTGTAGAGCAATTTTGGCCAAACGGATTTTTATGAAACTTCATATTTAAGTTTTTGACATCAATAACACCAGTTGTTCAACTTTTGGTACAAATCGCTCAACTACAAATGTAAGTTTACTCCTGTCGGTTTTAAGATTTTTGCTAATATTTCACAACAGAGAAAAATTTCTAAAACATCTATTCTACAAAAATTACTATGCAAGTAATAATTAACAACTTTTATTTGAAACATTTTTTGATAGGATTAAAAAACTTTTCATATTTTTGCGATATTTTTTCCAAGTATCTATTTTGGCATATATGTTGTTGCGTTTCCTTGGGAAAATGTTAGTATAAGATTATATATATATATTTTATTATAAGATTATATGTATATATAATGCCCGAGTCATATATCCCACATTTATTGCGGCCTTATATCCTTTTTCTATGCTATAGATGCCCCATCTGTTTATTTCGAATGTATACAATATTGAGCATTATTTTCTACTCTATAATGTGAGGTTAAGTGTCTTCTGATACCTAGTAATGAAACTAATTTTGTTAAAGTTATAGTTACGTCATAAAACCTTAAGACAAAATGTCGTAATTATTGAAATACAACCACTCATATGACCACCTACCTTTACAATTTAATTTTTCTGAAACTATTAACATTGATGATAATTTAACATTTATTTCAGAAGACTGTGTTTCTCGTACAAACTGTCAGTACTGAAATGATACAAACACACACCGTTATGGATATATGCGAAGTGGGGCGTTTATCCCACTGGGGCATCTATACCAACTTTACTATAATATATTTCAATTGAAATTATTGAAAAGTTGATAAATGCCTGCTTTAGAGCAATGATTTCCAGTTGGTGTGTCGCAACAAATTCATATGTTATGACTCAGGGTGTCGCGAAATTTATGGTTTAAATAAAGCAGAATAAACATAAAAATTTCAATATAAAAGAATCCTCATCACTCATGGATTACAGTGTTTAGTTTCTTCCCTAGTTCATCTCTTCCTTAGTCTTCTTCGAGCTTGTACTCCTCTTGACTTATACAGCAGCGCATGCTTGAGATTTCTGCAATTGAGCAATTTTTAGAGATTTTTTCTAGGACAGATGTTCAATTCTCCCCTTATATTTTCATTGCGAATATGGTCAAATATGCGACATTCTTTCAAGGCCTGCAAGAATCTCATTTCCACTACCTTAATTATTGTTATAGTTTTGGTAGCATGCAAGATTTGTTACTGTATGTAAAAATTGAACGGCCATTCATTAAAACAATAAAAAAAATTAATCGTTAAAAAAAATTATGCATTTCAGTATATTGTTTTCTTTTCATCTTATTTATCGTTGCCGTGCGCCAAAAATTTTAACTAATTATTTTTATATTTATTCCAGGGTGATTTTTACTTGCCCGACCGTAATATATAAGAGGCAAGTATTGTAATCGCGAAAATTTTCGATGTCGAGATTTTGACGGATGACCACGTTTCATAGTCCAGGGAATCCAAAAAACCTATTTTCGAAGTGCCGTCCGTATGTGTGTGTGTCTGTGTGTCCGTGTGTCAGTGTGTCTGTGTGTCTGTGTGTATACACGATAACTCAAAAATGGTTTAACTTGAAGAGTTCGTTCTGGTACTAAAAGATTCTCCTAATAATTGGGAAGAACCCTATTGTTTTTTATTAAAATCCGAAACCGGAAACGGAAGTTATTAAACTTTAAAATTTAAAAAAATTCGTAACTAGTAAACCAAGCCTTGGACAAAAAATTGTATAGAACATAATTTGATGTATTTTTGAAGATTTACCTAAATATTTTTTTAAATTAAAAAAAAATTATGTATTTTTTTAATTATTTTTTTTAAGGGCAAGTCTAGCGGAGGTCTCCCTTCACCACTGGTTTTCTAAGGAATACTAAGTGGCCAGTTGCTGAAAACGAGTTAAATGTTTTAACTCGAATCAACCCTAATTCAAGTTAAATTTTATGTATTTGTGTGTTGTTTTAACTCGTGCTACGCATAACTTGCATTAAAACACAACTTGTTTTTTAGAAAACGGCCATAAGTGTGTCGCGTAATGAAAAAGGTTGTCAATATAAAGAAGTTATATGTCGCTACTGACATGTTTGGAGGGCGTTTTTCCCAAGTTCGGAGGTTGCTTCCGACAAGTGGAAAGATATTTAGAAATTTTGGCTTCCGTCATATTGGGGGAGACGCTTGATCATTTCCATCCATTGATTGATTTGGTCCATCCTAAGATATTTAAACGCCCTGGGCTAAAATCATCAGGCGCCCTTGGGGTTGGGGGAGGAGAACAAATTAATTATATATTAGTAAAATATTATAAACACTATTAATAAAATGTATATTAACAAATTCTAATGAATTCGATTCTATCGCTATAATGTTTAAAATATTAAGTTTGCACTGCCTTAAGAAGACCGGAGATAATATGTATCCTCTTCATAACCGACAAGGAACTTTCTTCTGAACAATTATTGTGGGAAATGCATAAAAATATGAATACAGTGAATATGTTGGGAAACGTATATGTAATTTATTTGTTTTAAGCGGAACTAAAGGAGAATTTTGTTCTCTTAGGTTATTAAGAAGGAACCTTGCTTCGGTTATTTCATGTTAAAGGCGTATCACACTAGAACGCTATCCAAGTCTTATTTTTGTAGGATTTTTTTTTCAGGATCAAAGTCTTCAGGTCTTGACATATCACACGGTATTTGCATATTAGTTAAGACTTGGAAATTGTTTGTTTACCCATGCGCACATCGTGAAATTATGACAGTTGACAGTTATATTTTGAGAGGTTATTTTAAAACAAAGACGCGTCAGCTGTAAGACCTGGGTAAAGAGACCGAGAAATTGTAGACTGTTGCATTTGCCTGGTCTTCAAAACCTAGGTTTTTTCTTCATACTATCACACGCACAAGACTTCGATTCGAATGCAAAGACTTTAATTTTCCAAGTTTAGACTTGAATAATAACTCCAGTGTGATAAGGCCTTTATTATATGAAAATTTAAAATTCCAACAGGGAAACCATGGAAACGAATGACATATTTTGAAAACAATAAATTAAATAAATGGAAAAATTTTATTTAGAATGACACAAAGAAACAAAATTTAACGAAAATGACATTTTATAATAACAGTCAATTTAACCTAGAATTTGCAATGTGAGTATAATTTACAAACATTAAACAAAATGACCAAAAATCCGATTTAATAGATAAACATTACTATATTTCAAAATAAAGTTCCGCCTAAAGGTTTGGAATAGCCTATACACTCTAAAAAAGTAGTGTTAAACGGACTTCGTGGTACACTAAAAAATTAACTTTTAGTGTACCATAAAGTCCCTCGCTTTTCGTGCTAAATATTGATACTTCTTTTTTGGTTAAATTTAGTGTAAAGTTTACACTTACATGCTGGTTAATTTATACTGTTAGAAAATAAATAGTGTTAAAGTCGTATTAATTTTAACACTGAAAAAGTAATATTTCATAAAAATAACACTATCTGAATAAATGAAGATTTACACGGTAAAAATAATGAACTTTTTACTTTTTTTAAATGAAAATTTTAATACTAAAATTTTAAGCAAACTGAGAATGAACTTTGACACTTATGAATTTTATGCTGTATAGATTCAATATTGAAAGTGATATTTTTTTTGAATTAAGCTCTGCTTTCGATGTAATGGTTTTAAGGCGGCGCACAACCTTATAGTTCTCAATAGTTTCTTATACAAAACTAATAATCGGAAATAAAATTAATAACAATCTATACATCAAAATTTGCAGCGAATTTTTATCTATCTAATAGGATATTTTAAATTGTAGAAAAAACTGTTATGTAATTGTAAATAAGCAAATTGCATTGTAGACGCCACCTTGGAAACCAATCGACGCATATTTGCATACTATGCGGCAAATTGTAGCTAAAGCTTCATTCTACAAAAAGGTTTTTACATATTTTGTTCTATTATGAAATTGAAATATAGATATATATAGAGAAAAATTTGATGTATAGATTGATACTAGTTTTATTTCAGATTGTTAGTTTTGTATAAGAAATTGGTAACCTCTGGGGGTTATACGCCGCCTTAACGTGTAGTACAAGAATATGTAAAATGTGAACATTCTTCAATAAAGTTCGCCTGTAAGCAGTGGCGGTCGGTTAAGCATGTTTGGGAGGGCAGTTTGTATGATCGGACAAGCTCGTACTATATCGCTCAACAGTAGTATAACAACGACAAAGCACGAGCGTGTCCGATCATGCTGATTGCCCTCCCAAACATGCTTCACCGACCGCCACTGCCTGCAAGTCATCTTGGTATGTATTATATAAAATAGTAGCTTTTTCTCTCATCATATTTTCATCCCAATATTTTAAATTAATTAATACACCAAATATCGAAAAGATGTCACCGTACGCTATTGTTATTATTATTATTGTTTGTTTGTTTTGTTTTTAAATTATATTTAAATCTTGTATAGTATCATTCTAGTAGCTTTTTATGTAGTTCATCGTATATTTCGCCTTATTATATCCTACACTTAAATATAAAATTTTAACTGAAAAAATAAAACATGATTAAGAATTGCTTGGTAACTAATACATAGCAAATATAGCAGATTTAAAAAACAACACCTGTCGAAAGTGTGGCAAAAATGTTTATTTAGTATAATTACATATTTAAACTAGTTGGACAACTAATAAAAATCAATTAGATAAAAAAACCTAGTTTCTAAATTCTTGAAATAGCACATATTCAGATGTTATAATTTTGCAAATTCCTTGGAATAATTAGGATGACTCAAATCAAAAGTCGTATTTTACAATTAATAGCTTATTTTTACGACGCCCTTATTACGACTTATAAAATTGTAGTTAATTTCATGTCTTCATTGCCGGCAATGCAAACAGTCGTTTCAACATATTCATTTGGGTGAGGCATCCATTTTATTTTCCAGAAGCTTTTTACGAGAGTGATTAAAATATTTGTGATATTTTATTAACATATTTAAATCAAATTGACATTTATTGCAATCGTTTCGCCAATTTAACAAGATATCATTGTAATTTTCGCCGTTTATGTTATCACGAATCAGATCTTAAATATTTCTACTAGATGGTAACTTTATTTTATAATTCTAGTTTTTTTCTCATACGTTCTTATATGGTCTTAATTTTTACAATTATTTGTACTCATATATTATATGCAAAAAAGGCATTTTTAAACACAGTAGACAGTTCGAGCGAGGTCTGTATCGAGCTTAGTGAGGGTAGAGCTGTTTCGGATGCCGGGACATCTTGGTATTAAAAATAATGAAGCGGCTGTAGACGCTGTAAAAGCCGCCTTCCACAGACCTATGTTTGATGTGAGTTTCATATTTCCAAATGACGCAAAGAATCATCTAAAAAATCTGGTTTTAGCCAGATGAAGCAGCATACAGGATGTTAAGTTAAGACAAATTAAGGGAGACATTAAACTATTGGGTTTTTCCTGCAGGATTAATCGCAGGGAGGAAACTTTCATCATACACCTCCGTATAGGCCACTGTTGGTTGACCCATGGACACCTCCTTCGAGGTAAAGAGTCTACTTTATGTGAGACCTATAACACAGATTTGTCTGTTTCAAGTTGGAGGTTATGTGTGACTGACGTCAAAAGACAACTCCTCCCAAGGAGAGGCAAAATAATAAGGCTGGAAAATTAACAAATCCAAGTATTGCGTGATCAATAGTTAAACTCATATTTAACCTCATATACGGGTCTATTCTGTATCTTAAAGTTAAAAATTAACTTCAAGGTCGAAGTTAAAAAAATTTAACCACGCTTTACAATATTTTGCTATTCTGTAACTCTATGGCGTTAGAATTTTAACCTCGATGTGGTTAATTCAGTAGTATCTTTGGAATTTTAACGCCAGCCAAATACATGTTGTTTACATATAACCAGCTGTAATTCTAACCTCTAAACGTCAAATAGTTAGAAAAAATACATTTTTAGAATTAATCATGGCAATTCTGTTTATTTTAAACCAATTATTACTAGAACAAATTGAAAAAAAGGGTTAATAAATAAAAAATTAATATAGGTGAATAAAAACTATATACAAATACTTTTTAGGATATCCGTTCGAATTAAACAAAGGCAACTGCGTGATATGAGTGACCCTTTTAATTTACCTAAAGAAACATTTTAAAATATTTTCATTTGTCTAAAATTTCTACGGACTATCTCGTTTTATAAATTTAGTTTTTTTTGAAAATCCGAGAAGAATCAAAAGATTTCCAGGTATATTGCAAGTAAATATTTAAATATTTAAAATTGTGATACATTTATAAATTTTGATTTCTGTTTGTTAAAATAAGGTAAATATAACCTGAAAATAAAAGTATCTTAATATAGAAGAAAGAAAAGGAAGAAAAAATATTAATAAATTTGTATGTTATGGTAATATTATATTATTTACTTTCTGCACACATAATTATTTATACATAAATATTGTATTTCCGCAATATAGATTTATTATATTTGAACGTAGTTCATTCACAATTCAACCATAACACTTGTTTACATTAAATCAAGACTTACACAAGCAAAATACGTCCCTTGTAGATAATTTCTCAAGAAACTTTTAACCATAAGTTAAATTGAGATACAGAATAAGAAACAAGGTTAAAATTTTAACGCCTAGTTAAAATGGTACTTTTTAACCTGACCCGATAATGTGCGTATTCTTGCAAGTTATTTCAATCTTAAAACACTGTAAATCGTATAAAATGAACTATTTAGAAATCAGGTAAAAATATTTATCTATATGGAACAATTATATACTAAACAAATGTTAGGTAATGTTTATCTATATAGAGCAATTAAATAAACAACTTTCCTCCGCCATAGTTTCAAAAATAATCATCACTGAATTGAAACACTAATGAATGTTAATGAAATATAAGATTGATTCGAACGGTATTTTTGCAATTAATTTTCATATAAGACTGTTTCAGAAGTCATTATCTCATCACATACACAACTGAATCTTGTTTAATAAATGTTTCAAGATCTTTTCAGGCTCATTTCAAAATAATTTTATTATTGCTGATTTAAATTATAATTATTAATTTAAGAGTTCTCCGCTATGCTGGCTTGTGTCTCGATAATTATGAAACAGCAAGATATTATTACCTTTATAAACAATTATCATAAATATTATTTATGATAATTTATATTATACATTGATATTCTTTACTTTTCGCGTTTATTAAAACAACAAGATTATTACCACCTATAGACTGTGAAGGATATATGTTGACACTAAATTAAATTAGAAACATGTTGATTATGTGAACGCTAAGCTATGTCGAACAATTTTCTTACTGACATCTGACATCTTGTCGATGCAGTATCCAAAGCTCTTTACTCACCATTTCACATGTTTCTTATGCTGAGTTTACATTAGGCTAGTAAATAGGACTAGGTCTAGAAGGTCTAGAGCTAGTCTGTTCACTACACTATGTCATAACTAGGATAGTAAGTGTTTACATACAACACGGTACTCTACTGTTCCATTGACTCTGCTATCCCCAAAACCAAGATTGCATACATACAAAGTGGTAACATCCTTATACAGATTGACCGATTTTCGAAAAATGGCGTAGTCAGCGGATCCGATTTCTTCTGTGCTTAGGATTTATTTTCCAAGTTGATTTTTCACGATTTTCTTTTTACATAATTTTGTCCCGATCGCATTTTTACATTCAGGAGTTTAGACCGATCCAAAGATGACCAGATTTTCCCTACCGCATAGGGAAAATCCGAAAATAGGTTTAAAGTATTTCTATAAAACCAGTTTTTTTTACGTTTTAGCAACTTTTTAGAGGTTGTAACGAACAAAATTATGTTCAGGGATAAAAGAAAGGCCGCCGAAGTACGCAAAATACTCTTTTCCCGATTTTTCCTATCGCAAGTATATATGATATCAAACGAAACAAGGACTTATAATTGTTCCTTTAACGAATATTTTCCTGATTTTTAAATATAAATTGATTTATTAAATTATTTAATAAGGGTATTATAACGTGTTCTGGTGTTCAAACAAAAACGTAGAATTTTCCAAAAGATAAAATTTATTTACACTGTGTAAGCTGCTTTGGTTATTAGGCAGGTATAAATGAAGAGATTACAATATTTTAAAAATTACATTTATAATTTGATATTTTCTGCTTTAATATAGTTATAAATAATTTCATAAATATCTAGAGAATTAGTAGCAAGAAGCGTCTGACTATTGGTAGATAAGGATATTTTTTGGACAACTAAATTTTATATGAATAAGTTACGATTGCGAAAATGAATTGGACATTCAAACAAAAAATGGTTCGAATCACTGACAGAAAAATTATCACACGGACAGAAAGGAGACGGAACCATATTAATTCTATGCAGATGATATGGAGAGAAGGTGTGATTAAATCTAAGCCGGATAAAAGTGCATATAAAAGATCTGTTTGGTGAGAAGAAAACCAAAGCTTTCTAGGAAGAATAGGTTGAATTTGACCATAGTATGATCCTTTGAACTGTAGAGAATCTATATATTCTTGTTGCCATTGTTTGTGTATGGAAGATTTTGATTGACATAATCTCATTACTGTTTAGAGGAATATTTACCAGGTAGCCATTTACAGCTGCTTCTTTGGCTAGAAGATCGACTTCGATGTTGAACTCAAAATCTGAGAGCCTGAACTTTAAGTCAAACTAGATACAGCTATACTCCGTTTGTCACAGACTGTAGTTGATTCATAAATTGACAAATATTTTATTTCCTTCTGCTTATCCCTACAGTTGAACATAACTTTCTTATTTCTGCCTCCCCTTTAACCTTTCATTTGAAACTTGAGAACGACATATCTTGGATTTTTGAATCTATTGCATACTTTAAAGCAGCTTTAATAAATTTATGAGTAAAAGTGTAAAAATAAAAATGAAAAATACCCAGTAAGCATAAATTTTTCCTCGAATCTAAAAATAAATTAAAACACTTAAGTCGTAATTTAATATTGTAACCCGACACTTCACGTGTGCCTACTTGATTAATGTACATTTATATTTTCTCTGTGGGTCAGTTCTGTCAACAAGAAATCTGCGACATAGGCATTCAGTTAAAAATAAACAATATACAACCGTAGATAGAGTCGTTTACACCACTATATTGTTTGCCTTATATGGTGGATTGTGTTTATTTATCTATTATGCCACTGGAAACTTTACAGATAAGTTTGAGTCATAATGAGTGACAGTTGTAGATGATTTGTCAGTGTGCACTGATGCGAGCAATTGTCATCATTGTCAAGGTGCGGTTTAATTAACCTTGACATTGGTAGCTAATTCATAATTGAAGATACTACAGGTGTTTTGTTTCATTCACTTATTAATTTATGTTAATTTTATAACAATTATATTGTTATTACATGTATTACATTTGTTCGTTATCTTCCATCTTTCTCTGTTTTCTTTATTTAAATAAAATTGGATGTATCTGTATTATAGGATTTTGTAGGTATAATCAAGAAAACCGTATACCGAAATTCACGTGTCTCTCTGTACGGTAAAAACTTTGGCCACACCTTGATCTGGGGAGTTAAAATTTGTCTTGAATAAAAGGAAGACGGATCCAAGTGACAACAAAAAAAAAATGAAGACAAATCCAAGTGACGACCAAAAAAAAGAAAGGAAGACAGATCCAAGAAACAACAAAGAAAATTATGTGAAGAGTGAATTTTCACGCATTTCAGGGTTTCGTAGATATTTAATAAGTGTAAGAAGCCAACAGAAAAAATAATGGCAACAAATAAAGCATACTTTGCAAATAAGAAAGTTCTGAATAGCAATATATTAACAGTAGGAACAAAACTAAAAGTATTCAAGACAATGATAAGACCAGTAATGTTATACGAGGCGGAAACAATGACTCTCTCCAAAAAAGAAGAAGAAGATTTAAGAATAGTAGAAAGAAAAATATAAAGAACAACGTTAGGACCAATAAAAACTGGAGAAAATGAATATCGCCCAAGAATGAACCACGAGATAATGGAAATATTAGGAAAAGATATTGTTAAGAAAATAAAGGAACAGAGAGTAAAATAGCTAGGACACGTATGGGGAGCAGGAGTAAAGTCAACAATACTATCAGTACTGCAGTGAAATCCAAGAAGAACAAGAAAGTGAAGAAGACCGAGATTAACGTATCAAAGAAGGAACTACTTAAGAAGATAAAAAGGGGACTAATCCACTCCTAGAAATTGGATTTAGAAAGCTCAATGAGAATATGTATATGTAAGAAGCCAACAGAATGCGGGATATCTAGGAATATTTTTTCTATAATCACATCAACACCAATCGTTTTTTTTTTTTTTATAATCGTTTTTATTCGTTATTTATGTACTAAGAGCTTCCGTTTAAAGTTTTTAAACAAAATTTAAATAATATGCGAAAATAACGTTACAAAAAAAAAATAAAAAAATCCCAAGGTTTTTTCTGCATTTTCTTCGTATTTAAGTCTTCATTAAATTAATAAGAAATATATTGATAAATGGCTACATTTTACTCAATTTCAAAAACATATTTCTCACTATTAATAACGTGTTATTTGATTTATTAGTATTTCATTACCATAAATGATTTTATTCCTCTTTGATACTTAAAAAACAAATAACTAAAGTTATTCAAACAATAGGTTGAAGCCTACTGAACACTACACACTACACTAAACAAACATGAACTCGATTCTCAGCAGCTAAAAAATATTTATAGCCATAATACAAAACCTTCATAGTCATAAATACAAAAAATTCATAACATTACTAGCCATAATTTAGCCATGAATTAAATAAATAATTATTTTTGTCTAAAACACAATAACTGCAATATTTTCCAAAAGCGAAATCTATCAAAAAATTCCTCTCGTACGTTTCCGGTTTAGATTAATGTAATATCCAATACTATTTTTTTTTTTCAAATTTTTAGTTTAACCCCTTTGCGTTAAAGGGGTGCGAGAGAGTAATTTTTTAAATACATTTTTGGGACGTACGTATTAAAATAAGAAAATTATAAAAAATTAATATCCTTTCCGTACTTCTTAGGTACTTCTTAAAAGTTTTCTTTTGATACCACACAATAAATTTGAAATATATATATATATATATATATAGGTATTAAATAAAATTCTTATGTCATACTCGTCATATATTTATTAAAACAATTTTTATCGAGACGTTTCGATTGGTAATCCAATCATCCTCAGTCCAATATTATTGTCAAATGTATAAAATAATGTATTTCCACATTAAAATGTTTGGAACGGACAGGAACGGTTAATCATAGTCTAGCCGAACGGTCTGTCCTATGACAGACATATTGTACACTATTCCATCAATGTACATTATTGAGATTTTTTTCAGATTTTAAGATCAACTCCTCTGGGAAATAGGGTGGGGGACAAAAGTTTTTTCTCATATTATTGGCGTAAATCCTAAAAAGAAAGACAAAAGCAAAAATTTGCTTGTTTATCCACACATTAAGTTTCATTGTATATCCCATTCAAAATTTTTAATAAATATTTATTTTTCATTAAATACATATTTGTTTATATTTATTTCGTGATGTGTTTTTTTGAACTCACAGTATTTTTCGTATATGTGGGTCAAAGAGTTGTATAAGCAAAAATTTTAACTTTCTATGTTCAGCCTTTTGGCTACAGTGTCTACCATCCAGAAAGGCAGACAGACACATGAGTGACGTTATAATAGTTTTTTGGTGGTTATACCTACAAAATCCTAAAAAAGAAAGTTGGGTCCAAATAATGACCAAAATGAAAAAGGCCTTTTTCATTCAGTTAAGGTATGTTTTTTGCATTACTAACGGAATTATAATGTGTAAATGTGTTCAGTGATGTATAGTGTTTCTGATTTCTCGACATTTTTCATTTCACGAGAAATGAAAAATTAGACTTAATTTCTCGAGAATTCTCGAGAAATCTCGAGAAAAATAATTATTAGAATATATATCCAGACCAATTCTGTAACTCAGTTACTATGATTTTAGTGACTAAATTGGTCACTATGAGCAAGGTCAGTTATTATCATGAATGAAAGTCATTATACTTTTTATAATATTTCATCTTGTAGTAACGTTACTACACAGTAATCTTTTTAGGGTTTTGTAGGTATGACCAAAAAATGTACGTCATTTTGTCGTCTGTCTGTCTGTCTGTCTGTCTGTCTGTCTGTCTGTCTGTCTGTCTGTCTGTCTGTCTGTCTGTCTGTCTGTCTGTCTGTCTGTCTGTCTGTCTGTCTGTCTGTCTGTCTGTCTGTCTGTCTGTCTGTCTGTCTGTCTGTCTGTCTGTCTGTCTGTCTGTCTGTCTGTCTGTCTGTCTGTCTGTCTGTCTGTCTGTCTGTCTGTCTGTCTGTCTGTCTGTCTGTCTGTCTTTGTGTTAAAAATGTAGTCAAACGGCTAAACCTAGAGAGTTGAAATTTGGCATGCTTATACAACTCTTTGACCCGCACATAGGAAAAATATTAAAACATCTAAAAAACATATCCCCCTAAAAATATAAACAAATAAGTGCTCATCGAAAAATAATATATTTTTTTACAATTCTGTGTAGGGTATCAAATGACAGCTCTTGGTACGTGGATTAACGATCAAAATTTTATTTTTGCAAAATAAATTATTTTGAGGCGATTTTTGCCATAATTGTGCAAAAAAAATTTTGTCCCACACCCTGTAGCCCAGATGGTTTAAACTATAAATCTGAAAAAATTCTCAGTAATGTACATTGGTGTGAACCGGAATAGTACAACAGGAATTTTTGATCAGATTATGTTTTCGGAAAATAACGCATTTTTTGTGTTTTTAAGTAAAATATGTAATATATTTAATCCGCTATTTAACATACTAAACGAGTGATCCTGTATAGCACAGTGGTAGCATTGTCGCTTAGTGAGTTGAAACTACTGTAAGAAACTGTGTTCGAATCCCGACAATTTTTATTTTTTCAGTTTTTTTTTGCATTTTTATTTTGTTTAAATTATTTTTTCAAAATTCTACTTATATTTTGGTAAATGTTGCATTTAATTTTTAAAAGCGTAAATTTAATAACCAATGGGAAGTTTTGAAATTATAATTTAATTCTATATTTGAAGGTATCAGAGGGCGAGACTTATGATTTAAGCAACCAATGGAAGCCATAACCGCAATTTTCAAAATCTTAATGAACCTTGCTATATAAAAAAATTTACTGCACATATTTAGAAACTTAAATAATGGTATTAGACATTCGAATTAAAATTCATAAAAAAATATTTTGACATAAAATTTGTTTTGGCATCCCAAATAATCATCACATAATTAATATATACCTGCGAAACCCTGAAATGTGTGAAAATTCACACTTCACATCAATTTTTTTAATGTTGAAGATATTGTAGAAGATAAAAACATGTTAAAATTAGTCAACTTTAAAGTACTAAAGTATTCATTTAAATAACATTAGAACAAATGGATAACGGGGCTTTAAAAATGATTATGAAAAAAATACATATGCATAGAGAAATTTTCAAAAAATTAAGAAATTAATAATAATTGTAATAATTATTTTATTTAACTTGTAGGTAATCTTTTACATAACAGTTTCAAACTGAACAAAAAATGAATTGCAATTGATAATAATAAATAATACACTAAATTAAAATAAAATATTGTAACAGTAAATGCTAATTAGCTAAATATTAGGCGCTTTTCTTTTACCAATTTACTTAAGAAATCTAAGCTAAGCTAAGTTAATCTAAGTTGTAAGAGCGTTCCATTTATAAGACACTGGCTAAGATAAACTAAGTTTTTTCCTCCCTCCTTTCCCTTGCTAAGACATTTGACTAACTTCTTAGCTTAACCAAGCATTTTAACTTGTAAAAGGAAAGCAGCTATTATAAATCCCTTCTTATCTGTTGTCACAGTTGCGTTGCGGCAGACAGAACACAAATTTTATCAAAATTAAATATTAATCAGTGGCGCAGCCAGGATTTTGTCTTGGGGAGGGCCGAATAAAATTTAGAGGGCACGCGGGCCGCATACGGCCCTCAACCGCATTTTTTGTGGCCCCTGAAGCGGTAATCAAAATCACTTCTGTTTATTTAGAGAAAAAATATATTTAAAAATGTAAAATATACTCTCTTCCCCTTTTCTGTTTGTAAAAAAATGACAAGAAACCCTTCGGGATATTTAAAGTTCCGTCATTGCTTATCATTTTGTAAAATAGACTGCGAGCCAAATCAGTTCGACACCCCTGCTGTTGAATATTGATGTTTATATCAAATAATAATTCCATTATTTGTTGATAAAGAAATGTAATTGTTAATCCATGTATCAAAAACTTTCACTTGATTTTTTCTTAGATAAATAACTATTTATTTATATTTTTCGCGGGATATATAAGTCTCAATATTTTTCTTACTTATGTTCAGTTCTCTAAATCAGCCGCTAGGCCACAATTTGTATCGAACGAACAGACTCGTGTGAAGGTTATACCGAAGTCAGATTTTGACTTTATCTTATCTGAATCGAGTAATTAGTTGTTTAAAACAGTATTATCATTTGACTGGGCGAATATTTTAGTCGATGTGTCACGGGGAAAAATGATCAACGCTCATATAATTCGTTGGAGCATATTTGGAAAGTGATGTATTTTCACTTGAACAATAATTATGTCACTTTATCAAGAGTAGGCAATCTTAAAAAAATGTTTATACGAAAAAAATAAATAAATAAAAATTGCAAATATTGTTTACAATGAAGTAATTTAAAAATTAACTACTGTTGTGGTTAACAAATTTTATCTTCAACTCTCCGAGCAGCGGCGTCTAATCTGCTGGTCCTGGGAGAGGCCCAGCCCCCCCCCCCCCTTGGCTGCGCTACTGGTTGTGGTTAACAAATTTATCTTCAACTCCCCGAGCAGCGTCGTGTAACTTGCTGGTACTGGGAGGGGCCCAGGCCCGTCGCCCCCCCCCCCTTGGCTGCGCCTCTGATATTAATCAACGACTCACTAAATATTATATTTTTTTAAAATAGTTTATTAAAAACACAGTGCATTTAACGTGGCGTCGAGAAAAATTTACATTTCTCCAGATTTTTTTTTACATTTCTCGAGAAATGAAAAATGAGAATTATAACTTTTTGAAAGAAATCTCTAGTGAAATTCTCTCCATCACTAGAAACACAAGTGATGTAGAACAATTTCAATAAAAAATCTTCTTGTTATTATTATTATTGTTTTGCTTTTTATATAAAGACGGCAAAAAAAAACTTGCACCCGGGAAGCATGTTCTCTTGGCGCACCCCTGAGTACTATTTCAATTACTTCTTCTGTTTATCTTCAATTTCTGTCTATCGTTTTAGAAATACTTTTAATGCCAAATGTCAATATACACAGTATTTTGCAGGAGTCCATTACGTGTTTCTGAGAAATTCATTAAGCTATATAACAACCAAATACTTCCTGAAAACAAGCACGCAGAACAAACACTCTCAAATATATTTGTCAGTAGTACAAAAATCACAAAAGAAATCTAATAGTAGATACAACAAACAATACTTGAAAATAATTGGTAAAAATGTCAATATTGAACTCTTCTGTATTATTTGTTTTAATAAATCCTTGCATTCCTATTTTTACACACTGTGAATGTCAATATTTAGAATGTTTAAATATAATACTAGTTGGCAGAATAGTAAAACGTGTTTGTATTCGACAAAATTATGCAAATATTATACTAAAATAAAAACTACATCAGAGACATCTATCAAATTTAAACATTTTTTGTTTTCGACACTAATGAGTACAAAAACTAGTAAAAATCTTTAGTTGTTAAACATGTAACGAGCATGCTTTGTCAAACACCGACGCAAAGAAAAAATATGTATATTGTGATGCCTTCGATCTAAAAATAATCTAGCCTCTGAAGAAAAAAAAACTACGTTGAATATTCGGTCCCATCCAAATTAATGATAAATTATGTAGAATTCTTCACGCACGGCAATAATAGCTATTTGCGTCATTACTGTACAATTTAAATATTACTATTTAAATGTTATTTTCAAGACGCTTCTATGAAAATTAACAATTACTATTTAACAAAATAAGGTTTTACAACTTCGGGTCAATCCTAAACAAACTATAGCATTGTTTTTGTCCTAAAATCTAAACTTCACGCCCGTACACTAACACACTCCACATATAACAATATTAAACGAACTGGATAGGACCGGTCGAAATGTCACACTGGTCACAAATGTCACAATTATTATATTAGAAATATATTCCAGTCACAAATAACCATGATCATTTATATCCGACGCTTCGAATTTTGAAGTTGAAAAATTATATAATAGGCAATACTCAAGGTCGTTCACATAATGCGTTCAAAATCCGAGAGCGGTTTCGGATACAAACCTCTGTGTTCGCTGAGCTAGTTGCTATGATTCTTAGGATGGATTTAAGAGTTATTGAATGAAAGTCCTTATTTTAACTAACCTACCTTAATTACGATTACGGTTTACTATTTACATTATTATAATACACTTTAGACTCACAATTATATTATAAATAGCTAATCCAAATTTGATAAACATATTCACAAAGACTCAATCACCTAAGAGGCTCTGTTACACACAAAACACTAATTTGTCCACTGAATACTAAAATCCTCTAACAATTTCGAAAACTATTTGTAAGTCAGTCTAAATATTATATCCATCTCTAGCCGAGAGACTGACACTGCCTGACTGAAAAATGTCATCTTACACCTTTTTTCATCTACTCTAATATCAACACAAAGTATATGTCAATTTATTGGCAATAATTTAGACAGTATCTTATTAGAAAATATCCAAAACTAATGTTCATATTTCAAGACAGATATTAATTATCATTTATGTACATACGGTTCGAATAAATTTTATATTAATTTGATACTTAACTACTATTTGATAAGTGAAGTTGAAGAAGATAAAATACTTATCGAAACCGGTCTATTCAACCATTTGAATTTTATTTAAACAGGCCTTTTTCCTGAAAAATATCCAAAATTTAAAAAAATAAGTTAATTTGGTAATGTTATATAATTGAAGATAATAAATATTTAAAAAATTCAAATCTTTCATTAATTTTTTTATTATGTAATTATTTTATAATATTTTTTATATTATAAATTTAAAAATAAAAATTGGTTTTTGGTCTTAAATTTCACCCACTTATTTTACTTAATTTTGCTGAAATTCTTTTATTCTTAGTGGTTTCTAGTAAAAACTACTTTTCAAAAAATTTATTACATGATATGCAGTGGCGACGCCATAAAACCACTAATGCTACGACAGAGCCGGATCTAGAACGTGACGAGCGAGGCACTCGCCTCGGGCGCAAAGATGGTAAGGGAGCAAGAAAGAGTTGATGCGCAAAAATCACGCATCCTTTTTTTACCATCATTACGATCCGTCTTCCTTTTTATTTAGTAAGGGATTGCGGTAAAAAATTGGTACTTTGCCTCGGGCGCAGAAATATCTTTTTCCGGCTCTATGTTACGGTATATTTTATAGAACCATCTCTAAGCGATGAGCAGTATCAAGGCGAATTATGTTAAAATTTCATTTTAATATTTTGCGCTGAGTAAGTTGACATATCAAACAATTCAAAATTGCTATTGAATTTTACACAATTAGCGGATTGCAATAGCTGATAAGTAAATTTTTCAGTGATATATGACGTCGAGGACGATAATATGTGATAAATTATTTATGGATTTGTTTTAATGTCTAATTTTTTATACTTAGTAACGTGGTTTCGCAGCATAACCACAGGGATTTATGAAGTTGCGCTATTTTCAAGGAAAAAATTAAGTGTTAGAAAATATGAAGAAGAGTGAGTTTGAAGATATTCCTCTTGACCAGGAATCTTCTTACCAGGAATATAGAATATCTAATCTTATAAAATTCAAACGTCAGGCACCTAGTGAAGTTAGATACCTAGCTTACGTTTGGATTCAGCAGTACAAAGAGTGTGCATTTTAATTTGCACACTCAGTGCAGATGCACAGTTTGTAGGGTAAGACTTTGTCGAAATGACAAAAAAATAAAATAAATAAATACCACGAAAAGTAAAATTCTTTTTCTTGTGACTCATTTTGTTGATATTTTATCTTGATAAAACGATAATTTTCTTTTGTTGAAAACATTTATTTGAGTCTTAAAGGATTCATAGGAATGTGTCCATAATATCCGTAGATGTGGCCCGATTATAAATCTGGTTATTTCGATGTGACTCGAGCTTGTGAAAAGTTACTGACCCCTTGGTTCGTTATATAAAATTAATAACTAAATATATGTCTACTCGTATAAGCTCGAACAATTAAAGAAAACTTACACGGATAGCACGAATAAATTAGAATTAGACTATAAGTGAATAGATGTAGGATGACGGAACAAGGCTGTAAAAACCTTTTTCCTCCTAATACCACAAGTAAACGTAGTAAAAAATTTTAGGTGAAGGCACCCTAAAATTAAAAAGGAAAATTCATGACATCCTACCTTCATATCGTCGTTTTATATTTGTGTTCATTTAATGTTTGTCAATAACCTGTGTTCCCGGCACCCCTTTCATATGTATATACCAGGAATGGGGAGTCGGAGTCGGAGTCGGGAGTCGGGAGTCGAGGAGTCGAAGCTTTTTGGAGGAGTCGGAGTCGGAGTCGGAAGTCGGAAAAAATTATCGACTCCCGACTCTTTGTCTACATATTTATCAAGGATGAGAACAATCCGAAAGCGAAAGCAAAATACCATACTACCAGAATTTGTTAAAGAATGAGAACAGGAACGACATTTTTTCTCTGTTCATGAACGAAAATGAAATTAAAAATATTCAATTCCGGTTTCCTTCATGCTTTTCAGTTAAAAATTTAGTTAATTTTTAGTAATATCTAATTTTTCTTTTTTTGTATACTTTGTTTATTATGTAAAAACGAAACTAAACTGGATTTTTATTTTCTCAAGTTGTAACGGGCTTTGTGATTATTTTATGTTTCATGTTGGCAGCTAAAATCTATATGTCAAAAGAAAAAAGTGACATGTTATGAAAAATAAAGTAGAGTCTGTTCCAAACGATTAAGCGGAACTAACTGGAATTTTCATTTTTGTAAGTTGTCATTAGCTATTTTTTTTTATATATTGAAGTTGGCTTTTCCTGAACAAAATGATCAAAAGCTTCAATCAAACGGTAAAAGTAACTAGTATTGAAAATCTAGTTCCGCCTAAACCAAAGGAACAGACTTTATATAAAATACAAAACAATTTTTTTTAAAACTAATATATTTGAAAATTTGTATTAAAAATTACTCAATAGTCAAGATGAAATGAAAATGACATTTTATAAAAACAGCTCGCCCCAACCCAAGATATTTAATGTAAGTATAGTCTGTTTGCTTGGTTTAAGCGGAATTAGATATCGAAATCTACTAACTTTTAAGGATTGAATGAAGCTTTGTATCATTTTGTTTAACAAAAGCCCACTTTGATGGTTAAAAAGTAAACTCGTGATAATTTGAGAAAATAAAAATTCCATTTAGTTCCGCTTAAACATTTGGAATAGACTTTACAATTTACCAGTGAAAGGAGTCGGGAGTCGGAGTCGGAGTCGGAGTCGATTTTCAAAAATACCGACTCCGGAGTCGAGAGTCGGGAGTCGATAATTTTTCTGTCGACTCCCCATCCCTGGTATATACCTACTAAACCCCAAGGTGCCACGGCACCCCTATTGCAAAACTACTGGGCTAGAATATAAAACAATTTCAATACTCCTAAATTTCAATCCTTCAAATCATTGTGACTATATTTTAATCACTGGATATACTACTCGCTACTTGAGACTTTCTTATGTTCTTTTCAGTTTACTAATCGTGGGCAACCAGTTAAAGTAGCTACCGATCACACAGCATCATAAACTAAGGCAACAGCAACTAGCACAGCAATCTTGGAATATTTCTGTTCTGTTTCTGTGTCAGATTGATTAAATATTTCAATAAATTTGTTTTAAAATTTCCAGGCTAAATATTAAAGCGGTCGCTACAAAAAGAAAATAAAAGTATAGGTATATTATCTTTATTGATATTATTTTTTTACGTTGCTTTTATCTGATAATTAAAGAATTTTTAAAATTTTCGAATAAAACTACTTGTATTTATAACATAAAATACATTACGAAAGAGCCTTTAAGGCGAAATTATCATTTTATATACCAACTTTATAACATTTATGTTATTTTAGATAAGGAACGTTAATAATTTATCAAAATTTGAGCTGAAAACCGAATACAAACATAAAATAAAATAGCTGTTGATTTTTATCTATTTGGATTTTTTTTACGTCAATTACTACAGCTTTTATTCAAGTTATCTTTGAGACTACAACAAGCAATAAAGATACAAACCTGACAGAAATGAGAAATTTTTGCGAAATATTATGGTGATCGTAAGTTGCGGGCGCGCACCAAAACTTTTGCTTAGGGGTCAGAAGCCTAAATTTGAATGTTTAATCCCCAAATTTGAATGACTTTTTAAATCAGAAGAGTGACGCAGTGAAGAAGGTATGGATTTTTTACACAACTTCACTTTATTATTATTGATTTTATAGTCCAATGCAGTAGAGACTCGCGGTTTGTCAAGTGGTGAGGGAGCAAAAAATCAGCACTGTAGCAATGGACAAGCAAGTTCCGCTGTGCGATAATCGCACAAAAAAATTGCACTTAAAAAGGAGTCTATTGTGTAAGATTTTCGGCATTACTTTTAACAGTGTCCTGTCAAAGTTTCTATAACGTGTTAGTTATATAAAATAAATACAACTGAAAACTCCCCGAATAAGAGTTAAACTCAACTGAACGGATATCCCCGATTTAATGCACTGCGTAACTTAACATCGCATAAACACAACTAAACAGGAATCCCCGATTTTAATGTACCCCATAACTTAAAAATAATTTTATACCGCATAAAAATGATACGTATAAAAAGAGACTTGACAGTATTTATACGGCGCTACATGATATTCGAGAGGCAGGGTGCGAAATATGAAGTTACACTAGTGCAAATAATAACTACTTTTTATAAATTAAATTTATTCACTTATCTTTTAGATTTATAAAATTATTTATTTGCAGGGGCGGAGATAGGGGCCCACAGACCGCGTGATCGCGGAGGGTAAGCAAAATATGCAGTAGAAAGGGAGACGCAATGACACCAAGCTCCGCAACTGCTGTTATGATATAAAAATTACCTTCTTCAAATAAAGTTGTCAATAAATTTTCAATTTAGTTTAAGAAATAAACAACCAGCACGGTTATAAGAACGCGCGGCGAATTATCCTGGCAAAGAGATGGACTTGCGATGAAACGGCTGCGGTGAAACGGTCGCGGCGATATGACTAGTTTGGAATTAATTATTCTATAAAATGTCATCCGATCTATGTTTCTTTCTCGGTTATGTAATGATAACAGCTTAAAGTAAAGACAACGACGTAAATAATCCGTTGTTGAAACACGAGCTTTTGGGGAAAGATAGCCAAGGAAATGTTTTTCTCCACGACCACTATAGAAATTACCAATAGGGGATAGGCATGATTTTTTTTTTATTTTTTATTATATTCCTCTTGTTGCATATAAACATAAAACACAGTTTTTATTTTTTTTTGTAATTTGAAGGCTTAAAAAAATCATAAATGTATGTAGCGCGCGAAAACGACGTGTGACGTCATACCCCTTCTAACTGACGTATGACACTACTAGCTTACCGGCGTACATAGTCTGTTGTGAACTTATTTGTTTGTATAAATTTCATAGGTTATGTAAAGTTAGAGTGATTTTAGTTAAAATAAAGTTTAATTCTATAAAAACAATTTATACATGTTTACCGAATTAAATTTTATATTAAAATAGATAACTTATATTGCAGTATTTCAATTATGCCTCTAACGTTTTGTAACTTCATGTAAACAATGTAGTAAAATTCTGACATCTAAATTACATAAATATTTACATTTTACAGAGTTGCAGCGTTTGTTTACATAAAGTTATAGAATATAAAATAAAAATTACTTTGACACCACGTATTTCCTCAGCACTGTAGCATTCATTATTTTTCATATATTCCATGAGCATAAATGCATCAATGTTGGGTAAATTATCACTCTGAGCCCTAACAAAATCTTTATCTGCCATTTTAATAATAAATGCGTGAAAAATTGCTTAAAAACAAATACAAAACTCTCGAACAATACAATACACACACGTGTAAAGATTATGTTGTAGCTGTATCTGTGATGTGAAACCCCTATCGTTTGACGTCATACTCAGTCGTTTTACTCGGCAACCTTCGCTCCGTGGTCGGCTTATTTCAAATTTACAATATTTTAATTCAAAAATTTGGCTATAATATTAATTAAAATGTAATTTTTGTTTTGTTAGGTGACATAACTAACATTAACATATCAAAATAATGTAGTTTTAAGGAAATACAAATTTTATGCGTATCCCCTATTCTAAAACCAATTTTGACTACAGAAAGTTAATATTCTAATACAAGAGTTGGAATGTTATTCTGAAGCACTTATTTTCTTATGCATTTTGCGTGTATTTCATTCCATCACTTGCTATGGAATAACTATTCTATGCTTGTTGTCATTTGTTTTTGTAAGGTTACATTAAAATATATGCAATGTTTACATTAAATAAATGCAACATAATTTCCTAAACTTATAGTGGCCGATGTGCGGCGAATTAAATTAAAATTAAACAAATAATAAATTAAAAAAATAGTTTAATTAATTGATTAATTTGTTATGTAATATAAATTATGTGTTAAGATAAAATAATTATTTGTTATTTTTTTTTCTTTCTGGTGGTCGTGGAGAAAGTACGGTCTATGAC
This sequence comes from Liopterus haemorrhoidalis, assembly GCA_963971575.1. Taxonomy (NCBI): domain Eukaryota; kingdom Metazoa; phylum Arthropoda; class Insecta; order Coleoptera; family Dytiscidae; genus Liopterus; species Liopterus haemorrhoidalis. The sequence continues at coordinate 37,749,531 of OZ020611.1, read as the reverse complement.
TCGGTTGGAACAGAAAAATTTATTAACCGTTATAAAGTTAATTCCAACCTTGTTACAGAATATACTATAATATAACTTTTAATTCGTAAAGAATCTAGATGTAAAGTGCTCTTCCTACGAGATCTGGCCAGTGACGTCACATCTGCAGAAACCAGAATTCTTACAGTCGCTCCGATCCCAAGCAACGAACGTAGAACCAACAGCAAGTCGTATTTCTATTGGTTTGGTGTCATTACTTGGCGCATATTCAGTGACTTCACAAGCCAGTTCTCACGAGAAAAGCTCTTTACGCATTATGAAGTTAACCATTTTCAAGCAGCGAATTCAATTACTTCACACTCTTTCTTCTTTTTAAAAATAAATCTTCTAAAGAAACAACTCGCAATAAATGGTGAAATCACAATAATTTCTTAGCATTGTACTCAAAAGCGAGTATCAAAGTGGTAATGAATGGCAAACAATTATAATGAATAGTACACGAGCAATAGTGCATGAGGATGAAACAAGATAAGACAGTGAAGATAATTATTATATTAAGGCGTAAGATGATAGCCTTAATTAAATTTTACTTCCAATAAACATACAGATGTTGTTTACAGTTAATATTGTATATTTGTACAGTTACAGGTAAATTAATAAACATCTACAAACGTAATTTTAGTCCCTTAAAATATTCGTTAATTAGTTTTCAATTAGTAAATATATTTTGAGATTAAAAACCGTTCGGAAACAAATAAATAAATATTAAAAATTTATGTTCAATATTTGTGCAGACTTACCTTACCAACTAAATATTTCTAGCCTTTTTAATGGTATTTCAGATAGTATTTGTTTTTATGAATCACAGGGTCAACTAATTTAAATTCACAAGAATCAAAGAAAATGTCCGAATTTTAAAACAACGGTTAATAAATTAATATTTCTTAGGTCAAGAAATTAGATGTATAATTCACGAAACTTTACATGCGGATTGATCGACAGAGTTCATATAAACAAAGTTCTATCTATTTCAAATAGTCCTATATAAAATTGAATAACGTCTGCGAGTTTCTTAAACCCAACGTACGTCCGTAGTTTTTATCTTTATTTGTTATATTTGAATATATTTAGATAAACGTGTGTTTTTGTTTTTGTAAATGAAGCGCTTCTATTACAGCTGTGACTAGTGCGAGTGAAACAAGACAAAAGTTCTTTTTCAACCAGTAGCATAGCTTAGTTTTGATTGAACAATACCCTTTTTTTGGCGGGCATCGGTCTAGTAAATCCCTCACGAGTATAGCATATGCAAGCACCGTGATGTCATAGATTTAAAATTTGAAGAAAAAAAGTCAGGCAGGCAATGAAAGACAGATTATTTAGTGGATAAGAAGAGAGATGAGGATGAACGAAGATAAAAAGATAAAGATCATCTAGACCATAGGTTCTCAAACTATTTTTTTTGAGTACCCTTTATGTCAATTCCAGAATAGGCGCGTACCCCCAAAAAGGTAAAAAAAAAAAACGGAACAATTTGAAAATTGTTAAACAAAGCAGACTTGACTGAAAAAAACATACATGAAAATACACTTACCAACTTTAGTGGGAAGGATGAAGCTGCATGCTTGAAATAAGTGATTCAATAAATAAGTGATTCATTTTTTTTTTTTTTTTTTTACGATGAACAAAATAACGTTAACAGCTAACTCGTGATCTCTACTTTCGTTAAAATATTAAGTGCTTAAATTCTCAAATTAAATCAAGTTTTCAATTAGAGTTCATAATACATCAATAAAGGGCTGTGGTGGAAAAGTAAATTATTAAATATCTTGTGCAAATACTGTATTTTATAGTGATTTTCTGGTGTTTCTATATTGGTTAATAAGGGCGAAGTTTGCGTCTCCTCACTAGTCACTACAAATCAGGTGACTTACTGTATTCAGACATTGCTGTCAGCATCAAGTCAATTCCTATATTTAGTAATTAATATCAAGTTACCAATGGTTGAGAGGTGTTAGTCAGTTGGACATCAATATCATAAACGAGAGTTCGAGTCTTGGCTGAAGTTAATTAATTTTTTTCAAATATTTTATTTTTAAACTTCCGTCCGTTTTATTTATTTATAATAATTTTAAATTTTGTGGATTTTATTTTATTTTATTTTATTTTCTTTATTTATTTTTTTAAATTATATGCTGAATAATCTAGATAACTTTTTTTAACTTTTTTTAACTTGTAAATTATCTGATTTTAAATCTTGACTTTAGATTCATTTTATTTAACTTTTTACTATAACTATGTCTAGTAAAATCGAAACCCGCAGCCAGACATTAAAAAAGAATCCCGATAAGGAAAAAATATTTTAAACCATTTTTAATGATGATATACTGGAGAAAACTGCAAAAAAATGCGAATTAAAAGAAATTATTACGAAATTGCAGAATCAACTTGCTGAGGCCAATACAAAAAATTTAGACCTCACAAATCAAGTGGAATATCTTTCATCAACAATTAGATCGTTGAAGGACGAAAATCTTTGTAAGGGCAAGCTCATTATAGATCTGCAAAACTTAATAAAAAGTAAGCCATGTATGATCTCGGCAAAGACACAAACAGAGGACTTGATTCGTATTTCTACTGATAATGCTCATAATAAATATACTGCTAAACATACGCCAGCACACAGTACTGATAACAGGAATATAATGGCTGGCCCGAGTAATGTGGCTGAGAACTCCCAATACCGTTCACCCGATGTCAGAAACTCAACAAATAAGAGACGTATTCTCTGTCTCGGTGACAGCCATCTACGTAATTTTACGCAGTTCTTAAAAGAGAAATTCAACAATGAGGAAATCATTTCATTCGTTAAACCCGGTGCGCAGTTGCGAAGTGTAGTAGCTGAATTAGATCATCTAATCAAAAATTTCAACAAGAATGATTTTGTATTTATACTAGCAGGAACAAACAATTTTCCACACAATACTCTATATCTAGTAAACACCTTCAGAAATATCATAAAATCGTGCCAACATACTAATTTAATTCTGAGCTCAATTCCATATAGATATGACAATCCTGATAACAACCAAGCAATTTTTTATTTTAACGACCTGCTTTTTGAATGTATAAGTGATGTCCAGGACTGCTATTTGTTCGACATCAACTTCTATCTTGAACAAAATTCCTATACAAGCCATGGACTGCATATCAAGACCTCATTCAAGAAAATTATTGCGTCAAAATTATCTGGTATCATCAAAACGAGTCCTTTCTTTAGTTACAATCTAAAAAATCGCGACTTTGACTCTCTGCAGTGCTTTTAGCAGTGAAGAAGAACCTTCTATTAGAAGCAAAAATTACCCTAATAAGTCTACAAAATTCCAAGAGTTTTTACTATTTTTGAACATAGAAAGTCTGAATAAGAAACATAATTTGATTGACACTATGCTTAGCACATACAATTATAAGATACCATTTGTTGGGTTAGCTGAACTCTGGCTCTCTTCAGCATACCTAAATACTCTGCCTATCCAGAACTATAAGTTAGTCAGCAGTTACTGTAGAAGTGGAAAAGGCGGAGGAGTTGGCCTTTGGACTCGCGTTGATTTAGCCGTGGACCCTTTGAACTTTGAAGATTTGTGTATCAATAAAGACTTTGAAATCTGTGGCGCCAAGTGGAAAGACTCGACCTTGGGCACAATCATCATTCTCATAGTTTAACAGGAGTTCTTGATACTGTATGCCGATCTGATGTGTCAGTTGTACTAAGTGGTGATTTTAATGTAGACTATAGAACTATTAATAATTACCATAACCAATTAAATTATTTAATGGCATCTTATGGGATGTCTGATCGAGTGTTTGAACCAACGCGTGTTACGCGCACATCTTCAACTACCATAGACAATGTGTTTACGAACTTATTAATTAATAACAAATCTAATGTTTTCGATACTCATTTGTCGGATCATAGAGGTGTAATTTTCTCAATAGATTGTGATAAATATAATGTTAAGCAAAAAATTAGTCACTCAAGGTGTTTCCAAAATAATAAACGTAAAGCAAAATTTAGTGATTATCTTGCTGCAGAGAGTTGGAATAGTATGTATAATGCTAGTACTGTCAATGATAAATTTGATAAATTTATTAGTATACTCTCTGGACACATCAATAGCAGTTTTCCTTTAACGGAAATCAAAATAAAGTCTAACCCTACACCTTGGATGACTAACGAAATAAAAAAATCTAATGATGCGCTTAATGATCTTTATATTTTGACAAAAAAATTCGAAGTTCTCAGACCAGTATTACAGGTCAGAAAAAAGGAACATAACAACTTGGTTAGTAACTCTATTTCTAATCATTACAGTAATATTATAGAGAATTCCTCAAACAAGAGTAAAGCCGCTTGGAAAATTATTAACAATCGCAGAAATAAAAACAGCCCAAACTCAAATGGTGTTCATAAACTTAAAATCGGCAACAGTGTCATTAATAACCCTTTAGAAATATCAAATATATTCAATAATTATTTTATTAACGTACCTCATGATATAATTAGCCAAATTCCTGAATTTAAATATAGAGATGAAATAATTACCCCGAACCCTAACAGTATGGCTATTATACCCTATGACAATGCTGAAATACTGAATATTATTAGCAATTTAAAAAATTCTAGCTCATCTGGCATTGATGGTATTCCGACCACTTTAATTAAAGAATTTAAAATGTATCTCCTAAACCCTATTACATATATTATTAACGAATCACTTTCTAATGGTGTTTTTCCCGAGATGTTAAAAACTGCAATTATATGCCCTGTTTTCAAAAAAGGTAGCCCTCTACTCATTGAAAATTATAGGCCTATAGCATTACTATCTGTATTCTCCAAAATATTAGAATATGCTATGTTTCACAGATTGTTGCCATTTTTAAACAATTTTAACGTCTTAGTTGAATCGCAACACGGGTTTGTTAAAAATAAGAGCACTATTACTGCTATCAGTAGCTTCTATGAAAAAATTATATCACTCCTAGAGCTAAAACAAAATCCTCTGGCTATTTTCTGTGACCTTAGTCGTGCTTTTGACTGTGTTAGTCACAGTATACTTTTAAAGAAACTTGAACTTTATGGCCTACGTGGCATTGTTTTAGACTGGTTCAGATCCTATCTACATGGTCGCTCTCAATGTGTAACTATAAAAAATAGTTGGTATGATTCAATTTCTGAAGCTACATCCTGTATTCAATCAGTTAGTATTGGTGTACCGCAGGGTTCTATACTGGGCCCGGTGCTCTTCATTATTTTTATTAATGACCTTGTCAAAATCATCAATAATGCTGTGACTATAATGTACGCCGATGATACCTCGATAATTACTAGTGGCCAAAACTTAGAACAGGTCTTAGAAGATGCACAAAATATACTCACTGCATTGTTTGAATGGTTCTGCGCTAACAAATTATTTCTTAATTTCAATAAAACTGTTTTCATGGTTTTTTATGCTGGTAGAATTTTCCATGCGGATTTAAATCATTTGGCTTTGGACAGTACCACAATCAATTGTGTTAATATTACCAAGTTTTTAGGCCTAAATATCCAGTCCACACTTAAATGGGATACTCACTGCCAAATTCTATGTGAAAAACTCAGTGTTATCTGCTATCAAGTACGATGTCTGAAACCAATTATGCGTATTAATGTCCTAAAAAACTTTTATTTCGCTGAAGTGCAATCTAGACTCTCATATGGCTTAATTTTCTGGGGTTGCTCTCCACCAAGTAAACAGGTTTTTATAATTCAAAAGCGCATCATTAGAGTTTTGTTTGGTGCTATGTTTAGGGAATCATGTCAACCTATATTTAGGAAGCATGAAATTTTACCTCTCCCATGTTTATATATTTATGAGATGGCAATACATGCTCGTAAAAATTTAAATCATTATAAGGAACGAGGTAAAGTGCACCAATTTAATACTAGGCACAAAGACAATTTAGTAATGCCTCCTCACAGATTAGCAATTACAGATAACAGCCCTCTGTGTATGGCTGTAAGAATCTATAATAAACTACCACCAGCTATAAAAAACAACTCTTCCTTAAAAATATTTAAGAGTCAAATAAAACTGTATCTCACAAATAATTGTTTTTATAGCCTATCTCAATTTCTTGGAAATAATTAATTGCACCGCACTAACCTGTATTTATGCCTAGTTATTAGCTAATTTTAATTTATTTATATTATTATATTCTTTTATTTCATGTATGTTGATTTTGTTCTTATTTAATTGATCAATAATTGTATACTGACGCATTTGTGCAGAATCTGTATAAATTAAATAAATACAATACAATACAATAAATACAATACAATATCGGGCTCTCGATTACTCAATTTTAACCGCATATTAGGATCGATATTTAATTTATTTCGATATTTGTTTTTTAAAATCACCATGGAGGAAAACCCACATTCACAGAGATAAGTTGTTGAAAAAGGTATTAAAAACAATAATGATTTAACTTTTGGAAAATTTCAGCAGCAGTTGTACGGGTTGCCAAGGGTTCACAAAATAAATAATCTTCATTAATACGACTTTCAGATATATACCGCACGTAATCCATCAATTGAGCGTAGTTAGTAATGTCTGTGCTCTCATCTATTTGGATAGCGAAAAAATTGCTTTTTTTAAGCTCAACAATCAAATTTTCCTTAATATTTGATGCTATGCTTTCAATTCGGCGGCGTACGGTGTCATTAGATATCGGTATTGTATCTAATTTTTTAGCCATCGATTCATCAAACATACAAGTAACCATATCTTTAGCAGCAGGTAACAACAATTCTTCACCGATTGTATGAGCTTTTCCACAACGTGCTATTCTTAAACTTACTAAAAAAAGCTTCCACTGCTTTTTGAGTATTGCTGGTAAAAAACGACATATTTTTTTTACAGACTTCATATCGGTACATTTTCGTACAAAATACTCCCGAGGCTTATTTTCTAAAGTTGAATGTTTTGTATTAAGATGACGTTTCAAAAATGAAGGTTTCATGCATTGATTTGAAAGAATTTCGAAACAAATTACACATTGAGGTCGTGATTCATTGTTTACCACTGTTTCCGTAAATCCAAAATTAATATAATCAGGATCGTATTTTCTTATTTTTTCAATTTTGCGTTTTTTAGAAGGATTATTGTCTTGACTCACCGTTTATGTGAATGATCTCGCGTACCCCCAATAGATGCTTCGCGTACCCCCAGGGGTACGCGTACCCCGGTTTGAGAACCTATGATCTAGACTGTATCATCTGGATCAAAAATAAGATAAAATGTAAAACGAAAACAAATTTTTGGAAGTTATTTATTCGTTATTTCTTTAATGAAAATGTTTAAAACTTATTCACAGACAAAAAAATTATTTTGACGTAACTACAATCAAGAATCGTCAAAAAAATTTGTAATTAACTATATGTATTCGAAACACTGAAATGAGCGAATTATTATTATTATTATTTGTGAGACATTGACCCAACAATACAGAATTTAATAGCCTGGATACAGGTTCTTTTTTCAGAGACGTCGAGAGACAGGAGAAGCCGGTACAAATCCCGGGTCCCGGGCAGACTGCAGGACTCGGAACTCGGGAATTTTTTCACTGTCAGGATTCTGTAGGTATTTAATAAATGTAAAGAAACCAATAAAATGCTGGATGACTAGGACAATATTTGTTTTTTATAACCATATCAGAAACAGATTTTTTTATATTCGCATTTATTTGTTAAATAATTTTCGAAAAAATACACCAAAAAAATGTAAATAAAAATCCCCGCGATTTTTTCTGCAATTTGCTTTGTATCTATCTAAGTCTTCATTAAATTAATAGGAAATATATTGATAAATGGCTTATTTTATTTTTAATTTTTTTAGAATATCAGAATCGAATTCTCGCTATAGTAATATGTTGTTTGTTTTATAAGTATTTCACTATTTTAAAAAATTTATGCATCCTTAATACTTAAAAAAATAAAAATTAAAGATGGAGCTTTCACACAGGAACGCTACGCAATTTGCATTACATAACGTAGCTCACAGAAGCTCAGTGCAACTCGATTCTCACCTGTAACAAATTTTTTATACAATTTTAATTTCAAAAGAAAACTTACACTGCTTTAGTCATAAATACAGAAAAAGTTATGAATTAAAAAAATAATCAATTTTGTCAAAATCCAAAAAATGCCATATAGTCTGAAAATAAAATCTGATCAATAATTCCTATTGTACAATCCCGGCTCACTTTATTGTACATTGCTAAAACCTTTTTCAGATTTTTAGATTAACAGCTCCAGGACAGGAGATTTTTGCTCCAGGACAGCATATTTTCGGAAAAAATCATCAAAACTACTTTTGTTCCTTGATCTACCCAGCATAATTATCGGAGGGGGTTGATCTAAAAAATTGAAAACAAATTTCAATTATGTACATTGATGGGAATCGGAATAGGTCAACAGGAATTTTTGATCAGATTAGTTATTCAGAAAATATCGAGATAGAATATATATTTTTCATCGATACAATAAATTGGTATTTTCGAAAAACTAATTAGATTAAAAATTCTTGCGGAACTATTTCGGGAACTGAATTAGGTTGGGGAAACACCCTCTAAAAATTAGGCTGGGGCACAAAAGTTTTACGAAAGCTATTTGGCGAGAACCCTATAAAAATAAAAATTTGATGATTTATCCACGCCTTAAAAGATTTCATTTGATACCCCAATCAATTTTTTTTTTAATATTAGCGTTGAATATATATTTGTTTATACTATCCCCCATGTTTTTTTTTTTTATTCTTATATTTTTCCTATACCCAGATCAAAGAGTAAAAGTATTCCAAATTTCAACGTTCTAGATCCAGCCGTTTGGCCACAATTTCTATCGTACAGACAGACACACGAGTGACGTTCTTAGGGTTTTTTGGTCATACCTACAAAACCATAAAAATTCATGATATTCGATGATCCAGGAAAAAAAATATATCTGAGATCCATAACCACAGTTTAAGAACAACCTGTCCAAAGAATTAATGACAGATTTACGAATTTTCTCTTTGAGTTTAATATTCCAACGATCTCAGTGGGCATTTACAATCGTAAAGAAATAATTAAAAATATAAATAATTATGCATCTTCCGTTATTTCTTATATTTGCGCCTCATTAAGGTCGATTTAACGTTAATTTTCACCTCATTTTGCGATACTTTACACAAAAGTTTCCTCAATCAACTACATATTTAAATATAATTTCACTTTATTTTAAATAACCGTTGTAAACTTAAATATCATATCGTTTAAGTAGTCAAATTCTTAGTGATTTCAACTTGTATACTAAACTTTATTATATACATTATCTTAATTTTAATTAGTTCACTTTAAAAATATCGAGACTTAAAATTTTTACTGCTTAAAATTCTTGAGGTAAATCTGCAATTTGTAAATAAAATGAAATTAACATATATATTTCTAATTGGGATAACGTCATACATTTAAATGATGCTGTGAACGAATTTTATCAAATAATTCTTTTTAATTGATCAATATAACATGATAGTTCTAATTAAAAAATTCTTTTGAAACAATCCCAGGATTGCTTTACTATAGAAAACGATGATGTAAAATTAATTCAACAAATTATTTTGATAAATAAATAATTAATATTATTTTTCACATGGAGCAGAGAGTTAATTTAAAAATTATGCTTTCTTCTTGTATTAATTTCTGGCATAATGGACCATTTAACCTAGTGGTCTCAAATGTGGTAATATAACGCTTTAGGGGACGATAAATTTTAAATTCAATTTTGGGACGTTTGCAAAATCGGGTGGGAGATGTGATAATAACTCTCTTAAAGTTTACAATCCTAAGATTGGTTGACAACAGTTCTCTATTCCTCGCTGACTTCTGCCTTTCTATTTAGATCAACATTTTTCTGACAGTTACACTGCTCCTTCAACTGACTCATATAGTTTATGCCTTAGGTCATTCTTTAGGGTTTATTCCTTCGACCACACCTTTCACGATTATTTTCAGAAACCCTCATGTTGCAAAATATGCCCCATCAGGCTAGCTCGTCTTTTATTTATATTTTGAAGCAGAAATCTTCTTGCTTCAGCTCTTTTTTTTTATTTAAAAATTTTAAGACGCTTCAGCTACTGTGGCTATAAGCGTCTGTGTTTACATAGATTTTTACAATATATGTTTTATTTTGCATAGATAGGTTATAAACAGATATTTAGATTTTATTATATTGATTTACTTGTATGATAAAGTTGAGTATATTTGTCATTGTATTTATATCGTTCGCAAGGGCTTGTTTCATCGTGTTCGGGATGTTGTTTCTTAGTTTTTCTTGTTGGTATTTTGTGCAGTGTAGTATAATGTGTTCGATGGTGAGTGTCGCATGTCGGTTGTTGTGTTTTTTTGAAGATGTGTCATGTGTTACCAGGGTGTGCTCTATTCTGAGTCCTGTTAGTGAGATCTGGTCTTTCCTAATGTGTGTAGATGTCCAATTTTGGGTAGTTTCTTTTATGTTTCTTAATTTGTTGGTAAAATTTGTGTTGGTCCATTCATTGCTCCACTCTTCTTTTATTCTTGCTTTAATTATGTTTTTTTTTTTTCTTCGGGTTGTATTGATATTTTGAGTTCTTCATCTTGAATTGCTTGTCTTGCGTTTTCGTATGTTTTTTCATTCCCCTTTATGCCTATGTGGGATGGGATCCACACAAAAGTGAGTGTCTTGGTATCTATAGGTTTTATTGCCTATTATGGTTGCTGATCCCGTTTGTTCATCTATTTTTGATCCATCTATTTCTATTGCATTGAAACACCTCTTTGTTCAAGACTTTGTCAACCCATTTCACTTTTAACATGAGTCGATAACACCAAGTCTAGAAGGATTCCAATCTTCTTTTTTCTGTACTTGCTATGAACCACGTTTCGCACCCATAGAGTGCTATACTCCATACATATGTTTTTAGAAGCTTCTTCTTCAGTGTTATTGCGATGTTATTCGAGGTAAATATATTTCTTGTTAAAAGCGAGCTTAGCCTGAGCAATTCTATTTGTGATGTCCCACTTTTATCTGTTATCGTTCGTCGTAACAGATCCTAGGTATGTGAATTCTTTGACTTGTGGTACGCCTGGGCGTCTTTTAAGTGAAGTTGTTACATGACCAGTGTTGCCACACACCAGTATTTGGAATTGGCTGTATTCAGTCTCATAAAGAATTCATTATTTAGAGTTGACGATTTTTAAAGGAGATCGCGGTTCTTCTGCAATCCTGATATCGTAAGCATATCTCAACATGTCGATGTTTTTGATGCCTACGTCTATTTTTTCTCTTAAAAATTTATGGCTTCCTGAATGTAGGCGTTAAATATAATTGGGGTAAAGCGCAGCCCTATCTTACACCTTTCCGGATCCCGGCTTCTTCTGTTGTGTTGCCAATCTTAATAATTCTAGTATCGTTTTTATACAGACCTAGATCAAATGCCTTATGATCAATTCCAGCTTTTTTGAAGATCTTGAACATAATGTTCCAGTTGACATTATCAAATGCCGTTTCTAAGTCTATAAGAGCGATAAAAGTAGTTTGATTTTTCTTGATCTTTTTCTCTTTTCGTGAAAATAAATTCAATAATTTATTAAATTAATACTATATGTGTTAAAAACAGGCGCTCATCCAAAGGAGGGATCAGAAGCTTGAGCCCCTCCCCAAGCACTCAAAAAATACTTGTTTTTATTGAATACACTTGAGTGTTCTTCTGCTCTTGAGTTTTAGAGCTGAAAAGCTTTTAGTAATCACTTGTATTTTGGATGCGAATACCTTTTTTTTGTCATAACTTGAATTTTGTAGTTCTTTTGGTTTTTGGTCAGAAACTCGTTGTGTTTAGAGAGATGCGCGGACCATATTCGAATGAGCCGTCCGGATCAATAAATACCCTATAAAAATGTATTTAACTCTTCTTCTTAAAATCGGTATACTTTAAATGTTGATTCCTTAATCATCATTTCCATATTTCCAAATCATATAAGTTTCTCTCTTTCCCCCTCCCTCTCACCCTCGCTCTGCTTCTCATTTACTGTGTAAAACTCCCCTTTAAACATAAACAAAAATAAACGTTATTAGTAAATAGGTGAAGAATCTAAAATGGAAGTGGACTGGAGATTTAAAGGTGAAAGATGAAGTAAAACACGTAGAAGATTCCAAAAGAGAAAAAAAAGGGGGAGAAAAATAAATCAACACACTAAATGGATATTAAGACAGGCATGCATGGAAATCATATGGGAAATCACCACTAAAATCTCTCCACATTTCCACATCGCCTTCCGGCTGCCAATACAGTGCTTGCATATTTTTATGCAACGAATCGTTTTATACCGCTGGAACAATGATCAAAGTTTCACAAATCACCCGTCGCGAGAATTTCTTTGAAAGGCATTTTTTGGGATTTTTAAAAGGGTGCATATTTTTAAGAATTCAGATAATAAAATAAAATTAGAAACCTTACGTTACAGCACGTAACTTTCTAAATTTATTTTTAAATTGTTCATTGTTCAAGAAGACATTTGTTCAGAGTTATTGCTTAATAACTTTGAACACTAGCATCTCCTCGAACAATCTTTTTATCCTTTTTCCTAGAAATGCCTAGAAATGCCTTATAAAAACACGTCTCTCTGAAGACCAGGCAGACAGTATTCGGTCCGGGTTAGCATTAACATCTAATTTATTAAATTCTTAGAGGCACTGTGGCGGCATGGTCTATCCGATTCTGTTTATTTTAATCTTTGTCATAATTTTTACCACTATTTTAATCTTTTAAACTAGTTGTAAATATTACTTTTAATAAATCAAATTCATTAATTTTAATCCGTCTTACTTAACTTGTGTAAACCTTCACCTTTAAAAACTTACGTGAACAGCTAAGATCCAGACTATTAACAAGATGCCTGATCAGTCGGTTGGTAAGTACATATACATATCATTTAATTCACATATCGTAATGATGAACCCTGGATAATACTCACACCTACTACTCGAACTCCTTTAGTCAGAAATCTCATTTCAGTATGAGATTAGACTTTATATAATATCACAGGTTCACTACCTAGTGGACAATAAATGGTACGTTGTAAAGTAACGTCTCTGGCTCGCTACATTTATTATTGCCGTTTTTAGGGTTTTGTAGGTATGACCAAAAAACCCTTATACCGTCATTTTGTCGTCTGTCTGTCTGTCTGTCTGTCTGTCTGTCTGTTCGGTAAAAATTGTAGCCAAACTGCTAAACCTAGAGAGTTGAAATTTGGCATGCTTATACAACTCTTTGACCCGCACATAGGAAAAATACTAAAACATCTAAAAAACATATCCCCCTAAAAATATAAACAAATATGTGCTCATTGAAAATAAAAATATTTTTTTATAATTCTGAGTAGGGTATCAAATGAAAGCCCTTGGTACGTGGATTAACGATCAAATTTTTATTTTTGCCAAATAAATTATTTTGAAGCGATTTTTGCCAAAATTGTGCAAAAATTTTTTTGTCCCACACCCTGTAGCCCAGATGGTTTAAACTAAAAATCTGAAAAAATTCTAAGTAATGTACATTGGTGTGAACCGGAATAGTACAACAGGAATTTTTCATCAGATTATGTTTTTGAAAAAAAACGCATTTTTTGTGTTTTTTTGCTAATAATGTACACAAGTTATAGCTTTGTAACACGCTCGAATGGAAGGCTTATCTTGGTGTAGTGCTACTTGCGCTGGCTTTTTCACCCAAGTAAGTCGGTTCGATCCGTACGAGAAGAGAAAATATTTTTTTTGATTTTTTTGCATTTTTATGTTTAAATTATTTTTTCAAAATTCTAGTTATATTTTGGCAAATATTGCATTTAATTTTTAAAAGCGTAAATTTAATATCCAGTGGAAATTGCTGAAATTATAATTAAATTCTGTTTCAATGTACACGAAGTCAGAGGGGTGGAGCTTATAACAACCAATGAAAGCCATAGGCGCAATTTTCAAAATCTTAAAGAACCTTGCTATATAAAAAAAAAAAAAATACTGCACATATTTAGAAACCTAAATAATGGTATTTGGCGTTCGAATTAAAATTAACAAAAAAAAAAAAAAAAATTTAATACAAAATTTGTTTTGGCATCCCAAATAATCATCATTCACTTACTAAATACCTGCAAAACCCTGAAATGTGTGAAAATTCACCCTTCACATCAATTTTTTCAATTCCAAATAATCTGTAGGAGTCCATAATTTCAACATAGTAGTTTTCAATAATGGTAGTGTTTCCAATACCAAAATAAAATTATTTCCCAAAGTGTGATTAGGAATCTCTCAGTGAAACCAATAACTATTCTCCTCTATCTATAATTACATCAAGAGTGTGCTGAATCATTTATATCACAAAATTAATATCGGAAATATACTCTACTATCATTAACATAACATTTACTAATTGAAACTTGTTTTGAGGTTCTAGTTTTTTATCTACTTTACTAATAGCAGTTGAAATTATAGTTATAACATTTGATTTATTTCGTTTAGTTATTTATACACTAACATTAAGATCAAAGTTACTCAATGATATATAGTTTTGTAATAAATGCCATGTCGAATTTTAAAATGTATACAGGGTGTTTGTTACAGGGGCACAAATTGATTTTTAATAACATGTTCCATCATTGATTCGTTACGGTTTGTTCACTCGGTGTAACTGGAGCATTATGAACTAGATGTTGTCAGAGCGAGAATTATTGGTTGGTATTTGCATAATTTGATAATATATTTAAAAAGTTTCTCAACTTGCGAATACTATACTATGCTTTCAATATTTGGTGAAAGAAACATACATATAAGGTAGATACAAATATAGTAAGAAAAAGAGGCTGCTATATAGATAAATATCTCTCTTCTCATTTATCTATTAACTATAACCGTTTTCATTTGAAACTTGTTAATCATCATAGATATACTGCAAATTGATAGAGCAACTTGGAAAAGATCTACGAAGGCTACCTTTTTAGTTTTTACAAAAACTAACAAAAAAAATGTTTCTGGAACACTCTGTTTTATTGCTCTTCAAAATATTCCCCTTAAGATTTAAACAATTTTGTATGCGTTCAAACCAATTCTCGAAATATTTTTTCCACTCTGAAGTTGGTATCTCAAAAAAATGGTTTTCGAAGGCTTCAACAGGTTTTTGAGGTGATAAAAATCGCTGTCCACGCATTTTTTGTTGGACGTTGGGGAACAAACAAAAGTCGTTAGAGGATAAATCAGGTGAATACTGCCAATGACACATTAATTCGATATTTTTCTCCTTCAAACAATCAATTATTTGACGTGCTGTGTGGGAGCTTGCATTGTCATGGTGAAGAATGATGCGAGGTTTTGGGTGTTTTTCCTAATCTTGTCGATGAATTCTGCAAACGAATTGTAGTATACCATTTAACATTAACTGTTCTCTGATCATCTAAAGGAATGGTTGCGACATGTCCAGTACAACCGAAGAAACAAGCGACCATTCTCTTGGAAGTGCTTCGTGAACGAACAACTTTTGCGGGTTTCGGTTCATCTTAGAAGACCCATACAGTGGATTATTGCTTAGTTTCCGGTTCATATAAATAAAGCTGTAACGATGTTGTATACGGATTTTGCAGTACCTAGGCGGATTTTTTTTTAGCATTCCCTTACACCAATCAACACGAGCCTTTTTTTGAGTTTCGGTCAAATTATGCAGAATCCATCGGGAGTAGATCTTTTTCACAGCTAAATTTTCATGCAAAATCGAATGTATTTCAGTCTACGATATTCCTAAGGATGCCTCTATCTCACGGTAAGTCACATACCGAACTTCTTTAATCATTTTGCGCACAGCATCGATGTTTTTTTGAATTACAACCGATTTTGGTCGACCTTCACCAGATTCATCACTGACGGACGCACGACCAGGACGAAATGCTGCAAACCAATTGTAAAAATTGTCTTTTCTGATTGTGCTGCATTACCAAAAGTTGAACGAAGCGAATCCATGCATTGTTATTGAGTAAAGCCTTTACTAGAATCATAAAAAATCATGCAACGAAAACTTACAGGGTTAATATCCAATTTTTCACAAACTTGTTTGTCCCGAAAAAGCGAAGTTAATTTGTATTATTTTGTTTCCTTTCTTTAGGATTTGTCAAACAGCTGCCCCGATTAACCGGTGTCCTGATTAAACGGAATCGACTGTATTACTTTTAAAAAATATTATTTTTATTTATTTATTTTACATCGGCCTATTTCTGCAACGAGGCTAATCGCCGATGCCAGGGGACGAGCTCCTACACCTGGATGAGGGGTGAATGATTGTGAAATGAGAGTAATGTAAACATATTATTCTCGCCCGAATAATATGACCAACGGAGAATCGTACTACCGACCGCACAATTCAGACAAACCAGTTTTCACCAGTACAAACGGCACGACTTAATGCGCTCGGCCACTCCGTTGGTTAAAAAATATTATGTGATATGATCTTATATATTTTATTTATCATAATGTTTTCACTTGTTCCTTTTGACATTATGTCGATAGTTTTCCAGCTCTCAAAATTGACTCTTGATTCCTCCCAAAAGCTTCGACTCCTCGACTCCTCGACTCCTCGACTCCTCGACTCCTCGACTCCTCGACTCCTCGACTCCTCGACTCCTCGACTCCTCGACTCCCGACTCACTACGCCAACTCCAACTCCCCATCCCGGAATTCAACACCAAAGAAACAATTGAAATGTTAATTTATCTTAACTGTTGTAGAAAAAAATAATATTTTATTATCATCTTGTCTTCATATAAGCAGTAGAATAATAAATAAATTATTTTTCAAATTCTATTTACTTCATAACATTTAATATCAGCATTAAATCTACATAATAATAAAGTAACGGCACTAAACAAAAGTAAAGTTTATGATATCCCGTGTAAAATATTTCGAGAATATCTTATCAAATAACTTGTATCAAGTCACTTAGATATATGTAAATAGCATAACAGATGCATCTGGGTAATATTTATAAATACATTGGTGGAATTCTTCAGAAAATATTTGATTTTGATAAGAATGGTTAAGTTGAAATGTTTGGAAGTTGACTAATAAACTTAACACTCGCCAGAAAGTAACAAGAAGAAGAGAAAACGATGATGTGTATCGCTAAGATTAATGTTTCACTTATTTTATTTATTAGAAGTTTTATAAAGAAGATTTACTCGTTTCATTGTTTATATACAACGGCTTTTTATGTGCATTAATAGAGAAATATCTTTTTTATAAATATAACGTACACCTGCAATACCTACATACATTTATACACCTGCTAGCCAGACTCAGTCAATTTATAATTTTTATCGTATTATTTTAAGTTGAAATCAACGTATAAGTCTGTAATTAATTTATGGAATTACTGCCTAAAATTGTGCGTCAAATTGGAAAATATGATTAATAATAGTTCCATAACATAACGCATTGCAAATATTTCTTTACACAGGCGTATAATTGGGCCCCAGCACCGACTAGCCAGGTCTTTCGCCAGCTTATCAAATACAGCGTCCGGCAGGGAGGTGTTACTTTTTTGAGACGGGTTGTAGTTGAGGTTAGAGGAACTAGCACATGCGCAATGGATGATACACACTCGTTGATAGATGCCATTTCAGTAGCCATGGAGCCGTGGAAGATTGAACAAAGCGTCTTTGCTTACGATACCTTTGTTGCAACGAGTTATTCGGTAGCGCAGATACAACGAAGATTTCGAACTCATTTTAATATTGGTCGACACGGTGATGTTCCATCTCGCCAAACAATACTGAAATGGTTTAACAACTTCAGAATAAGAGGAACTGTGACACCTGGAACAGCTAGGAGAGGTGTTCGGACCGTTAGAACAACAGAAAATATCGTAAGGCTTCGACAAGATGTGGAGGCCAGCCCTCGCCGTTCAACGGTACGACATGCTTGCGCTTTGTGCATGTCAAACAGGTCAGTTCACCGAATTTTGTACTTGAACCTCCACAAAATTATGGTGGTTCAAGAACTATGGAAAATGACTATTTACGGCAGTTTACGTTTGCATAAATGATACTGGAAACCTTGGAAAATGACTGTACTCTGATAATAAGTGATGAGTCTCATTTTCGGTTGCCGTAAACAAACAAAATTGTCGATATTAATCGAAAAATAAACCACGGGAAGTCCATCAAAGGTCTATACATAGTTTTAGGTCTATACATAGGTCTATACGAGAGTAACTGTGTGGTGCGGTATAGCCCGATTTGGCATAATTAATTAATGGCGGTATTCTGAAGTTAGATGTTAAGTCGCACATCGACGGAATCGCCCGAAATTGAACGATGTTAGAAAAACGGTATTCTGAAACGTCGCTATGTTAACGTTCGTCGATGTGAATTAACATTTTAGTTGTTAGATTAACCGCTAGCAAATAGCTCGACGGAATTGAGATTAGAGTGGTGTTAAATTTTATTTTGAACAAATTTTCAACTAAAATCATTTCGCTTTCGTGATTGTATATATAGAAACGAAAATTTATTTTATAAGCTTAAAAAATAACGGCTCAAATTCCACTCAGTACCGAAGTACAGAATGGAATTTTTACCAACATAACATTAAGTTTCTTTTAACATGTAAAATACTTACTGTTTGAACGATGCATTTTGAAGCGATTCACTCATTTTTTAAAATTCTGGAACTTTGCAATATATACTGTTTTCAGGTAACTCAACGGTGTGACTGATCTATTTTTGCAAACTATCCTATTTATGTAAGAGATCTTTGGTAGTAATTACCGGGGTTAAACAACCCCCTCAATCCCTGTGATTACATATGTTACAGATTAGAACATTTTTCTGAGAAAGTACTCTTATTAAAAAGGGTCGAAATTACCTGTGTTAAAATTACCTGAATTGTAAAAACCCATGTTGATTTACAATTCAAAACAAAAGAAACAGGTGTTGTACTAATATGAATGACATCAAACACTGGAATTCCATTAATAATTATAACCCGTACCTAATCCTGCAGTAACATTTGGTTTAGCCTTCAAATTAGATTTTTCTGCAATAGTAGTTACATTTTGAATGTCTTCTGTTCTTATTTCTAATTTATAAATAATTATTTAACCGTTTTAAAAACGTTAACCCAACAAAACATAATTCTTACACGGCTGTCAAAACGAACGTGAAGTTAGCCCCAGTGTTAATTCTTCACCGGAAACGAATTGTAACATTGGATTTTACATCGGGTTGTTCAGAATACTGATTTTTTCAGCGATGTTAAATCTGATTTAATAGAGCAGTGTTATTTTCATTGGTGTTAAGTTCACGGGTGTTACGATGGAAACTTCAGAATACCGCCATTAATTACCTTACGATGTTAGAATTTTGTATGCTTGAATTGAGAAAACATTGCTCTCGATAGGGTTTGGTTTCAACAGGCTGGGGCTACTTGCCATACCTCAAGAAATTCCATGGCTTTTTAAGGGAGGATTTTTCAGGGCGTCTTATTTAACTGCGCGGAGATGTGGAGTGCCCTTTCGGTCACCGGATATTTCACCGTGTGATTATTTCTTATGGGGTTACCTGAAAGCTCTGGTTTAGATAGAAAAACCACGTATTTTACAAAATTGATTTTTTTTAATTCATGGATAAATTATGACTAATTATGTTATTGCTATTTGTATGTATGGTTAAGGTAGTAGTAAGTTAAAAAATAAAAAAATAACAGCTCAGAATCAACTCGGAGGTAAAATATGTAATGTAATGCAAGTTGCGCAGCGTTCACGCATTTAATAAAAATAGTAATGGAATGAGAATTACATGCTAGTTCAGAAGACGGAGATGGTTTTTCAAAATGGCGGATGATAGTTTCCGGCTGTACAGTGGCGTAGGATCATTTATATTAAATTATAAAATAACTAAAAACTGTTTTAGCCATGTCTTTTATTTATGATTTAAAAATTGAATATACTTTAAATTATAAAAACAAAGGTTAATAAACACTTTTTAATACGAAATCTACAAAATACTGGTAGCTATTGTGGTCGCTGGAGTGACATCATTCCGTCACAAAAATCTGAAGGTAAAAATTCTTAAACCCTCGTTCCTTTAGCATTTTTAGGGTTTTGTAGGTATGATCAAAAAACCCTTATACCGTCATTTTGTCGTCTGTCTCTCTGTCTGTTCGGTAAAAATTGTAGCCAAACGGCTATACCTAGAGAGTTGAAATTTGGCATGCTTATACAACTCCTTGACCCGCATATAGGAAAAATACTAAAACATCTAACTATATAATATATATAAACATATATATATATATATAAAAAAATATCTGATCATCGAAAAAAAAAAAAAAATTCTGAGTAGGGTATCAAATGAAAGCCCTTAGTACGTGGATTAACGATCAAAATATTTTGGTAAACTAAATTATTTTGAAGAGATTATTGCCAATATTGTGCAAAAAAAATAATTGTCCCACACCCTGTAGCCCAGATGGTTTAAACTAAAAATCTGAAAAAATTCTAAGTGATGTACAATTGTGTGAACCGGAATAGTACAACAGGAATTTTTGATCAGATTATGTTTTCGGAAAATAACACATTTTTTGTGTTTTTTTGCTTGACCACGTAAAATATTGAATAACTTATCTAACACAGTAAACCAGCATGCTTTAATAGTGTAATGGCTAGCAAGCTCGCGTTTTAATTTGCAAACTAAAGTTCGCTCCGCTCTCGAGGCAATTTTATTTTTTCTGTTTTTTCTGCATTTTTATTTTGTTTAAATTATTTTTTCAAAATTCTAGTTATATTTAGGCAAATGTTGCATTTAATTTTTAAAAGCGTAAATTTAATAACCAGTGGAAATTGTTGAAATTGAATACACGAAATCAGAGGGGTTATGACCAGTGATGGCATCCTAAATTTTCAGGAAGCGGTTCTATAAAGTCAAGTGATATCTAGGAACCTATTCTGTATTTTTAAGAGTGAAAACAAATCACTCACTTCCATTTATTAAATATAAGGAAAAAAATAATTTAAGAGCGTATTATTAATAACCTATAAAATAAATATTACATTTGCAACACTGCAGGGCACGGCGCACGATTCAAAACTGAAATCAGAGTAATTCATTTATTTCTAATAATTTTAACATCCGGTTCTCTAAGGTTTCAATAATTTTAAGAAACGATTCGCGCGAACCGGTCCGAACCTTAAGGATGCCATCACTGGTTATGACTTAAAACAACCAATGGAAGCCATAGGCGTAATTTTCAAAATCTTTATGAACCTTGCTGTATAAAAAAAAAATACTGCACATGTTTAGAAACCTAAATAATGGTATTAGGCATTCAAATTAAAATTAACAAAAAAAAATATTTTAACATAAAATTTGTTTTGGCATCCCAAATAATGATCATTCATTTACTAAATACCTGCGAAACCCTGAAATGTGTGAAAATTCACACTTCACATCAATTTTTATTCAATGCGTTCATGAGTAAACTTATAGGTACAGCTGATATATTTTAATCTATTGTTTGAATTATTTTAGTTTGTAGTTTTTAAGTTATCAAAGAGGAATAATTCATATTTTGTTTACCACTGCATTGTTCAAAATAATTCGTTAGATAACTAAAAGAATAATCCTTCGATAACTTCTTCTACAGCTTCCCTGTTGTACCTACGAAACTCTAAAAAATCGATAAACTGAATTTTAAATTTATTACTTTAATAAACTAATAACAGCAGATTATTAAGTTCACATTACGTTATAAATTTAAGCGTCAGTTTAAAATAGCAATAAGTTGAAAGATACTAAAATACTTGTTAAAATACCATCAGCAGAAACTAGTATCAATAATTGTTACTAAAGCTGCATCCATTTAAAACTCAATTATACCTAAAGCTATAAATTAAATATTCACGTCAAAGTCTAAGATAGGAGCTCAGCCAATTTCATAACTACCAAAATAAAACGTAAAAGACTCTTGCATTTTAAAGAGACAAAAAGAAAATTCCAGTAAAAAAGATGTAACATTAAACAATCATATGACAAGATAATGTAGTGTTTTGTATTATCTGTGGAAGACGTTGTTACTGCCATCTATGTTGTAAAAATCAAACAAAACCTTTGGTTAGAACATAAATATGCAGCTTGTTGTATTAAATTTTGAACAATAGTTTTATTGTTGGCGCCTCTTTGTTATTTGTAAGTACTGGCTCTGTAAAAATATTTACTGTAGTATAAGTCAAAAAAGATTTATGACTTCTAAAGAATATTTTTTACAAAATTTAAGTTGTTTTGTTATAAAGGATTTTTTATATTAGTAAAATTTAACAAAAATGTAAAGAAAAGATACAATTTATTATTTTATAACTTTTAGATACTTTATAATTTATACAGACAAGTAGTGATGTTCCGATACTACTGATACGATACCAGGATCGATATTTTACATTCGAAATCGCGATTTTAGTTAGTTAAAATTTTTGGAGCACAGCAACACAAGCTATTTGCGCCTAACGCAGCCCATATACATCACTACACTACATATTAAGAAACAATAAATAAATAAATAAAATCAGTAAATTTAGGCATACTTAATAAAAGAAATCTTGCACTGACAAACAAATAAATAATATAAAAAGTCTGTTCAAAAATTTGAAAAAACTCATGATGATGGTACGAGGCTGTAAAGGGAACAATAACCATCGAATATCACAGTCAATAACTAGGAACACATTAAAATAAGGTGAAAGACTTACATATTTAGTTTTCTAATTACATTATTTATTATTTCAATTACATAAGTTATAATTGTGATTGATTAAAACAAAAATTAAATTATATTCTTTGACAGTTGCTAACAATAACAATTGACTGATGTCGTTCCTTGGTAACCATCCACATAAGACTGCTCTCGTTCTTTTGTAACCATCCACATGACTCCAGAAGGTTGCGTGTTCTAATCACGTCGGGGTCACCAATTTAGTTTTCTAATTTTATTATTTATTATTACAATTACATAAGTTATAATTCTGATTGATTAAAACAAAAATTAAATTATATTCTTTGACAGTTACTAACAATAACAATTGACTGATGTCGTTCCTTTGTAACCATCCACATAAGACTGCTCTCGTTCTTTGGTAACCATCCACACATATAAAAGACACACATAAAAGAATAAGTTCGATTCTCTCAGGAAGAGTATCAGTCTATCAATGAGTATCCTGTCGTCACCTAAAGCAACTGAAAGGTCATCGCACAGGCCTAACCTCTCCCTGACATCCTCGAACTGTATACACTCAGTTAAAAAGTGTAACACAGACAAATCTGTGTTACTCGTCTCACAGATAGGGGACTCTTCACCTCGAAGGAGGTGTCCATGGGTCCACCAACAGTGACCTATACGGAGGCGTGTGATGGCGGTTTCCTCCCTGCGTATCGCGATTTTAGTATCGGTATTAATCTTTCGATACTTTACTAATTATGGATTTTTTTTCCCAATCCACTACTGGTTTAGGACTATATGAAGACAGTCTTCCCTAACTTATATAAAATTGCTCAGAAATTCTTGTCTGTAGTAGCGACGTCAGTTCCTTTAGAGCGCTTATTTTCGAAAGCAGGAGCCACTGTATGCATAGACAGAAATAGGCTTCTGCGCAGAAGGCTTACTAAACTGTTTTTTCCCGGTACTTGCAATGAAGATGAGTGGAGTGTTTAATTATATTTTAAACAATCACTCAGCCCTATAGGCGCCATTGCCTTACCATTTTTTAATACCAAACTGACATACAATTTCAAAGGTGCAAACTATTGAAATCAAAATTTCATCTTAGTTTGTTTTTACAAAAGTGAACAGCATATATAGGCTATTCCAAACTTTTTGGCGGAACTAGATTTTGAAATCTAGTAATATTTATCTATTAATTCGGACTTTTGGTCATTTTGTTTAAGCTTTGTAAATCATACTCACATTGCAAATTCTAGAATAAATTGATTGTCATTATACAAGGTCATTTTCATTGCATTTTAATTTTTTGTCATTCTTAATAAAAATTTCCCATTTATTTTTTTGTTTTCAAATAATGTAAAAAAGTATTAAATTTTTTAATAAATGTCATACGTTTCCATGGTTTCACTGTTGGAATTTTCACATAGCAAATGTGAAACATAAAATAACACAAGCAACATAACAATAAAATAACACACGTGAGGGTACCTCCTCACGTGATAACCTAAAAGAACGAAATTCCCATTTAGTTCCGCCTAAACGTTTGGAATAGCCTGTATTATATAATTGTTAATTTATAATTTGTTCCTATCAACCAGAAAAAAATTAAATGCAGCTCAAATTTCAACCACCCTCGTCCTAATTTTATGATAAATGAGACAAGCAGAAAGTGACACAAACAAAAAATTAGACAATAAGGAGTAAAGAAAATAAAATAAATTTAAAATAATTAATGACATCCATTGAAATAATAATTTCTTTTGCACCTGTATAATATCAAGTGTGACAAGTACATTACTATTCGATGATAAATAACACAATATCCCGATAGATAGCAGCAGCATAACACTCTGCTTCCATGAATAACAGCCTGTTAAAAAAGTATAATAACAATTCCCCATTGTTTCTTGATTTAAAAATCGATGTGCAGCCAACGGGCCAAAGTTATTTAGCACTGCATGCCAACATCGCCCACGGGAATACACTCAATATTAAAGAGAAGCAGCAAGCAGCGCGTTTATAAAAAACTACCTCAGCGCATAGCAACAAAGGCTAAACGATTTATTCCATTTGTCAGTGGCAAAGGTAGTTAGTCACTGTAATACCAGCCACAATCTATCATATCGGCCATATCTTAATTGTATCGGGGCGCACCCGATTGCTGAGATTGTGTGTAAGTGTGGAGCCCGGTATCAGGCACCTGTTCTGCTCGAACGACCGCTCAGATCTTACACCAGATATAGGGTGTTACACTTATATCAAACAGTAGCTCTATTTGTCCTTTTTTGGATAGACTCTTGCGTCAATGCTATGTTGTTTATCTCACTAACTTGGAATATATTTCGAAAGTTTAAATCTTTCATCATTTTTAAATTTCTTTCAGACAAATTTTTTCCTATGTTTTAAAGATCTTATTTATTTATTTTTCAAAGGAATACATATACAAAGGTAATACAAATCAACGAAAATATATTATACACAATTAAATTACAATTTAAATATTAAATTTTGTATTTATTACAGTTTAATCTATGTTTACATTGACAATTCTATTAATCAATTATTTATTATTTCAATTATGTCCACACAACAGGTAAAAACCCAATGGTGTGGCACTAGAAAACTATTTACAAATTAAATTAAATTAATTTGTAAATAATTAAAACAGTATCATAATGAAAAAAAAATACAACTTAAAAATGTTTCTACTTTTTTTTAATTTTATTTATTTTACATCGGCCTATTTCTGCAACAAGGCTAATCGCCGATGCCAGGGGGCGAGCTCCTACATCTGGATGAGGAGTGAATAATTGTGAAAATGGGAATAGTGTAAACATTTTATTCTCACCCGAATAATATCACCAACGGTGAATTGAACTAACCTCACAATTCAGACTTTTAACCAGTCAAAACTGCACGATTTAACGAGCTCGGCCACTCCGTTGGCTTGTTTATACTTATCCACAAGAATTAATGACAATTTTTAAATTGTTGTATAGGCACATGAGTACCTATATATCAGGGAAATTATTCATCATAACAAATTTATTCAAATTTAATGATATACGATTAATCGGAGCATTATATGCAGAATTAGTTCTATTATCAGATAATATTATAAAATCAGTATTTCTTATATTATAAGAGGGGATATAAATACTAAATTTACTTAAAAGATCAGGGCTATCAATTAAGTTAATGAAAATCTTGTAAGAAAAACTGATATCTAAAATAATTCTTCTATTTTCTAATGACAGAAATCTTAAGTTAATATTGATGAATCTAAAATTGATATATTTAATTTTTTTTTTATACATTTTCCATCCGATAATACTCTCGCATACATTAATTTTGTAATATTACTGTAGAGACCAACTTACTGAGCAAAATTCCAACGAAATTCTAACTAAAAAAAAAAAAATAGAGTGAAATCGTACTATGCGATTTAAAAATAAAAATTAAATAATATAATTTCCAAATTAAGTAATTAATTTTTGCCTGTTGGCTTGAAATCTGTTTAACCCTTTGAGTACCGATTTATTTGATCCAACTCAACAATAAGAAATGTGAGGAGGGTTGTGGAGGGGAGTGGTAAGGAGCGACACTATGCGAGCAGTTTCATGCGACACAGTGCGAGCGACTACTGTACATGATAATAACCTCGTATAAATTGTTAAGTTCGAATGACGAGTCAGACTCGTCTACTGTAACTTTGGCTATACATACGGATGACGAGTCTCAGTCGTCAAATGTACCCAAAGGGTTAACAGTCTCGGAATTTTTTGATTCTGTAGATTATTCTAGCTTTTTCTTGTTTTCAATGTCTTTAATCTCGTTCCTTCCCATCTTGTTATTACCTCCTTCATCCATACACATCCTCCTCCACTTTCACTCAGAACCTTCTCTTCTGGTTCTTCCCTGTTTCTAATTTCTCCGCATTCCTCCAGCATTTGCTCAATTGTCTCTTTTGCTTCTCTACACATACTGCACATTTTTTCTTCTGCTTTCATCCAAAATGAATTTTCTCTCTCTTCTAATAAGTTCTAGTTGTTCTAATGAGATCTAGTAGTTCTCCGTTTCTAAAACCTTTTTATTCCTTTAGGTTTTTCCTTTCATTATATCTTGTTTGTTGTACCTACTTGTTGGTATATATATATATCAGTTATGTATGTGATTTATTTATTCTGAAGATGACTTTGTAAGACAAAATACGTGTCAATACATTAAATATTTAATATTTATAATTTTGTAACATTATTAATTTTAATATAATATAATTTAATATTTTAATAAATAACGGAGTGTTTTTATTTTCACCTTTTTTAAAATGTTTCAACGAGTGCCTTCAACTAATTCAATATTATTTTAATTTAGTGTTGCTAATTAATTGAAGGCTTTCAAAAATTAGACAAAATAAGGAAAACATTTTCATCCCTGTTATACCAAAATGGAGTTAAAAATAATTGAACCCACGTATCTATAGTCCGCAAGCAACTTTATCAAGAAGCCGCGGCATGTCTTACTTTATATTATAAATATACAATTATTGTCCTCTTTCTCATTCAAAACTCTTAAAATATATCAGCCTGTCTATAAATATGAAAATACTTTTGTCCGCCATAAATATTCTTAAAAAACCTTGAATGCATCTAAATCTCCAGGCTCTTTTTACGAATACAATAGTTTCTCGAAAATAACATATGCCCTGGTACGAAAATATCCTCGGCAACATGGTTTTATCGTTATAAAATAAATGAAAAACAATACACGAAGCCTTTGAATTGTTGTCCGGCCGTGATGGTGGACGGTGTCCTCTCGAAGATCACTAGTTGTGGACTGCCAAGCCTACTTGATTGATACCCAGTGAAAAGGCGGTCGTATTTTCGACAGCGGCAATATTATAAGTCGATGATTACATGCTTCATTGATTATACGGTGGCAAGACATTCGATATATACGTTTTTATATTGGATTGTCGGAGATTCGAAAATAATATATCGTTTGAGTGCGTTGTTAAGATAATTATGCTATTCTTCTTTTTGCAACGTACGATAACTTTCAGATATTTTAACTCTGGTATGAATTGCTCGCAAATATTTTAGCTTTATTTGTTTTATATATAATTTAGTAGAGGAATGAATGGAATAGTTTTGTAGTTTTTGTGTTTTGTACGTTGACGATGATCGAGTTATTTAATTAAACATTTTCAAATATGTGGCAAATGTTGGGTTATTATGTTTTTGTTATCTGGATACAAAAGGTAGAAATATTTTAGCTTGTTTGAACGTAGAATTTAGATTTTATTCGACTTATTTTAAACTATTACTATAGTAGTGAATATGATAACAGAATATAATTTTGGCGAGAAATAAATGAAACAAAGAATAAACACTTTTTTTTTTTTTTTTTTTTTTATTTAAAGTTTTAGGTACATCGACTGCGAGGTCATTAGTACCTTATACATTGTAAAATTATACAGGCAATACATAATTGTAATAGTACATTAATACACAGATTGAATTAGTTATTAAACATAATAGTAATAATAAAGTTGTTATATGGAGTGGGTATGGTGTAATGTTGCTAGTCGTAGGGTGGGTCGTTTATATGACTTCGTATAGTTGTGTTTCTCTTAAAAATTTAAGGAGATTTGTTATTGTTGTTGAGTTATTACCTAGAACTTCAGACAAAACTTGAGGAATGTTACATGTGGTCCGAATGTGTTCATATTTTTGGCATTCTAGAAGTAGATGGGGTACCGTCTTTCTTGTCTGACATGTGTCGCAAATTTCTGGGTCTTCTTTTCTGAATATATAGCTATGGGTTACTCTAGTGTGTCCTATTCTCAATCTATTTAATATTATTTGTTCTTTTCTTGTGCCGTCCACTTTCCAGGCTATGGTGTCATGTTTGATTTGCCTCAATTTATTGTTTTGGACGTTGTTCCAATTGTTGTTCCATAGAGTGTTTATTTTCTGTTTAATTATGTTCCTATAGTCGTATAGTTGGATTGGTAAGTCTGATGTTGGGGAATCTATAGTGGCTGCCTTGGCTGCGACATCTGCTTTTTCATTCCCAGAAATTCCGACGTGGGAGGGGATCCAAGCTATCCTAATATCTATATTCATATCTGTCAGTTTAGTAATTTTCTCTTGTACTTCAGAAAGCAATTCATTTCTTGGGTACATTTTTTGAAGTCCTTGAATGACGCTTAATGAGTCAGTGTAAATGATGAATTTCTTAGTAGTAGGATTTTCTTCTAAAAGTAGGGTGAGACTCTTTAATATGGCTATTGCTTCAGCACTAAAAATACTGCTCGGCGTGGGTATGTTGTATTTTTCTGTTCTGTCTTCCATTACAATTGCCGCGCCCAGTTTTTCTTCGATTTTGGAGGCGTCGGTGAATATGTTGTAGTAATTCTTGTAATTTTCTTGAAGTCTGTTGAACTCCTTTTGGTATAACAGGTTGCTGGTGTTTTCCTTATTTAGACGGTTTAATATTAAGTTACATTTTGGTTGATGTATTAACCATGGTGGTACGGAGCTTTTGAATCGTTTTGTAAATTGGAGTGGTATAATAAACACTTATAACGTCACTATTACGATTATCTGCAGGTTAAAACTTAGGCCAAATAGGCGGTCATAGAGAGTTAAAATTTGCTATGTGCATTAAATTATTTACCTAAAACAAATAATAAACGGCGGTTTACATCAATCAATGCTTTTATTTTGTCTTCATCAGCTTCAACTGGCCTTCAACAACGTGGTGCATTTTCAACATCAAAATTGCCAGAACGAAATTTTGCAAACCAGTTTGGGCACTGGCGTTCTGCCAGTACGTCTTCTCCATACACATCGAATAATTTTTTTCTTGCTTGACCAGCATTTTTACCTTTTCTATAGTAAAAAAGTAAAATATGCCGATAATGCTGCTTTCGACTCTCCATATCTGATAGGGCACCAAACAAAAACTTTTGCACAGTATCAAAAAAAAAAAAAAAATAACAGACGAACCTTGCCCTTGCAATATCAGCTGTCAAAACATATAATCACAATGCGGCTTAAGTGAGAAGTTAGCTGTAAAAAATTCAATAAAGTCTTCTGTTGGGAAAAAACGAATTGACTTTCCGAACAACCTACATTAAGGGCCGGTTTCTGAAATCTTAGTTAACTATAACCATATAGTTAGAAAATGGTTGCTATGGTTAGTTATGGGATTGTTATATTGTGACCATTTACTTATAGTTTACTAAACTTTCAGAAACCGGCCCTAAAGTGGGGAACAGAATGCAACGAGTTCTACGGCGCGTTGACGGCGTTTGAACGGCGCTATCTGTCAGAGAAAAGTTAAAACCAAGCTGTCATACGCAAGTGCGCAGAATGTGTAACGTCCTAGCAGCGTTCCAACGCCGTTGAAACTGAATGTTCGTCAACTTCCAACTTTTGACGCCGTTGAACGTTGACGTAGAACATCTAACCTCAGTTTTTACTGAATGGTAAAGTGTTTGTATGTATAAATAACTTGCATACAACATAAATAACATCACACACAAGTCTTCATCATCCATTATAATTTTAATAAAAGAAAGCGCACGTATAAACACAGATATAGGTTGTCACGTGACACTTTGACGGCGTTAAAAATGATTGCATTGTGTGCAGGCGAAATTTTAACGGCGTTCTCAACGGCGCTAACACAACGCCGTCACAAATGACGGCGCGCTGACTGCATAGCGTGCTGTGCATTCCGTTCCAGGCTACATAAAGTGGGGAACAGAATGCAACGAGTTCTACGGCGCGTTGACGGCGTTCGTACGGCGCTATCTGTCAGAAGAAAGTTAAAACCAAGCTGTCGTACGCAAGTGCACAGAATGGACAACGTCCTACGGCGTTCGAACGCCGTTGATACTGAATGTTCGTCAACTTCCAACTTTTGTCGCCGTTGAACGCTGATGCAGAACACCTAACCTCAGTTTTTACTGAATGGTAAAGTGTTTGTATGTATAAATAACTTGCATACAACATAAATAACATCACACACAAGTCTTCATCATCCATTATACTTTTAATAAAAGAAAGCGCACGTATAAACACAGATATAGGTTGTCACGTGACACTTGACGGCGTTAAAAATTATTGCATTGTGTGCAGGCGAAAATACTCAACGGCGCTAACGCAACGCCGTTGCAAATGACGGCGCGCTGACGGCGTAGCGCGCTGTGCATTCTGTTCAAGCTTCCAGGCTTCAAGCTGCTCATAATGCACAGTGCAAAATTTGACGCGCATGGCTGCGCATCCGTGGATGATGAACGTTTTTTGAACACTGCAAGTTTTTATTTAGTTAGTTAGTTAGTTAGTGAAAATGTTTGGAGCTCAGCAGCAATGGTTATTTAAGCATCATACAGACCATCCTTGTAACTAGAATATTATTTGTAAGTTAGAGTAGATAAAACAATAAATAATAGTATTTTAAACATTGTCGTATGTTACAATCAGCTGATCATCCTGTATCCATATTGATGACGTAGGTTCTGAAGTTTTTCAACTGACGTTTATAATTGCTGTGTTTTAAATTACATTTAATTCAATTAAATAAAACGTGTCATGATAAATAATATCTCTGTTAGAAAATATTAGGCCAAGTTATTTCTACTCTGCTGCTAGAATGTATTTTATAGAAGTACTTTATGATGGCGGTCGGTCCTGTGGTGGCCACAGCTGATTTTTTAGATTACTATGGATGATCTGTGTTAGTTGAAACAAATATCAACCCGTCCGATAGTACCAGAGAAATGAAAAAGAGAGAGAGTTATATGTACTATCGTTATAATAATTATCTTATCGCCGTTACAAGAACATTAACTACCCAACATATTAGAGATATAATAATTTTATTTTATTTTATTTTATAATTATCTTTACAAGCAGTTAATGCAATGCATACAAACTATAGAAAATTCTTGGTTTTATTGTTCGAGTATTTTATGCAGTGACAAGACTCTTGTAAATAGCGGGTCAGCAAACGAAACGTGTACCCGGTGTAATAATGCAGTATGTGTAAATTATCATCAGTTCAACCGAGACAACTTACATTCACTGAATCCTCTTTAAATGTGCGTTTAAACGTGACTCACTCACAAATAAATGTCACCATACTTTAAAATCTAAACAACTCCAAAAATTGGCTAAAGGAAGTGGTTCGAATTAAATACCGTAAAGTTTCAACCGTAGTTCTGTGTAAGAAAAAATCTTATTTATCACCGGGACGCGGGTCAATCCAACTGTCTCCGCACGAAATTTGGCTTTCAGTACTGTGAAAATTAGTTCCTAGGTCAGCGTTTCCCAAAGTGGGGGTCGCGAACCGGCACCGGGTCGCAGAAAAATTTTGCCGGGTCGCGAAATAAATTGTAAAAACAGAAAAAAGATTTTTTTGTACATATTATTTTTTTTACCTCAGTTAATCACTAGAATAGTGTGTATGTGTGCTCTTTATTACTATACTATATTCTTTATTACTATTTATTACTCTTTATTACTATAAAGCAGTGATGGGCGCGTAAGTTTCATGATGTAAGTTACCTCATTGTTGACGCGTAAACAATTGATGTAAAGTAAACACTAAAACTCTTGTAAACAATGTAAACAACGTAAACAATGTTAACAATGATTTAGACATGCACACTTATTTTGAATTACAGAACCCCATTATCAATAAATTTTTATAAATAATAAAAATTTAATGAAACAATTTTAAATGAAAAAGTAAGTAATATATAAAATTAGGGCAAGCCAACATACATATTAATAAAAATCGAATATGCATCATTATATAATGGCCGGTTGCTAAAATAAGAATTATCGGTAACTCAAGTTAAAATCATTTGTTTTTGTATGTTGTAACATATAAAAACAAATGATTTTAACTTGAGTTAGAGAAAACTCTTACGTTAGCAACCCGACATAAAGTGTTACAAGTTAGTATATATGAATATGAAAAATAAAAAACTTTTTTTTAAATCAGTCTATGTTTTTTTATAACAAAACACATCTTTATTCACCTTTAAGAAAAACAGCCTATATTTTTTAATAATAAAAAGATTCATTACAAATTTTGCATAACGCTCTATAAATTCTTTCATTTTCTTTCATTAAAACAAAACCTAGTTCTTCATAGCTATTCCTTCGGTTTTTTTCCACCATTTTTTTAAATAACTTAAAAGTTTTAAACTGAATCTACTTGTTCATTAACTCTCTATTATTCGTATTAAATAACTTAAACTAACTTCATTATTTGACAGTTTACATAGTTTACATTGTTGACAAGTTTACCAATTGCTTACATAAATTTACACGTAAACGTAAACAATTAAAGTTTACGTGTAAACGCCCATCACTGCTATAAAGCTACTGCTTTAAAATAAAATTTGTTTTGTAAATAAATGTTTTTTTTTTTCAAAAGGTGGGTCGCGAAAATTTTTAAAACCACATACCGGGTCGCGTTTCAAAAAGTTTGGGAACCGCTGTCCTAGGTTAATTCAGCCTGGAATACTTATTGTTGGAGAATATTTTTTGTGTGCAATAATATAACATAAGTTTATATTTTGTAATTTCAGATGACAGATAACAAATGTCAGATGACCAGAGTAGTGTGCTATGTAAACAAATGAAGTATAGTCGGATTGCTGATAAATGACTGTTCGTTGCTACAAGTATCGATATTCAATACTATATGCTTTCTCTGTCTATATCATTATAATTATTTGCATACCCATAGTAACGTATAGTGACGCAAGTTTACAACTAACCTTCCAAATTATTTGAATAAAAAAACAAAGCATTAGAAAGAAACAGCATGATTCGTAGATATCTTTACTAATTAGAGCGCGAAAATAAATTTACAGCAGTACTCAAACAAACAAAATTATTAATTTTAAGGTTATAATTATAAATAAGGAAAAATTTATACTCATACGTAAATTTTGAATTATAATTTGTTTTTTATTCCAGCAGATTTAAAATTAAAGTTTTTGAATTTAATAATTGGCCGCAAGCCATATTTTAATTAATATTTATTACCAGACACTGACAGTTAAGACAATTAACAAAAAACATTTTTAAAATCGCTGAAAAATAGTAACTAGATTATTATATGAATGCATTACTTGATACATACATGTAACAGTCACCTATCAGCAATCCGACTATAGTTGTTATTATTTTGTAAAACAGATTAATCAAGTTTTTTTGTGATATGTTTATTAAATTTTGCATTAATTAATTACTGCATTATTGTCTCAATAAAATTATGCGGGAATAATAGGGTTGATCACTAAAGGCACGCACCCTGGATTTTTTTTATTGGAGGGGGGATAGAAAACAAAATTAGAATTATTTTATATGGTAGGGATGGAGCGCGACCTATATTTTTATTGGGCTAAAAACGTACAAAACAATATTTGTTATTTTTTGTCGTTTTTTGTCATTTCCAAAATGACAACTTGGGGCACCGCGGAAAAATTCTCATACATTAAGGGCGTCGGGAAACGAAAAAATTTGGACACCACTGGGTTATAGGCATCTAAAAATCTCCATAGTTTATTTAGTATAGAAAAAATTTGGGACTTTAATCGTTTAACGCGTTTCGAGATTACAACATTTTTTTTAATGGTATAATTTACATTATTTGTGAAAATTGGGAATTGAAAAAAGCAGAACTCAAAAACAGTTTGTGATAGCGACCTGCGGTTGAAATTTTTGGATTCTCCGTAGTTTATTTAGTCTGTAAATAATTTGGGTCTTTAATCGTTTAATGCGTTTAGAGATTATGACAAATATTTTTAATGACATAATTTACATTATTTGTGAAAATTGTGAATTAAAAAAAATTATAACTCAAATAACGATTAGAGAAAATTATCTGAGGTTAGAAAAATTATCTGAGGTTAGGAGAGGTTAGGAAAAAAAAAATTAAGGCTTAATTTGTTCAGCGTATTTTAAAATTATGACAAATTTTAATATGGCGTGATTTATAGAAATTTTCGCATGGACTTATTGAAAAACGAAATGCGTAAAGACTTGTGGTTGAAATTTTTAAAATCTTGAGGTCCTAATTGATTTGTAACCATATTTTGAAACAAATAAAATTTTGAAAATTTTTAATTTTTAAAATTTTTTGAAATATTTTTGAAATATTTGAAAGTCCTAACTATAAAATAGTTAGGGATAGAAATCTGTGGTTTGAATTTTTAAAATCTGCCTAGTATGTTTAGTTTGTTTGTTTAGTAAAAAAAAATTGGGCTTTAATAAACCGATTATTAGGTTTTGTACGGGCAGTAATCCAAAACCCTCGAAAATGACCAAAAAATCTACAAAATCGTAAGGGGTAGACCTTAAAAAAATCGTGAATTTTAAGCAAAACATTTTTGTCTCCGATTTTATTGAAAATTGGTATAAATATGTATTTTGGTCATAGATCAACAAAATTCCATCCAAAAGTCCATTTTGAAGTTTGAGCAAAATTTTTGGAATTATTGGCGAAAAACTGATCCAAATCGGCTCTAACTAAAAAACTAGGAAATTATGAATATTTCTTTCATAATCTTCACCCCAAAATTAGCTTAAAATAATATTTTGGCTAAAATTAAATTAAAAAAAGTGTACAAATATATGTGAATCCATTTTATGATAAAATTTGCTGTTTGTAAATGAATATTTTCAGAGGTTATAATGTTGGTGCTGGTTTATACTCACAGAGAAAATAAAATGTTATACTTTGAACTTAAAACTTTTATTTGAATACTTAATATCTACACATATCTCAAGAAAGGAGAACTTGTAACTGTAATTTATTCTACACAAGAAAACTATCAAATATTTGTAAACTAACACAGTTAAGGAACACCCCCATGAAATAACAAGGGGTTTTAATTATATTAACAATAATTTACACAACATTAAATGATTTTCTTGCACATGTGAGACAGGGAAAATGAAAAATTCAACGTTAAAAGCTTGTTTAAAATCATCTGAACAGTATAAATTCCCTTCAATAGAAACAAAATTTTAGAATCACTGATAATCTTTCAATCTAATATTCCAAGATGTTCTTCCTGTGATTGACTACCATACACACAACAAGGAGTATTTAATTTTTACTTGCCCAATTTAATATATAAGGGGCAAGTATTGTAATCGCGAAAACTTTCGATGTCGAGATTTTGACTGATGACCACGTTTCATGGTCCAGGGAATCCAAAAAACCTATTTTCGAAGTGCCGTCCGTATGTGTGTGTGTCTGTATGTATACACGATAACTCAAGAACGGTTCAACTTTTAGAACGGAATTCGTTTTGGTACTAAAAAATTCTCCTATTAAATGGGAAGAACTCTATTGTTTTTTTATAAAGATCGTTTGAATAGAAATGGGAGTTTACTCGTGTCGATTTTAAGATTTTTGCGAATATTTAGCAACAGAAAAATATTTCGAAAAAATTTATTGAACAAAAGTTAGTATAAATGCAATAACTAATAACTTTTATTCGAGACGTTTTTTGATAAAACGAAAAATTTTGAAATTTTTTTGTAAAATTATTCAAAATTCAAGTCTCAAAAGTCTCAATTTTTTCATATTTATATGTAACGTTTCCATGGTCATGATAATTAATTCGTAACAAGTAAATCAAGCCTTGGACAAAAATTTGTATAGAACATAATTTGATGTATTTTTGAAGATTTATCTAAATATTAAAAATATATATATATATATATATATATTTTTTTTTTGGGAGGGCAAGTCTTGCGGAGGTTTCCCTTCGCCACCGGTTTTTTCTTAAATTTATCACTTTATTCGTAAAAATGGAGTGATAATGGACAGAAACAAAAAAACACATGGTGAATTATACGTAAACAATGACAGTATACTTTTTCGAAGTGTTCGCTTTATTGCCGCTAGAGGGATACGCGTAAAGTTGAGTCACCAATAAACTAATACTTACTTCTTATCTATATCAGAAATTTCCAAACTGTGCGCCGCGGAAATATTCCAATATTCCTTCAATTACGTTAGTTAGACCAATGTTTTGACATGGGGCGCCCCAGAAAAATTTTGATACATTAAGGAAGCCGGGAACCGAAAAGTTCGAGAATCACTGGCTTAAAAGATAAGTGATTTTTTGAGGGCAAAATTTCTTGATTTTTTTTTTTTTTAAATTCAGGAAGTAATATCTGTAATTCTGTTCGTAATAAAATGAAATTAATTTCCTTTTGAAAGCCTGATTATTTATTTGTTTGAAGCTACATGCGAAGTTGTAAAATATCACTTGTACCCTAAAATTTCGTGTTGTTTCATTCTTGTTACAAAGGCATAAACATCAGCTAATACCCAACTCCCTTTAATCCGAAGGCAATACAACTGTATAAAATTGTATTTTTGACTTAAGTAATGTTCATTGATTATCGTTCATTTTCGTTAATTTGCCACTTTCGAAACATTCCAAGAATATTTACACGAAACAAAGTATTCTTCAATCATCAATGATCATTTACCTCACAATTTCAATCAATTATTTTATTTTAAGTGAATATTTCTGTTAAGTTTGTATTGCCTGACAACGTGTCATCGACAAGTTAGCGTGTTCGCCAGAGATTCTTATTTTACTTTAAAGTTAGCGATGCTTTTAATCATTGAAGCCGAAAGGAAGATTTAAAGCAAGAGTTTTCTCTTCAGTATTATGTGTAGGCTGTATTGATCTGTAATCTGGCACCTAAAAATTAGAATAGAAATATATAAAACAAATTGATATATACTATTAAATGAGACCATTTTGTTATGTTCCACTAATTTCTTTATTTCACTAAATGCAGTTTTATCTCGACTTTGTCGAAGATACGATAACTCTGATACTGTAATTTTGACAATGCACAGTGGTCCCTAAAAACTTGGGCAAAACGGCAAAATGCAAACTTGTTAAAATAGATCAGCAAACATGTTTGGGAGTCAATGACCTGGGGTATTCCAAACTACCCGGGTAGTCGTGAAATTTCTATTCTTTAATCCGACAGAAACTTCCAAAGTGAGAGGACGATCGAGTGCCTTAATAATCTGTGTTTTTTTAAGTTAGCGACCGCAAAGTACTTTTTTTTTTTTTTAAGCAATATTCCTCTTCTGTGAGGCGTATTGCTAATACTGATACTTGTACTGATACTGGTACTGAAGATCAGGGGTGGTGCTGAAATCTTTATTAAATGTAGAAACACACAAATGTAGATGCAGAGACCCAAAAAATCTGTAAATATATTTATTTATTGCCAGAATAAGAATCTCTATTATTATTTACAATAGTAGATTAGTAATTTAACGTCCAATTTTGAATATAGGTAGAAATAGGAAATAATTTCACTCAGCTTTTTGGACAAGAAGCGTTTATTTTAACAAAACACAACGTTTCGCCAACAATATTGTCGGCTTCTTCAGGTGCTATAACAATAACATCATAATAGAAAACAATCTTATACAATCAATAAAGAAATTTACCTATGTTAGTTAAACGTAACTTTAACAGACTGTACATCAATCATCTCCAAGGATGGTGAATTGCAGAAATTCATAGACAATAATGTGTACTTGAAGAATACAGAATAGGAAAACAGGACTTAAATTTCAATTAAATATTGTGATATAATGATCAAAAATAGAAACTATTAATTAAATTTTACAATTCAAAACGAGACTAAATAAACTTGACAACTGTCCAATATTAACAAAATTCATAAGTACAATGATATCAAGGTTTATCAACGCATCAATATGACAGGCTGCGACACAACCCCCCCCCTCCCCCCGAC
This sequence comes from Liopterus haemorrhoidalis, assembly GCA_963971575.1. Lineage (NCBI taxonomy): Eukaryota > Metazoa > Arthropoda > Insecta > Coleoptera > Dytiscidae > Liopterus > Liopterus haemorrhoidalis. The sequence continues at coordinate 37,710,855 of OZ020611.1, read as the reverse complement.
AACCCTGGTACGCACAAATCAACAGAGTTGACAGTGTCACACCCTGTACAACATAATGCACCGGTAACCCCTGAAATCATGAAATTTTCACAACCAACCAACTCAATGAAAAGAACCAAAAATAAGTAATGAGCTTCGGAGCAATCATACAATTCAACGTACCAATCCCTCAGAACAATGGTACGTACAAAGTAATAACCAAAACTTTTAAGGACCTAGACACCCAATTTAAATACAATTATAAATTGCAAGAAACAATAAAATTTAAACCGGTACAGCCACCGGAAAAACCATAACAGTAACAGTTGGAAACCTAGAAAGATATAGAGGATTAAATCTTCATACAGTCCGACGTACTCACTCCCCAAAATCGATGGTACGCATAAAGATCTTGTGGAAAGAGTACCCCAAACTGCATATCGGTCCCAAAAACTCTATTACCCTAGAGAATCCAAACCGAACCGTTTAATACATGTTTAAATGATATTAATAAGTTAAATTAAGTAAAAATTTTGATTTTGTGGAACTGGGAGGGTGGAACCATAAGGTAAAAGGATATTGTTCAAGTTAACTCGCCAAACTCTTCAAAATTCTGAAAAAACAGATTAGAATAAGCATAACCTCAAAATGGTACATGTGAACTGAAAATAAATACGAGTAATCAACAAAATATATTACTCACCAAATAGGTAACCCGTGTAGAAACAAAACAATTGTTTTGTTTTACCTACTGTTATAGTTACGTTTAACTAACATAGGTAAATTTCTTTATTGATTGTATAAGATTGTTTTCTATTATGATGTTATTGTTATAGCACCTGAAGAAGCCAACAATGTTGTTGGCGAAACGTTGTGTTTTGTTAAAATAAACGCTTCTTGTCCAAAAAGCTGAGTGAAATTATTTCCTATTTCTACCTATTATTTACAATATGAGTTCAGTGGTATTTGCTGCGGTGTACAAAGATCGTACACCAGCCCGATCCTTCATATATAATCCATTCGCTCTGTGCCTGGCAACAATCCAAAGGGCACTGGTCCTACAAAAATATTGACCGAATATCAAGCTGATACGGGCGCAATATTTGGCCATGCAGGCCATATCATACGTTGCCTCCACAGCCACTAAGTCAGTAAGTAGTTTTTAAAATATTTGAATACATTCATTTTTCTGTTTATTGAAAAGTGACATTACCGTTGGCGGCGCTGTACTCCAAGGCAATATGGCTGTCGTGTCTAGTATTCAGCTGTCAATATGCTAACAGCGAACAGGTTAATTTAAGCACGGTATATTTTTATTTTATGAAAATGCGAGTAAATATTAGCTCTTTTGCTCGTATTGAGGTGTATAACAGAAGGTGGGCAATAAATTATAGTATTTTAAGTTTAATTTCAGTAGATTTATTGAAGTGAATTTGTAGTTGAGCAGGTGTTAAATGCCGGGCATTTATTTTTATGTGGTACATCTGAGTGTCGGTCATATAAATTTACAATATATGGATTAGTTTTGTAAACAAGTGAATTAAGCCTGGAACAGAATGCACAGCGCGCTACGCAGTCAGCGCGCCGTCATTTGCGACGGCGTTGCTGAGAACGGCGTTGAATTTTCGCCTGCTTACAATGCAATCATTTTTAACGCCGTCAAGTGTTACGTGACAATCTATATCTGTGCTCTTACGTGCGCTTTCTTTTATTAAAAGTATAATGGATGATGAAGACTTGTGTGTGATGTTATTTATGTTGTATGCAAGTTATTTATACATACAAACACTTTACCATTCAGTAAAAACTGAGGTTAGGTGTCCTGCGTCAACGTTCAACGGCGTCAAAAGTTGGAAGGTGACAAACATTCAGTATCAACGGCGTTCGAACGCCGTAGGACGTTGTTCATTCTGTGCACTTGCGCAGTACAGCCTTGCTTTTAACTTTGCGCTGACAGTTTGCGCCGTCCAACGGCGTCAACGCGCTGTCAAACTCGTTGCATTCTGTTTCCCACTTTATGTTCATTGCCTAATGAAATAAAATTAGTTTTAGTTGGACAGAGGCAGCTAATATTATTAGCTATTATTATTAATATATTAGGGCAGTTTAGTTTTTCTGCGACAAAAGTAATGAACAAACTCGCATAGTATCAGTTACTTTTTAACTCAAAATATATTCCCATGCCTTCCTTCTGTCCATAACCAAATCTTTTCCAATCTGGACTTAACAATATTAACTTTCCCTCCATTTTTCTTAAGAAAAGAAAAAAACTAAGATGCCTATCTTTGTGCTGTCTTGAATGACAGCCAAAAACACTACAATTTGTTCTACTTTTACAGTTTTTCACAACTCCTATCGACATTCTAACAAAAAATCAACACTAGAACATATGTAATAAGTTCAAATAGTACTACAGGCGCCTAGTACAATAATTGACCACCAGACTGCGTATCCGAGCGTGTCAGTTCTCAGTATACCTAGAATTATATTTTAATTTCATTTTCAAGCTCTATGGATTATTATTAAATACAAGTTGTTTGCGGCATTTTTTTTTTTTTAATGTATTGTTTTTTCACTTATGCGCGGTTGCATAAAAGGTTTATGCCGAGTTGAATAAAAGTTTTTAATAATAATAATAATAATAATAATAATAATATTTATTAGTGTTTTAAAATTTACATTTTTACACACGTCTTTACAAAATGGTTACATAAATACTTATTTCTAACAACTTACATTACTGAAATCATTTATAAGGAACTCTTCATAATTGTAAAACGCATTTTCCTTAAAAAATGACTTTAAAATCTTTTTAAATGAGTGGAGAGGCAAACCTTTAATAACTAAAACGAGTAGTTTGTTGACATTGAACGTTAAATAAAACAAGTTTGGGAAAAAATGGATATTACTCGTCGAGGTTTTTGTTGGATGATTTTTTGCGATTTATGTAAAGGCCCTACTCAACAGCAATGCATAGATTCGCTTCGTTCAACTTTTTGTAATGAAGCATCATCAAAAAAGACTTCTTGTTTACAATTGGTTTGCGGAATTTCGTCGTGGTTGTGCATCCGTCAGTGATGAATCTCGTGAAGGTCGGCCAAAATTGGTTATAATTCAAAAACACATCGATACTGTGCGTAAAATGGTTGAAGAAGATCGGCATGTGACTTACCATAAGACAGAGACATCCTTTAGCATATCGCAGACTGTAATACATTCGATTTTGCTTGAACATTTATCTGTGAAAAAGATCTGTTTCTAGTGGATTCCGCATACAAGCTCAAAAAAAGGCTCATGTTGATTGGTGTAAGAGAATGCTAAAAAATTGAACCTAGGCACTGTAAAATCCGTATACAACATCGTTACAGGTGACGAGACTTGCATTTATTCATATGAACCGGAAACTAAGCAACAATCTACTGTTTGGGTTTTCCAAGATGAACCGAAATCCACAAAAGTTGTTCTCTTCACGAAGCACTTCCAAGAAAATGATCGCTTGTTTCTTTGGTTGTAGTGGATATATAGCAACCATTTCTTTAGAGGATCGGAGAACAGCTAATGCTGAATGGTATACAATAATTTGTTTGCCAGTCATCGGCAAGATCAGGGGAAAAGCAACCAAAAATGTCGCATCATTCTTCATCATGACAAAGCAAGCTCCCACACAGCACGTCAAACAATTGATTATTAGAAGGAGAAAAACTTTTTTTGTTCCTCAATGTCAAATAAAAAAATGCATGGACAGCGATTTTCATCAAGAAGCTGTTGAAGCCTTCGAAAACCATGTTTTTGAGATACCAAATTCAGAGTGGAAAAAATGTTTCGAGAATTGGTTTGAAGGCATACAAAAATGTATAAATCTTAAAGGCGAATATTTTGAAAAGCAGTAAAACAGTTTGTTCAAAAAAAAATATCTTTCTTAGATTTTGTAAAAATTTAAAAGGTAGCCCTCGTACCAGGGCCGACGGAAGGCGGGTTCAGCGCATTCCCAGAACCCGGCCCCGCGCTTTGAGGGGCCCCGCGGTTTGCGAAAAGTATCCTATTAAAAGACACAAATTTGCATGACATTTTTTTTTTTAACGGTTTGTAATCTGGAGTTAAAAACAAAGGGGCCGGCGCGAGGCATGTGCAGTCGCACATGGCCCCGCGCAGGGAGATGAGGACCTTTTTGTTTGCTCCTCACTTGGATCTGAACAGCAGGCCCCGCGGCTCTTCTCGCACATGGCCTCGCAAATCCTAGCGCCGGCCCTGCTTCGTACCATGTTTCGGAGACCACTAGTCTAAAGTCTAGGATCCGAATTTGTTAAATATTTGAACAATTCAAAATTTGCAAAATCCAATAACGTTTCTTAAAATATTCATACAATTTAAAAGACTGAAATTTGTTTCGAAATCCAATTTCGATTCCGGGAATACCAGTCTTATTATGACAAATAATATCCAAGTTAAAAAGCATATTGTACACGTTACCAAATGAGCGAAACATAACTCATATTGTTCGTTGCTCGTGATATATGTGTGTAATAATGTTTACAATGTACAATGTATGTTATGTTCTTATGCTGTGTTCGGGTGACTCATATATTCGTTATGGGATTTGGGTGGCGCTCGTACTTTCGTTGTTTATACAAAACTCAGGGAAAGTCGATGATGCAAAAAATCGAATTTATGCCAATCACATCTTCTTGTTTATTTTAAGTGACCTCTTTTTCTGAAGGTTACTCGATTATTCTTATTCTTACCGATGAAATTTATTAAACTTGTATGAACTTCATGTTTTTTTTTACAACTACTTGACAAAGGGAAACGAAGATGTAAACTCATTACTAGTTACTAGCTGACTTACGTGTGCTTGGTACTGTTTTTGTTAAATACATTTTTGTTGATAAACGCTTATGATAATTGATATATTTCAAGTGTATAGGTAGCGCTCTACATGGTCCCGCAAATAATAATCTTATTAAAAATTACATTGAACAGAAAAGAATCATTTCTTCATTCTAAACAAGTTTTTATATATTTTGGTATTAAGTTTATAATAATAAATCAGAAATTTCGTGAATAGGAAACGATCCCCATAGCCCCCAAATATTCGTCTCTTTAAATACTACATTAATCAAAAATATTCTTAACCACTCTTTAGGATTTTGTAGGTATGACCACCAAAAAACCCTTATAACGTCACCCATGTGTCTGTCTGTCTGTACGGTAGAAATTGTAGCCAAATGGCTGAACATAGAAAGTTGAAATTTGGCATACTTGGTACAACAAATGACCTTTTGAGTTCAAAAAAAAATACAGCGCGGGATAAATATAAAAAAATATATATTTAATGGAAAAACATTTTTTTTTTTTAAATTTTGATTGGGGTATTAAATTAAACCTCTTAATGATTGGATGAACAAACAAATTTTTATTTTTGAAAAATATTTTTTTTATGGCGTTTTTGTCATAATAATGGCAAAAAACTTTTGTCCCCCACGAGGGGTTGAACTAAAAATCTGAAACAATTATCAATAATGTATATTGATGTGGACCGGAATAATTCAACAGGAAATTTTGATCAAATTGGTTTTTCGCAAAATATTGATTTCTTTTGTGTCGTCGAAAAAAAAATTATATTTTTAAAATTTATTGTGTGGTATCAAAAGAAAGCTCTTAAGACGTAGATAAAGGAACGGGAAGTAGTTTTTTAAAATTATTATTTTTTTTTAATACAATTTTTTCCAAAAAAGTACTAAAAAATCAGTGTTCCGCACCTTTTAACCCTAAGGGGTTAAATTAAAAATCTGAAAAAATTCTAAACAATGTATATTGCCATAAACCGGAAATATACGAGAAGAATTTTTTATACAATTTCGTTTTTGGAAAATATTACAGTTTTTGTGTTATTGAAAAAAAAATATAATAATTTAAATTTTATTGTGGGGATATTAAATGGAAGGTCTTTAAGTGCAGATTAAGGAACGGTAATTGATTTTTGAAATCCCTTTCATTTTGACTAAATTTTGCCAAATGTTAAGATCTTAGCTAAAATTAAAAAAATATATTTATATATAAATGGGTCTTGCGTGACAAAAGATCGCCCGCAGTGTTGCCAGGTCTGGATTTGAATAATATTTTTGCAGTTATACAAAACAAAACAAATAGTATATTATGTTACTAGGAGTAGAACGCGCTCTTTTTTGTGCTGAGCTCAAATGTTGCTGCCGAGGCGCAGCCGAGGCTTGCGTATTGAGCGAAGCACAAAAAATGCGTTCTACTCCGAGTGACATATACTATTTTTTCTTCAAGCGTAGGTATTAAAAATTTGCAACCATAAATACTTATGACTTTATAGTTTCAGATGCTATTGCTGCTAATTCCGGCGGTGTACATTAAATTGTTTGAGATATTTTTTAATTTTTGATCTTTATATTGTGTATTCTGTAACTAATCACAGAATGATCACAATAATAATAAAGTAACTCACTAATAACGTAACTAATTTCTTAATTCACTACAAACCATGCTACAAACATATTAAATTGACAGATGTTTTGTTTATGGCGACTGCTGCCATCAGTTGCCATCTGTTGATAACTATATGAACTATTTACTAGTATAAAAATGTTCACATTTTGTTACTAGTAAAAAAATGTATCATTTCTACCGAATGTATTGAACAATGTAATGTTAGCATTATAATCCGCTTGAAGAAAAAAGTACATTAAAATATATATTATGGTATTATTAGAGATATATGATACACGGTAGAAAAAGTCTAACTGCAACCTTCTTGTCGTGCCTATTGATTCAAAGGATTCAAAACCAACACTTGTAATTGTGTTATGTAGTGACAGGCATTCATCGTTTGGCTTTCTAATAATCATCATTCACCGAGTAAATACCCACAAAACCCTGAAATGTGTGAAAATTTACACTTTACGTCAATTTTTATATATTAACGGGTGGCGGGTAATTAACGGGTAATGGGTAATTATCGGATAGCGGGTAGTTATCTGGTAACGAGTAATTGACGGGTAACGGGTCACTCTTCACGTCAATTTTGTCTATATATTTTTGCTGTCAAGTAAATAATGAGTGAGTTATTTCAAGATTTTAGTTTTGGAGTATCCCCCCAAATATTCATCCAATTGAAAAAATGCATAAAAAAGAAAATATTTATTTCCTATTATAAACAATATTTTTCATATACGTTTTTTCTGTTAAGTCTAACACTAAGGGGAATATTTCAAAAGATTAGTTTTTTGCCCCACCGCCTACTCCTCAAATATTCATCTAATTAAAAAAGTAGAATAATAATATGACTTTAGTCAAATACAAGTGAACAATTTTTGTTACATAGATTTTTCTATTAACTCAATAATAAGGCAGATATTTTAAGTTTTTTAGTAAACAATTTTCACCCCCTTAAAATGAAAATTTTGAGCTACTATATAGCCTATGTTTCACTTTATCAACATACCTATTTTCGTTAAAATATGTTTAGCTATTTTTGCGTGAATCTCAGACAAACAGACAGATAGACAAAGAGACAGACAATTTTTTTTTTTTTTTGGGTATATTGTCTTATAATCATTTTAAATGTGTAATAAACGAAAATGAGGCCAAAAAATAAAAATAAAGAATACAGATATAGCCTTCAATTTTATTAATATTAGTATATATGTATATTGGAATTATAACCTGCCAAGCACTACTTCATTGTCTGCTTTATCAGACAGAAGGTACGGTATAAGAATTTCTTGGTTTCACATTGAATATAGAGATTTAAGAGTTAAGTTATATATCCAATGGTGAACCCAGGGCCGGCGTAACGTATGGTGACCGGGACAATCGCCTAGGACTAGCACTTGTTGGGGCCCGTACTCGCGTAAAACCCACTATAAAATGGTTAATGAAGTACAGTCACCGCTCATTTGCACAGGACTCTGTAAAGTTTTCCGCTGGCTCTGCTTGTAGCTACCAAACCCAAAACTGCTTCATTACTTTTCAAATAAAACATCATTGTGAAGAAAAACATGATTTTTCTGAATATAATTTGCCATTAACCTGAAATTTAATATATAACCAAACGCCATTAACACACTTTACCAACACATTGTAAGATAGAAAAACATTGTAATAATATACCACAAAGAAATAAACATAATTTAGTTATTTTTATAAATAAACAAAACTTATATTCCACCTTTTTCAATAATTCAGTACATAAAAGAAGTAAAAGAGGTCAAGATACTTGTTTAGTTACAACTCAACAATTACATCACACAATCAGAGATGTCACCATAGCTCTTAACAGCGAAAAAAATAACAGTAAAAATTATGCGGGTGGCAAAATGGCCAATAAAGCATACGAACAAACAAGTAAATCAAAAGCCGTTATGTCACTTCAAGAATCAACTTTCTATGTAACGGTCTGCCGTGAAATACTGCAACAATTCTTATTAAATCTCATGTATATAACGTGACAATGATCGTGATATACTGACGATTATACTCATATTATTGATAAATTGATCGATTGAAAACGCATTAAACAAATTAAGGACTATGCTGTCTTGTCATTACACTTAATGAATAAAGATGTATGCTAAACGATTTACGTCAAATTACTAAACCAACATAAATTATTTACGCGACGTACTTAGGGTTGCCACCTAACGCCTTACTCTGACCCGGAGCAAAAAAAGTTGCGTTTTAAATAGAGATGTGCCGGATCACATAAAGCTAGATCAGCGGATACAGATACGCATAGGGTTTATTTGTTTTTTGATCCGTGGATAACGGATACGGATCTTCCATGTAAGTAGAGAGATCTTGAAGCGATAGTTTGATATATCGCGCGGTTCCTTTAGACCGTACAATTGTTAGAATGCAGTACAGGTTAAATGCAGTTTCGAAAACCACCAGCAAATTATATGATACTCGACTTAACATCAGTCTAAACACCAAAATAAAATTTACTCCACCTTGGGCATTTTTAGATGCAAGCTTGTATGAAAACTAATTCAAATTTTTCTACAAGATATTTGTTTAAATTCCGCCTTATAAAAACGGATACGGACCCGAGTATGGATTTTTATTTTTTCCAGATCATCCGCGAATACGGACACAGGTAGCCAGCTTACCACTAGTTTTAAATATAATCCGTTGCTCATCTGAGTAAGCCATGATATATTTTTTTTTTTGGTGCATAAAATTTGTCATTAAAAAATAAACACATTCTTCCAATCTTATTTGTATATTTTTTATGTTCAATTAATATACTTGAACATATTATCAACTCATATTAAATAAAATCTATTAAATAGAAAAAACTCTATTTTTTGATATTTTATTTTCACATGTCTAGTTATTTTTCGTGGCTACCAACAAAACTGCCACCCCACCATAGCCTACTCAGATAAAGAAACATCATGAATAGATTTTAAGTAAATATTTATTATATATACAATATATGCTTCATAAAGTAAGAAAAGAAAATAAAAAAAGCGATGAAAGAGAGGCGCAGACTTGAAGAGCGGGGGTAAGAAATTCAGAAAGTACTTGAAGTGTAGGAAAGGCAGAAAAAGTGTAACATACCGTCAGTATTATATAAAAAAAGTTGGATGTTTATGTTTCGCGCGACCCGGAGAAAAATGGATCAAACCCGGAACCCGGACATAAACCTGTAAAACCCGGAACCTCCGAGTCAGATGCGAAGACGTACTTTTATTTTAATTTTAATTTTCAAGAATAGGATTGGTCGAAATGTTACGCTGACTACATGGTTTATGGAGTGGACAATTGTAGCTAAATTCCCGATCAACCGAGTGCCATAGCCATGGACAACGATCCGAGCAGGACTGTTTCCTGTATTTTGTATATCAAGGGTATGGAATTCTGGCGGAATGGAATAATATGCCGCAGCCGTCTCACCGCGTTCATCTCGCCGTGAGCCATCTCGTTGCGGGACATTGTTTTTGGGCTTCAGATTTTATTCGCGTACTCTCATTTAGGTCGAACTAGTGCACAGTACAGTAACCATGTTGTAGATATCTTAAAACTACCAATGTTTCTTAGTATGAATCCTAAAGTTTTTAGTGTACTATTTATATTGTCTATGTGGTCACTAAAATTAAAATCGTGTCAAATAGTACATCTAAGTCTTTCACTTTACTATCTCTACGCAGCAATATATTGTCAATATGGTAATGTCGGTTATTTTGTTTATATTACGTGTAAAGGATATTACTTTACATTTGTTGATATTCAGTTTATTTTATTTTTTCGTACCAGATCTCTACCCTATTTAATTCTTTTTGCAACAGCAGGCAGTCCTCCGACTTGTTGATTACACGAAATATTTTAAGATCGTCTGCATAAAGAAGTGATTTACTGGTTCCTATTAATACAGTGCCATACTGGATAAAACAATTTTGAGGAACCCAGAATGATAGTTTACTTGCTGTAAAATAACTATGTCTATGTTTACTTAAATTAATTCGATTAAAAACTTGTTTTTTTTTTAAGGATATATTTGTATTATACAAGGTGTCTCAAAAGAAATTTTATTATAGTGGACGCCCCCTTTCGTCTTCAAAAAAGTAAGGGCCGATAATTCCTCGCGCCGACATCGCAGCCCATACGGTCACTTTCGGCGAATGTAGGGGTTTCTGATGTTTGCGTTTCGGATTCGTTGCACTCCAGTAGCGGCAGTTCTGCTTATTTACGTGGCCATTAAGATGAAAATAAGCTTCATCCGAAAACAAAATGTTGGTAAACGTCGAAAATCGCTCAATCACCTGATTAACGAAATTAAGCCTCTGACTGGCATCTTGGGGCTTTAATTCTTGCACCAATTGAATTTTGTAGGGGTGCAGCTTTAGGTCTTTGTGCATAATTCATAATATTATCATTAATGATCTATGCACATTTAAAGCACTTGCGCGCTTCCGAATTGAAAGGTTCGGGTCGTCACGAACAGACTGATTAACATTCTCCACGTTTTCTACCGTTCTTGATGACCTAGGTCGCCCGGATTTTGATTTATCCAGCGTTGTACCAGTCTCTTCAAACTTTTTAACCCAATGTCGAATGAGAGGAATGCTTGGCGCATCATTTAAGTGGCAAAAACCTCGAATACTGCAGAATTTTCTACGCGCTACAGTCGCCGAATCACCGTTTTTGTAAAACTCTCGCACGCATAACGCGCGGTCTGCTCCCGAGAAACGCTCCATAGCGACTGAATTCCCAAGAGCCAGGCTACCGATTGACATAACCCCCGCGCCCCTCGGATACGTTGCGTTCACGCAGTAAGCTAAATAAATATAAAATTTCTTTTGAGACACCTTGTATTTCAAAATCTTTTAACTTTTACACAAACGTAATAAGAATATTTCTGTAAAGCTGTGTTAATGTTTGCAGTTCTTTTTGGCATTGCTCTTATTTTATTTTTTTCATTTATATATACAGGGTGTTTGTTTGAAACGCCGCACCTCGAATAACTCCTTTATTTTAAGGGATACAAAAAATGCTTCAAAAGAAATGTTAAACTAGACAAAAGGGCACTAGACACTATAATAACAATTCTGTATAATTTCCGATTTTAGCGGATATTGTTTCAACTTTTTATCTAGCATAGGGTATCGGTACTTTATTTTATTTTATTTTTTTTCTTGAAAGTACATTAAATCTGCTTTACAAGGATGTCAAAATATCATACTTTTATTTTAACCATTTCAAAATGGCGACCATTTATTCACAAAATAGTAAATAACTTAAAAATCGTAGAAACTAAATTATAAAAAGAAATAACATTATGTAACTAGGAAAACCAATAAAACAAAATATGACTAAAGTTAGTAATAAAATAAGTAAAATTTACAAATGTTCAGTATGACCGCCGTTGTTATCCGCACCTTTTCTCATTCGTAATAAAAACTTCCATTATATTTAGAACGGTATGTTCTTGAATTTTCCTGATGACTGTTCTTACCTGATGTTCTAAGTCTTCTAACCTTTATCTTCAGGATACCTTTCTTGGTAGAGTTGCTGGGCTCTAACAGAATTTATTTGACATTCCCCGAATATCAGAACCATATCTGTCATTTCTTCATTTAACGTACGTAAGCCATAATTACAAACGATTTGATATTATCACCTTTAATATCACACTCTTACTAACAGGCAAGAAAATTTGCAGGTTTTATTTGGTTTTTTTACAAAATTATTTTCAAAGCTTGCTATGTTTAAGTTTGTACGATTTATGTTATTTATTATTTTGTAAATAAATGGTCGCCGTTTTGAAATGGTTAAAATTAAAGTAAGATATTTTGACATCCATGTAAATCTGATTTAATGTACTTTCAAGAAAAAAGATTTAAAGTACCAATTCCCTATGCTGGATAAAAAGTTGAAATAATTTCCGTTGAAACCGGAAGTGATGCAGAATTCTTATTATAGTCCTTAAGTGGGCCCTTTTGTCTAGTTTAAATTTTTTTGTGAATAATTTTTTCTATCTCTTAAAATAAAGGAGTTATTCGAGGTGCGGCGTTTCAAAAAAATCCCTGTATATTATTTGTAAATTGTGTATATTGTAACAGAGTAATGCTCATGTGTATAAAATGTGTGAGAATAAAATAAATTGAATTGAATTAATTATAAAGATCAAGTTAATATATTTTTTTCCTTGGATTAATATTTAATTTTATCACCTGTTACCATTAGAGATGTTATACTCTATCTCAAAAAGGCTGATACAAATAAATCATTTTGTCAGGCAGTTACCAGTGGTGTGCACATTTTAAACACGTTTAAATTGGTTTTGTGTATTTCTATATTACTATTTATCATTTTATTAAACGCACGCCTGTGATCATATTTATCATATCATTAAACACACCCCTGTGACCATATTTTTCCTCAAAATTTTAGGGTCAAATTTTTATGGTCTATTGTGTTTAACCCTAGTTCGTATTCCCATATAATATGTGCGGCACATCTCTCTGAATAATTGTCGGAACATTTCTGGATTAGTTGGATTTTTTCGGATATTGGATTAATATTAGATTATATTAGAGCGTTTTGGCAGATTTAAGAGCTTACATTTCGACCCATCCTACGAAGACCGTCGTAACTCAATATTTTCATTTTTATAATAGGGGATAGGCATGATTTTTTTTTTATTTTTTATTATATTCATCTTGTTGCATATAAACATAAAAAATAGTTTTGCTTTTTAATTTGAAAGCTTAAAAATATCATAAATATATGTAGCGCGCGAAAACCACGTGTGACGTCATACCCTACATAAGTGCACTGCGTACAGCCTACCCAGTCTACAGCGTATAGCCTACACAGTCTGTCGTGAACTTATTTACTTGTATAACTTTTATAGATTGTCTAAAGTTGTCTAGAGTGGATTTAATTAAAATAAAGTTTAGTTCTATAAAAACAATTTATACATGTTTACCGAATTAAATTTGATACTAAAATATATAAAATATGGAAGGTCCAGGCCCCAGTACTTCGAAACATAGTCAAAAATATTGTTTAGTACCGATGTGCACAAATACTTCAATTAGAAAACCAAAAAAACAATTTATATCATTACCTGATGGCGAAAAACAAAACAGAAAAGGCGAAATTTGTGGCTGAAAGCTATGAGACGAAATAAAACCGATATTTCAGAAAAAAGTAAAGTTTATGTTTGTGAAGACCATTTTAATGTGAGTACATATACTTTATAAAATATAAATATATGTAATTTATAAAATATATAACCTATATTGCAGTATTTCAATTATGTCTCTAACGTTTTGTAACTTCATGTAAACAATGGAGTAAAATTCTGACATCTAAATTACATAAATATTTACATTTTACAGAGATGCAGCGTTTATATTGTTTACATAAAGTTATATAATACATAAATGGTTTACTTACAAGTCTGTTTTGACACCAAGTATTTCTTCAGCACTGTAGCATTCATTATTTTTCATATATTCCATGAGCATAGAAGCATCAATGTTGGATAAATTATCACTCTGAGCCATAACAAAATCTTTATCTGCCATTTTAATAATAAATGCGTGAAATATTGTTTAAAAACAAATACAAAACTCTCGAACAATACAATATACACACGTATGTTGTAGTCTGGGCCGTCTAGGGTTTGACGTCATGCTCAGTCGTATTTACTCGGTAACCTTCGCGCTGTGGTTGGCTTATTTCAAATTTACAATATTTTAATTAAAAAAATTGGCTGTAATATTAATTAAAATGTAATTTTTGTTTTGTTAGGTGAGATAACTAACATTAACATATCAAAAAAATGTAGTTTTAAGAAAATATAAATTTTATGCGTATCCCCTATTATGTAAGTAAAATATTAAAAAATCGTTTCTCACAAAACTATAATTCTGGTACCATAACGTACAGCTTTGTGAGATACATTTATTTTTTCACGGAAAGATTACACGATATTCTAATATTCAATTCACATAATTCAAAAGATTTAAATATTGTATTACGACGATCTTCGTAGAATGAGTCGATTTGATATATCTATTTTTTCGAAATGTTTTTATTTTTTTATTCTTTCTTCACAATTTATATTTTTAAGTAAATATTTTATTGTAACATTATTTTAATAAATTTCCACATTATATCAAATTACAAATAATGTCTTCACCTTCTGTAATTTAATGTTCAACACGGCCTTCATAGCAACCTTCAAAAATAGTTTATTTACTGAAAATTTTCAATAATTCTTCTCAAATTACGTTAGCTATATACTTGATGCTCCAACTCAATCACAAATTAAGAAAATGTAAATTTTATTCATTTTTTCACACCTCATTAGTGCACTATCGATTTCTTCTCAAATTTCTACTAAAATTATTTTAAATCTCATAATTTTGTCCACTTAAAACTTGTTTAAAAACACATTTAGACAAAATATTTATATCCACTTGTTAGTAAGCAATAAAAATAATAAATTTCAAATAAATTCCTAACTTTTAAAAATACATAAACTAATCAATATGATATAATAAATAAACAATCGTGTAAAAGGATTTAAATGCTTTAAAGTTACGATGCCTGTTGAAAGGTTTCTTTGAGATCTTTGATAAGAAGCCGCAAGAAGCGCTGCTTACCGATTACAGGTGGAAGAGATGGAAAGTTAGGAAGCAAGGCACAGTTGTGTGATATTAGATATTAGTTTTCAACCTGTATTACCTAACTTAGGCAACATTCGACAGTTTTTGGATTGAATTTTTACTTCAATTTTGTAACATCATAAACACACTGTTTATTTCATTTACATACAGCGTAATCCAAGAAATTGGATACAAATGGAAAAGTTTATACCGATCGCCAACATATATAAGGGAGGTATTGTGGTCATACCGATTTTGACATTTCGAGATTTCGATGGATCTCCACGAATTGAGGACCCTACATAACGTTTAGACTATTTTTAGTATGATTTCTGTCCGTCTGTCCGTCTGTCCGTCTGTCCGTCTGTCCGTCTGTCCGTCTGTCCGTCTGTCCGTCTGTCCGTCTGTCCGTCTGTCCGTCTGTCCGTCTGTCCGTCTGTCCGTCTGTCCGTCTGTCCGTCTGTCCGTCTGTCCGTCTGTCCGTCTGTCCGTCTGTCCGTCTGTCCGTCTGTCCGTCTGTCCGTCTGTCCGTCTGTCCGTCTGTCCGTCTGTCCGTCTGTCCGTCTGTCCGTCTGTCCGTCTGTCCGTCTGTCCGTCTGTCCGTCTGTCCGTCTGTCCGTCTGTCCGTCTGTCCGTCTGTCCGTCTGTCCGTCTGTCCGTCTGCCCGTCTGTCCGTCTGTCCGTCTGTCCGTCTGTCCGTCTGTCCGTCTGTCCGTCTGTCCGTCCAGCTTTTGGTAAAAATCGGTTGACTAAAATTGGGAGTTTACTCTAGTCGATTTTAAGATTTTTGTGAATATATCACAACAGAAAAATATTTCGAAAAAATTTATTGAATAAAAGTTGCTATTAAAGCAATAACTAACAACTTTTATTTGAGACATTTTTTGATAAAACGAAGAAATTTTGAAAAATTTCAATTTCTTTATACTTATATGTAACGTTTCCATGGTCATGATAAATAATATCTCTGTTAGAAAATATTAGGCCAAGTTATTTCTACTCTGCTGCTAGAATGTATTTTATACAAGTACTTTATGATGGCGGTTGATCTTGTGGTGGCCACAGCTGATTTTTTATAATCAATTTTACAAAAAAAAGTTACCCTGCAAAAAAACTCATGTTTAGTATTTATTATTATTATTATTTTTTTTTTGTTTTGATTTTGCAGTTCGATGGGATTGCAAGTTGAATTATAAATTAAATTATTATATTTCTAATCGTTTCTGGAGATATTTGATCACACTCTTCCCCCATTCTTTCAGTTTTATTTTTAATAAATGTTTATTAAATGGCTACTTCCCTAAAATTCTAAAAATATCGCACGTACATCTAATTTATAAGAACGGCCCAACAAATCTATTACAGAATTATAGACCAATATCTATAACATCAACTTTGTCGAAAATTTTTGAAATCCTTTTAAAGAATAGACTATTATCATTTCTCGAAAAACACAATATTATTGCAAATAATCAATTTGGTTTTACTAAAAATAAGTGTGCCAAAGATGCTATAGCAACACTTTACCAATCATTAGACAATTCCAGGCCTTGTTTAGCTGTTTTCCTTGATCTCGCAAAGGCTTTTGACACTGTGAACCATGCTGTACTTTTAAGAAAACTAGAAATTTATGGTATAAGGGGAACAGGCAACAAACTTTTTCGGAGCTATCTGAAAGATAGAGTACAAACGGTAAAAATAGAAGACAGTATTAGTTCTAGGCTCCCAATATCCTGTGGTGTGCCTCAGGGTACGGTGTTGGGACCAGTTCTCTTCTTAATTTATATTAATGATTTATTGAAATTAAAAGAATTAAAAAGTACTATTCTTTCTTATGCAGATGATACTGCTTTGTTTTTCGAATATAGAACTTGGAATGAAGTTAAAAATATGGCTGAAAGGGATCTGGAATTGATAAAAAATTGGCTAGATGCAAATATCCTTTCGCTTAATTATAAATAATCTTATTTTGTAGCCTTTAGCAACAATAAAAAACTCAGCCCAACTTTGATTTTATCAAAATTCATAGTAACTGTTCTAACGTTAATTGCAACTGTGTTGTAACTATTGAAAAATCTGATTCTGTAAAATATCTGATAAACATATTTACACATTGTATATCCGTCTAAGAAAAACTATATATATATTTAAAAAACTCCGTGAGTTTATGCCACTAAGAATACTATCTAGTTTCTACTATAGTCTTGTTCAGTCAATAATTAGTTATGGGCTAATAGCTTGGGGTGGAGCGGCAAACTGTCATACGTTAAGATTAGCAATAATTCGGAAAATGATAATTAAAATAATACTGAAAAAACCATTATATTTTCCTACAGATAGGTTATTTTCTGAATCTAAATGAATGAATTTACAACAGTTGTATGCGCTATCAATAATAAGACATATTAATAAAAGCAAGGCTCATATCTTACATATACAACATCCCTATGCTACTAGATATTCTGGGCAAGCATTGCCTTACAAAGCAATTAAAACGATAGGGCAGAGGAGTTTTAATTATTTTGTACCAAAAATCTACAATAAATTGCATAATTTCGCTTCACGACATCAGATTAATATTCATCAAAATAATGTAATCAAAATTGCCAAAAAATGGATTAACCAACTAACAAAAATAGAACTAGATTCAATCTTTAACAACTGTTAATATCTTGTAAATACGTTGCACATCTTTTATTTTTACTTTAGCAAGTTTATAAAAGTTAAAATAACTAATATATAATATTTACATAGGATCACTCACTACCTAAAATCCATATACATTGATACCTCGCACATACCTTTGTGGTATATGGGGTGTTTCCCCTGCATAGTAATAAGTGGTATATCTACTAAATTGTTTTAGCTTTACAGCTATTATTTATTAAATTAATATTTATGTTTATATTTTGTGCTTTTTCTATTTGGGGTTTAATCTCTCTTATTGCATCTACTTTATAAATGTACCAATTTATACCTCTGTAATATGTTAAATAAAGAGACATTATTATTATTATTATTATTATTCTTTGAATCAATTCTTCTTGATTTTGTGGTCGATTTACACACATCTTATTTTTTAAATAACCCCATAAGAAGTAATCTAACGGAGTCAGATCGAATGAAGGGATGGCCAGTGTTTTATTGCCAAGTCAGTATAATAGTACAATATATATATTGAGTATTAGTATGAAAGAGATATAATACTTCACAAACAACAGCCCTCATCCAGGTGTAGGAGTCCGTCCCTTGGCATCGGCGATTAGCCTTGTTGCAGAAATAGGCCGATGTAAAATAAATAAAATAATAATATACAGTTTTATTAATAGAGAAGCAGTATTTGGCAGTTGAATTTGCTGCAGGATTGCATACTATTTGGAAGAAGATTTCCCTTTATTTGATGTTCAATTGCTTTTCTATTTTCGAACTCTTAAACAGTTCCCAAAAACACGCTGTTTATATCTTTTATAGGTACAGAATAGCACAGTAGCATATAAATATTCACACTTCACATCAACTGTTTCTAAATTTTGTTGTCATAAATCAAAATGTGTCTAAGAGAAAATCTGATTAATATATTGGTTTGTATAATTTTTTATATTTCAGACAGACCCTTCTAAAAGAAATTAAGAAACAAAAAGAAAATCAAAATAAAGAGTTTTTTAACGCTACGTGTAACCCCCAGACATTACAAGTTTCTTATACAAAGCTAACAATCTGAAATAAAATTAGTAACAATCTATACATCAAATTATATAGATTGTGCACCCAATTTTGCACCGAATTTTTATCTGTTTAATAGGATATTTCTAATAGAAGAAAAATTTGCTGTAATAATGTTATCGCTCAATAAGTTAAAGGCTATTCCAAACGTTTAGGTGAAACTAGCTTTTCAAATCTAGTAACTTTTACAGATTGATTAAAACTTTTGTACATTTTGTTCAGAAAAGGCCAACTTCAATATATAAAAAAATAGCTAATGACAACTTAGAAAAATAAAAATTAGTTCCGCCTAATAGTTTGGAATAGTCTGTAATAATTGATATCAAACAACAATGTTTTGTGATTTTTTAATTATATTTGTGGGTTAATTATAAGTTTTTTGCAGAAATATTAAAAAAATAAGACAACATTTTCGACATGATTGTTTATATCGTAGTTTAGATCCTTCATCGTAAAATATTATACTTGATGATAATGGACTACCACTTGGTACACGTGTTCTTTACAAAAAATTAATCGCCCTTACCAACAGCATATATTGAGAACTATGGCAGGTTCAAGATGGCGTATAGACTACCAATACAATTACAATAAGTTGTTTTTTACAATTAACAAAATAGCTCGAAACATTTAGTTTCGAATGATTTACAAGATGGCGTCTTAAATGTTTTTTTTTATTTTTTTATTATAGGACCACTTATGGTTGATTTATATACGGAACAAGAATATGGAATGGGAAATAAGAATAGTACACAAGAATACAAAATATGAAACCGTTTATATCAGACATAACATTTCATCGCTGCACCTGCGTACTTGCGTTGGCCTATGTTTAACGGTTGTCGTGTGACAGGTGGTTGTGTTTAATATAACCTTTAAAAAAAGTTCGTGTTCAGTAAAACGGATTTAGAAGATTTTGTAAATTTATTTCTTGTGTTTCACATATTATATTGTTGTTTTCACCCTTCTGATCACAGTTGGAAAACATCTGTTGAACAAATTTTATTACGGCCGACATTTTGACCATTGTGCGCATGCTTCTCGTTTCTTATTCTTGGAATAGGAATAAAATGTTAAATGTTACCAACTATTCTTGTAATTAAGTTAAATTTCATTCCTACATAAACCGATATACGGCGCAGCCATGTTTTAACATCTTGTGTACTATTCTTATTTCCTATTCCTTATTCTTGTTCCGTATATAAACCAACCATTAAAGATCACTTATGATTCGTTAACCATTAAAAGCTGCACCTTAAAAGATATAGAAATAAATATACTATATGCTTTTCTAGTGATTTTTTTTCAATCTCAATATTTTTCCGATATATTAGACGAGGAATTATATTTGCATGCCAAATATACTATGGTTGTCAGTTGCCACAAATTCTACCGTATATGTAAGTAACAATTTGTATAATGATTTCTTGATTATACATAAGAAAATCTAAAAACGATTAAAATAAGAAGGACCTCTTTATTTCAATTTTGTTAACTGTGAAGATTTATAAATTCTGAAGAAAATTGATAAACTTTTATAATAACTAAACTGATTCGGATTCACTACTTTATCGAATTAGGACTACGTTTGTTAACGCACCTGTACTATATTGTGTAATTCCAACATCAAACAAGCTTTCCGGCGCTCCTGCTCTTTGATATACATCACCAATAACGCCTTTTTTACACCCACCCAAACAAAAACTTCTTCGCCACCACCTATCTAATCATCTCGACAAAAGAGCTGAGCGAATACACTTTGTGTGTCGGATTCTTTCGACAGCGTAATATTGTGACAGTGTGAGGTTATAAACTATAATCAAGTAGCAATACAAAAGGCTTTTTAATGTATTTTCCACAGACGCATAAATTTTATTAAAAAAGGCGTCTATAATATACACAGTTGGTGTCATCACCAACTTGTGTGTGTCTCTTGAAATATATTCGCCGAAATAACTGGTCAATTGATAGTGTCAACTGGATAGAATTTATTTTATGTTGGGAAGGGACTATCATTATCTGATACTGTATATTATTATATTGAACTACACAGTGGCGGCACAGCTGGTTAGTAACAGAATAACTATTATGTTTATTAGAAATAAAAACTTTGCATTTGAAACCAATTTTATATTGAATAAATTAATAATTATAATTTAAAAAATATCCAAAATCATTAAAAATTGATATGGTGTTAATTTTCATACTTTATAGGATTTCGTAAGTATTTAAAAAGTGAAAGAACGTAGTGAAAAAGTAAACAGAGTCCAAATGTTGGATGTCTGTGATAACATTGTCTGTCACGTTCCCTTCAAAATTGCAATGGAATAGAAGTTTTAAAAAATATTGTTGTAGGGTGTTGAATTGACCGGATACATATAGAGATTTAACATGTAAAAACAGATATATTCGATTTCCTGCTTCCTCGTTGGTTATACAGAAAAAATTTAAATATAAAAATTGTTTAGAATTTTATTTTGAATTTAATAATTTCATAAAAACAAAATTTAATACTCTTTTACATTACATATTTATTATTTCTACTAAAATTAACAAATTATTAAAAATAGTGTGCCACGATGCCATTGTTTTCAATAAAGATCCAATGTCATGGCACACAATGGTTAAAATATAGCAGCCGACCGGCGTAGCGTAGTGGTAACACATGTGCTCTGCGTCGCGAAGGTCTCGGGTTCGAATCCCGTTCAGGCATGGAAATTTTCTCAAATAACAAATTGTCCTGGCTAATTGCCACAGCAGAAAAGGCCATAAAATTAAAAAAAAATAATATATATAGCAGAAAAAACATACATAGGTACATATAAATAACATACATCTTCTTATAAATTTTATTCTTTTCATGTGAGTGATGTATTTTTGTACAGCCTTCTCCATTCTTTCTTGTTTTTAGCCGATTCTTTCATCTTGTCTGGGTCTATGTTTTTAAACTGGGCTGCTTCGACGATGCCTTCTTGCCATGTTTTCATGGGCCTTCCTCTTGGTCGTTTTCCTGTACTATCTAGCCTCGAATGTTCTTCTTGCAATTATTTCCTCTGATTGTCTTACCATGTGGCCGTACCATCTCAGTTGGTTTTCATATACGTCTACAATTGCTGATTTTATGTTTAGCTCTTCTATGTATACGCTATTCTTAATTTTATCTAGTCTTGTTTTCCTCTTAATTTTACGCAAGAATCTCATTTCCATATTCAGAAGATTGCTTTTCGGCTTCTAGGTTAAAGTCCATGATTCACTAGAGTATATTAATGTTGGTAAGTATATTGTTTTGTACACTGCCACCTTTGTCGACTCAGGGATTTCCTTTATGTTTAAAAATTTAGTTTTCAGTGCATTGAAGACTTTTCTGGCGTTGTTGCATCTTTATTTGATCTCTAGGTCTAAATTTCCGTTCTCTGAAAAATGGCTATCTAAATATTTAAAATTCTGTATCTGTTCCAATTTTACGTCTTCGATATACAGTTCGTGCTTGACATTATTCTTACCGATTACCATGGTCTTAGTGTTTGCTTTGTTTATAGTCATTCTAATTTTTTTTTTTTCTCGTCGTTCAATCTCAATCCTCTTGTTGTTACAAATCCTTGTGATGTCTCTTGTTCCGTTCTAACTACGTTAGAACACCTTGTGTATATACTTTCGATTGTTTGGATTAGCCCTTTATTCACGTTTCTTCATTGTAACATTTTCCAAAGATGTGTTCTTATAACTCTATCAAACCCTTTTTCCAGGTCTACGAAGCACAGATGTAGTGGTTTTTTATATTTTTTAATTCTTTCGCCTATCTGTCTAAGTGCAAATGTTCAGTCTTGTGTGCTTCGTACTCTTCTATATCCATTCTGACTCTTCGATGGAAAAAACTTAGCTTTAAATTAAAATATTTACTGTAAATGAGTATTAAATTTAGTTTTTATGAATTTATTAAATTTAAAATAAAATTCTGAACAATTTTTATATTTAAATTTTTTCTGTATAACCAACGAGGAAGCAGGAAATAGCATATATATATATTTACGTGTTAAATCCCTTTAAGTATGTACCTGGTCAAATTCAACACCCTATATATTTTTATCAAATATCTTTAGAACAACTTGCTGCCCCATAATTTTCGAGCGATTCATATCAAAATTCAATACACTAAATTAGGAGTCACCAAATTTTTTCAGTGAAGGCCACTTCAAAATTTCTTAAATAAATGGCGGGCTGGACAATTTGAATTCAGCTGGGCTCTTGGCGCTTGATTTTAAAAACAAGCTTAATAATAATGGTGATTATAGTTGAAGGTAATGGGATTCGGACCAGTCAGAAAATAAAAACAAATTTATTAACTTCGCTAACGTTTCGATTTTATTTAAATCTTCATCAGAGCTTAGTTAATAGTCACGATATAAAATAAAAGTTTTAAAATTAATAACGAACACATCATATTGTCCGGTTATTGAACTCAGAGATAAGCCAGACAATAACCGGACAATATGATGTGTTCGTTATTAATTTTAAAACTTTTATTTTATATCGTGACTATTAACTAAGCTCTGATGAAGATTTAAATAAAATCGAAACGTTAGCGAAGTTAATAAATTTGTTTTTATTTTCTGACTGGTCCGAATCCCATTACCTTCAACTATAATTACTAACTTACGGACGTAACTCATCTAATCAATAATGGTGATATTATTAATAAAAATAATAATTTCAAGAATCAGATATTATTTCGTTATAGTTATGTTTTATTTTGCGATTTTCTCATTATTTTAAATTGCTGTTTTATGTAAGTAAACTATTTAAAAAATGTCCACAGGCCGGATGATAACTTCTTGCGGTCCAGATTTGTTCCGCGAACTAGTTTGGAAACCCCTGCTCCAAATGAGGAGTTGAAACGAACCAGGACCGAGATAAAATCAAAAACGGAGCGAACCGGTTTTTTTCGCGGAACGGAGAACCGGACCCGAACCGACTCGTATTCCGACTATTCGTAACTCGACTCGTTTACTTTCATATATTATTAAGTTTTTTTATTTATTCATTTTTTCCTATTATTATTTATTGAACCCTGCATTAATTTGCCTACGATCTACCCCATCCATTATTAAATTTCCAACTACATTTTTTTCTGGTTTAATCAGTGACAGTTTTTAAGTCGCATAGAGCTAGTCAGTAAATGTACTGATTTATGGTCTTTAGGCTGTCAAGATGACAATTTTTTTTTCAATGAAATTCACATAATGGATACAATATTAGATTTTAAGCGTCTGCTATGTTAATATATTTTATGATAATTTCAATTAAAATTATACTCCTATGTTATTCTATTATCACAAATTAATATTTAAAATAATAAATAAATAAACGGAATAAAACCTGAAAAAAGCGGCTGATGAACCGGTTCACCTTTCTAATTTTTAAATCGAAACAACAAACCGAATCAAAAAGATTAAGAAAATCAATACCGAACCGTAATTTACGCCGCTCCGAACCCTTGTTTTTAATTTTTACTTAAAATTTTTCTACTATGAGATAAAATAAGAGAATGGGAGAGGGAGAGAGAGAGAGAGACAGAGAGAGAGAGAGAGAGAGAGAGAGAGAGAGAAAGAAAGAAAGAGAGAGAAATAAATTGTAAAATCGTAACCCGTCTCGTTTGTTCCCAGATTCTTAATTTCTACCAGTGATGTCTTCATTTTCTCCTAGAAAGACCTTTTTTTTCTTTAGCCTTGCGGATTCTTTTCCAGAATTTTGTTAGTGATAATATCGCTAATTTTTTCTGTAAATGCCCCATTTTCTATCGATTATACGTATTTTAAAATCTACAGGTGGCTGTTTTTTATACTGTGATACTGTACTGCCAAAAAAAATAATAAAAAATCGAAAAATTCTTTTTATTTTTTAAATTTCACAACCGTAATCAGAGCCATAACAGAGCTTTTCTTGGGCCGTGTAGAAGGTTACCAAAAAAGGTAACTTACAGCCTGACTCTTCATTAACGATTTGCCGGTCCGGAGAATACAATTTTTCGTAAACCGTTAAAGATTATAAACATGTAATATCCCAATAAATATTGGAGTGTAAGTTATTTCTTTTCAAAAGCTCTAGCCAAAAACACGACATAAGTACCCATTTGAAAGCTTAAAGTTGTCTTTGATTTTCTGTACTTCCGATTTGTTCCGTAAAATTTCAGTTCTACCGCTAGTTTTTGGGGTTAACTTTGAGCATCAAATTTTTTTCCCAATTTGCTCACACTTCGTGCTTTACAGAGAAAAAGCTTGTTTCTTTTATCTTGATACACACTGTGTTTATGTATACACAATATGATTCAGTCATAAATTCGCTTGTTGTTCAGTCTTCACTTGTATATCCTATTCGAAATGCAGAAATAGTCATAAAATCACGTGAAAGATTGAAGTATCTACACTATTGACCGTCACTTAAAATTGCTCAACAGCCAACGAACGACGAGACTTCAACAAAATTATCACGTGAACATTGCATGATTACTACTTCTCAATTCCGAACAGAGTATAACAAATTTACGAAACATTATTGTTTCGCGGAACACTGGTTGGGAACCACTGATCTAAGGATTGAACTATTGCAAACGAATTTGAAATATTTAAATCCAAATATTCACAACCCGGTAGAAAATCTTGAACGTCACTGGAATAAGCACATTCAACTCATAAATATGTAAAAATATAAACATTCTTTTTCAACTAAGAATTCGTTTAATTTATTAAATGTAGAAATATTATATATAGTGGCGTCTCAAATTTTTCTTATATTTCACTCAGATATTTTTATGATAAGTTTGATCAAAAAGATAATAAGATAATAATGATAATCAAAGAATATTTCTCTATAGTTCCTTTAATAATATGCTCATAAATATCCCAATAAAATATTAAATTTAATTTATTAATCATTAATTTAACTAATGAAACGACGATATTAAAAATATATATGTTTGTTATAAATCAAAGTTATAAAATTTAAATTTAAAAGTAATAATTTTAAAAACATTAAATTTACGTACTTAGTTATGAAATTCATATAAATTCTTAGAGAAAACTGAACTCCATATCTATAATGCGTATTCCCAGCAAACATTTAACTAACGGCCGAATGCCGGCAAACTGCTTTTACTGCTGGCACCAAAAGTAAGTGCAACGCCAGTATTAATAATGTACTTCACATTTGTATTTCGCATTCCGCCTATACGAAGTACTTTACCAGCATTTTATAAGCACTCCTTATTTGTATTAGTCCAAGCAAACATTTTTATACTTTTTACTTAAAACTAAACTTGTTTTGAATGTAATAATTTGAAAAGTCTGATTGTTCTTAGTCATAAAACGCCCTAACGGCCAGTACCCCCTCGAGGGCCAGTACATGTTGATACGTGTTGGTGGACAGTTTGTTAAGATGTGTATTTGAATAGTTATTGTTTTGTGAACATTATACAGTTTTTTATTGTGATTTGTGTGTGTTTTGTTAGATTTAAGGACGTAGTTTACACAAACTATTTCATGTTAAATTGTTTAAGTTTTAGTTTAGTTCAATCATAGTTTTTTTCATGTAATAAAATTTTCAATTATTAATAAATCTGTTACAAGATTATAAATATGTCATTCAAAAAATATAATTTGTCATATTTCATTTTGAATAGTGACATCTTAAATATTTTATAAATATAATACCAACCTAAAATAATACAAACTTAATCCAAAACTGTAAAGCTTTTTTTACAATATAACCAAGTTTCTAAAAGTCAGTAATACACTATAAAAATCACCAAAATAACCAGATCTAGTTTGTTCTTACAAAAGTGAACAGCTTATAGCCTTAATGCTTATAAAATTTGATTATTGAATTTATTTTAACAAGTATGATTTCTTTAGGTTGGCACTCTTCAAGTCAGGGGGGAAAGATGTGGTAGATAATACAAGACGAATATTGGCGAAAATTATTAGTCACCCCTTGTCTTTAGGATGCAATTGGTTTGGCCGAAATGGCAGAAAACCATTTTCTTAAAATTCTTCTTAAAGATTAATAAATTAAATAAACTAATTCCTGTTATTCCTGAAATTATATTTATTTAATATTTATAAATAAATCAATAAATTATAACTGTTAATACAATTTACAATCGGCCAGTT
Source organism: Liopterus haemorrhoidalis (assembly GCA_963971575.1). Classification (NCBI taxonomy): domain Eukaryota; kingdom Metazoa; phylum Arthropoda; class Insecta; order Coleoptera; family Dytiscidae; genus Liopterus; species Liopterus haemorrhoidalis. The sequence continues at coordinate 37,683,839 of OZ020611.1, read as the reverse complement.
TTACCATCGTTGAATAAATTTATTTAACAACTTAAGTTAACAATATCGCATCATTCTATTGACAGCAATGTTAATTTCTTCATTAATAGTTTAAAACCGATGCGATATTGTCAACTTTATTTGTTAAATAAATTTATTCAACGATGGTGAAAATGGCCAAAAGAGTATTTATTTTGCACCTAACCATTAATTTATTTTAATACTGGGTAAGTACACATATGTTACATTTGAAACACTAGAGAGTGGGTATAATATAATCAATGGGCCAGCCAACGGCCACGGGGACACCGGGGTACTGGCCCAGTGCAAAATGCCAGCACTGGCCCAGTGCGAAATGCCAGCACTGGCCCAGTGCGAAATGCCAGCACTGGCCCAGTGCGAAATGCCAGCACTGGCCCATTACTTTCAATGCACTTTACCGTTGCTGGGCCAGCAACTGATACATCAATGGGCCAGCTAAGGGCCACGGGACACCGGGGTACTGGCCCAGTACAAAATGCCAGCACTGGCCCATTACTTTCAATGCCGGGGAGTATGTGCTTTACCAGTACTGGCCCGTATAAAAATGTTTGCTGGGTTGTTTATTCATCTATCCACCAAAATCGTCAAAATTGAGTTTATTCTAGATTCATATTATTTGTAGATATACGCAGAGTTTAGTGCAGAAAGCCCTGCTGTAAGTCTTTCACTCCTGTTTCATTGTTTTGAAAATCCCATTTGTTAAAGCAACCTCTCAAGAGCAACAATATACAGTTTTTCTGATCTAAAATTCGTGTTTCGTACAGTTGGAATGTATGGGTTTTTGGAGACGAGGGAGCAGAAATTCAAAAAAGTACTTTTAAGTGGTCGAGGGTTTCAGAGACTTCGTGCGAGCCGTCTAAAATTTACTCTCCACCGCGGATCGAAACCAGCTCGCGGGCCACTTATTGGACATCACTGGGTTAGCTGATCACACCATTTGTTGCGAATTCTTCTTTCTGATCAATGGATGTTCAATTTTTCTTCCCATATGTTTTTTATATTCTGTCCTCCTTCCAGAGCCGCAGTAAGGAAAACTTGCGCTAGGGGCAAAACCGTGTTTTGGCGCCCTTGCAAAAAATAAGGTTCTTACCTCCCAAAATGTAAATGATGAGCATAAAAAAGGTCCTCACCTCCCAAATTCCAATTGATGAGCAAAAAAAGGTCCTCACTTCCCAAAATCCAAGTGATGAGCAAAAAAAAAGGTCCTCATCTCCTAAAATCCAAATGATAAGCAAACAAAAAAGGCCTTCACCTCCCAAAATCCAAGTGATGAGCAAAAGAAAGGCCCCCCCCCAAATCCAAATGATGAGCAAAAAAAAGGTCCTCACCTCCCAAAATCCAAATGATGAGTAAAAAAAAGGTCTTCACCTCCCAAAATCCAAGTGTTGAGCAAAAAAAAGGTCTTCAACTTCGCAATGTGGCGCCCCTTAGTCAAGCTCGTCAGCGCCCTTTTCTTTGGTGCGCTAGGGGCCGTCGCTCCCACCGCCCCCCGCCCTTACTGTGGCTCTGCCTCCTTCATTATTATTACGTGTCCTATCCATTGTATTCGTCTCAGTTATTGTGTGATACGCGGCCTTGAGTACAATTCTTCTATATCTTTGGAACTAACTGGAATTTTAGTTAGTTAGTTAAAAATTTTGGCACACGGCAACAAAGGCTATTTGCGCCTAACTGGAATTTTAATTTTTGTAAGTTGTCATGAGCTCTATTTTTAGGGTTTGAAGTAGACTTTTGCTAAACAAAACGATCAAAAACCTCACTTAATCTATAAAAGTTACTAGAATTGAAAATCTAGTTCCCCTTAAACCAAAGAAACAGGCTATAATATAATTAATATATTCCTGTTTATGTTTAGAAAAAAGTAAGTATTAACATCCTAAGTAAAAATTATTAAAAAAGAAATAACGAAAAACAGTTTATTGTAGAAATCACTATTATGCAAGGAAATCATTTTTTAGAGCCTAAAAAAAACTTAATAACAACACCAAAATGGTGTTTAAAAAGTAATTTTTTTAAATTGTGATTTATTTCTATCATCTCAAAAATGTTCATAGCAAAATAGGATAGTTTTTTTGTTTTGTATATTCTCAGATCACCGTAAATTGGCGACAGTTGGTTTCTGAAAATTTTCAATTGATTCATTTGATCAAAAACATTCCGATTAGTGTTATAAATAAAAAACTAAATCTAAATTTGAATGTTTCCCCACGAAATATTCTTCTGTTGCAGTAGAACACCGTATCTTCTTCTTTTTGGGCACTGTCGGTCAGGTTGACTTTTGGTCTCACTCACATAAGTCCTCCATCTAGATCTGTTCATTGTCAGATCTTCCCATTGCCATGTATACCAATACCATCTTATGTGAAGTTTTCCCAATGATCGACGGTTATTCAATCTTCCTTCCCATATCTTCCTAACCATTCTATCATTCCTCATTCTCATCACATGTCCTATCCACTGTAATTTACTTCTCAGTTCCTGTGTGATACTTGGCCTTGAGTACAGTTCACGGATATCCTTGTTCATCCGGATTCTACAAAAATCATTAACTTGAACCAAAGACTCGGTGTAATATTTTATTTTCGGAAACTAGGTAGGTAGGTAGGTACATACAAAATATTATATATATATATATATATTATGTATATAAAAGTAAGGTAATATATAAGTAGTTCTTCTGAAGGTAGATCTTATATTTCTTTAGATATCCCGGTTTCTATCAAGAACTTATGGAGCTATTGCTATTTTCCTGATTATCTCCCAGGACTTCTATGAGATCTACCCCTAGGTTAAGTTTTGTTCTGATGGCTTTACACATCTGGCATTCTAGGAACAGATGAGAAACTGTTTCTGCTACTTGGCATAAGTCGCAAGTTACTGGTGCATAAATCAACCCCTCTTAGTAATTAGCCACAAATTGTTCATTTCATTGCAAGTAGCTTTTGTATAAGAATCCGGTTTGATCAACAAATTTTGAATCATTAAATGTAGTATTTAATTCTGAACATTTTTTATACTCGAGGTCTGTTCAAAAAGTATCGCGAATTTTGAATTTCCGCGGGTTACGTATATTCGATTTTCGATTTTTTTGTGGCGTTATGTTGGTACTCATGTCTCTCATTTATGCCGACAAGTTCGGCCATTTTGAATGTTCAGTTAAATTTTGATAGTTGCTTTGCTTGCACGTGTTTTGGCTCGTATTCGATTTTTGCCTATACCAAAAAATGGATCAAAGAATCAAAAGGCCGAGAAGAGCGTGTCAGACGCCCGAGCACGTCAACAACAGACGAAAACATTGATGAAGTGAAGAAAACAGGCCAATCGTCGAATCACCGTTAGAGAAGTTGCTGAGGACAGGTCGTCACGAAAAACGCCCCTGCCCACACATCATTGCTTGTGCGCGAATTTTTTGCCAAAAACAACACTCTAATAATGTCGCAGCCACCGTATTCCCCAGATCTGGCCCCCTGTGACTTTTTCTTCTTTCCGAAACTGAAGAGGCCCACGAGAGGACGACGCTACGCTACGAGTGAGAAGATAAAGACGGCATCGAAGGAGGAGCTGAACAAGATCACAAAAAATGATTTTTTCAAGTGCTTCGAGGATTGGAAAAAACGTTGGCACAAGTGTATAATATCTGGTGGGGATTACTTTGAAGGGGACAAAATAGATATTCATGAATAAATAAATAATTTTTGAAAAAACACAAAATTCGCGATACTTTTTGAACAGACCTCGTATATCGTAAAATGTAAATATTAATATAGTAGTTACTAAATAAAGAGATATCGAATCATGTTTTTTTCTTCAAAATCTAAGTGATTTTCTATACACGGGTTAAAAACTGTTCAAGAATGCTAAATTTCAACTAGATTTGGCATCAGTTTCTATAGTACGGACAGGCAGATGGACAGACAAATGGTCTTATGTATAGCTACGAAATCCCAAAAATCAAAACAAAAAATATACTGAAATATTCTTATGGTCAATTTTTCAACATTATCCATATTTCACAATCACACATTATACTAAATCATTGATAACGATAATTCACTGCTATTTTTTGTTTTGACAATATCAAGAATTTAGCACTTGACAATCTCCCAAGATATATCACTAGGGAAGATCCCTGTTCCGATAAAAGTCCCTGTTGATTCAAAGGCTCCGTAATTATGATTTACCATCTTCTAAGCAGTAACATACGAAGGTGGCGAGATTATTCATTATTCATGTCCAATGTCCACCCTTACTCTAACACAGTGGCTTCCAAACTTTTTGTACTTTCGTATGAGGGTTTTGTCGGTACGACTAAAAAAACCTTATTACTTCACTTATGTGTCTCTCTGTCTGCACGGCAGAAATAATGCTTAAGCAAAAACACCTAGAAATTTGAAATTTAGTATGCTTGTACATACAACTATTTGAACCCACAAATTGCAAGACTTTTGAGTTATAAAAAAAAAAATAACGCATCGCCGGAAATATATAAACAAATATATATTATTATTATTATTTTTTTTTTATTGTGCAATTTTCAATCAACTTTATTAAGAGTATTAAGTAAATAAATTTAACGTAGTCGGTGTAAGGGAGACATCCAGTGATATTCCTCTTTATATATCACTGTATTCAATGTTGCGGTAGCAGGGTCGGCTCAACGGTTCCTCGCGCCCCGATGCAAAATTAGGTTAGACGCCTTTCCCCACATATAATTTTTTTGATAACTATTATAAAATAAAACAAAATAAAATAATCATATTTAATTACTATTTTTAATATAATACTAAATATGAGCAGAGCCGCAGTAAGGAAAACTTACGCTAGGGGCAAAACTGCGTTTTGGCGCCCTTGGCAAATAAATGTAAGTGATAAGCAAAAACAAGATTCTCACCGCCCAAAATCTAGATGATGAGCAAAAAAAAGGTCCTCACCTCGCAAATTCCAAGTGAAGAGCAAAAAAAAGGTCCTCACTTTCCAAATTCCAAGTGATGAGCAGAGCAAAAAAATTCCAAGTGAAGAGCAAAAAAAATCCAAGTGAAGAGCAAAAAAAAGGTCCTCACTTTCGCAATGTGGCGCCCGTTAGTCAAGCTCATCGGCGCCCTTGTCCTTAGTGCGCTAGGGACCAGAAAAATAACATATCGAAAGAAGCATTTTAGATTTTTATCTTTTCGCTAAATTTCCTCCTCAGCGCCCCCCTTTTACTAGAAGCCTGAAGTGCCACCCAGTAAATAAAGGTTGTATTTTCTAAATTTCCTTGCATGGCGCTCCCTTTTACTAGAAGCCTGAAATTCCACCGAGTAAATAAAAGTAGTTTTTGCTAGATTTAATTAAAGGTCACAATGCTAATTACAAAAATAAATATTATTTTAATTAAAGCTATTTTGATATTGGCGCCCCTTGAGGCTTGCCTGCATACCGTCTTGGGCCACCCCCGTGCGGTAGATCATTTTGGGCAAAACCTCTTTCACCTTCTATTGTCAAAGTTGTTCGTTAAATTTACCACCAGTTCAATTTCATGTCCAGTGAGTCGGTCTCGTATGTCAACTTGTAAAATAATTATTTTTTATTTTAAACAAAAGAAGACTGTAGCTCTTATAGTTATGGCCCCAGTTGTCAAAAGCCCCAATTGAGAACGGCCCGAATTGTCCACTCCCCAGTTGTTAATAGCCCCAGTTGTGAAAAGCCCCAATTGTGAACGGCCCGGATTGTCTTACGGCCCCAGTTGTCATGGAACCAGTATTTTTTATACTTTGCATTCAAAATAATATCATTGTTACACTGAATACAGTTTAACAATAGAAGCTATTGTTAAACTGTTTTTGGTGACTTTATTTTGAGAGATTGGCAGTACTACTCGTCTACGGCGTGTCACTGATAACCTCAAATCTTTTTAAATGTTTATTTGATACAATTTGTAAGAATTTCCATGTCAGACAATTATTTTATAATATTATTATTTAAAAAATTCAAAAAGAAAGTTTGTTGTTTTGCATCTGTCTAATTACTGTTGTGTTGTGTTATTATAGAAATTGTTTTATTATACATTGATAGCAACAATGTATAAGTGACCGAATTTTACAAACATCCCTACATTGTATTCCGATATTTTGTATAAATGAAATTTCAAAAGTGATGCAAAGTATAAAAAATAGTATATTATGATCGTTCTATACGACGTATTGTCATACTTGTTTATTTGGAGCACTCCTCACTTCGCTCGTCGTACTTCAAACAACTCGTGTGACAATACATCGTCTTATAAAACTCGTATAATAATATACTATTAGATGAAAATTCTGAAATATAAACAATAATACCGAAAAATTTTAACGTATTATTTGAACGTAAAAATTTTTTACGTAAAACTATCTAAATATAAAAGTTATATAAAGCCTACAAATATATTTAAAATAAATAAAAATAAATAGAATTTTTGTCTGATACTTATTATTATTTTATTGAGCAATCACGTTATTACAACAAATTTTTTCACAGTTAAAAATATCCTATTAGGTAAACAAAAATTCTCTGCAAATTTTGATACATAAATTGTTACTAATTTTATTTCAAATTGTTAATTTTGTATGACAAACTTATAATGTGTGGCGTTAAACCTACAGTTAAGTACGACTTTTCTTTCTCCCATTTCACCGACAAGAAAAATATATTCTTAAATTATATTTTTGATATTGGCTTCGCCTCCCTCTGCTCTCACGCTCCTTGGGGTGCGCGTCCCTAATTTTGGAAAACACTGCTCTAACCTAACCTAACCAACACGCGTGGCAAGGTGACAACAACGTTTAATTTACGATTACGTATGGCGTTAGTACCGTCGGCTGCCGTTCACAGCGTGAGGCGCGTCGTTCGCCTGTGACATTCGGACAATGTAAACCTCTTGACGTTGATCAACAATAGTTGATAATTAAATTGTTGTTTGTGTGCTCGACTTGTCCCACTGAACATTCACAGCAAGATCCAAGGTTCTTGAGGATTTTAAGATTTTTTTAACAGAGAATACGTTGATGAGACACATAAATTTTAAGAAGAATCGTAATGAGACGCTTCTTTCACGAACCTTTTTTGATGATGCTTTGTGGAAGCTATTTATGGATTGTTTATTAGCGTTTGTATGGTTGTAAATTAGTGTCTCTTTAACTGCTGAAATATTTTCTACCATTTTGCTCTATTTCAGAGGTTCTCAATCTTTACATCGACGAGCTCCATGAGTTTCTTTAAATCAAGCATTAAAAAACTATTTGTGAGTCATTAATTTTCATTAATTTCAGTATTTTGTATGTATTTAGCAAATAACATTGGCTAAGAGAAGGGCCCGAATGCAGAATGTCTGAGACAATAAATAATCTTATCATATAGATTGAATATAAAAAAAGAACATTAATCAAAGCCATTCGTTCGAAAATTCATGGTTTCCCTTGATTCTTTGGGGTTTGTCAGATGTTGACAAGCGTCCACTAATCGCAAACTTCAGTAACATTTTGAGTCACGTCATACTAGAGTAGGGATGAGAAAAAAACATCGATGTATCGAAAACATCGATGTTTGTTTTAAAAACATTGATGTTTTTACCATCGATGGTCAGCTGGCGATAGTATCGATAAAACATCGATGTCTACTACCGATGTCGATGTTTAAACTTTGAAATTCAGAAACTACCGCTAGAGGCGCTGGAATCTTAAAATTTAATTTTTATTAAAATTATTACACAAAATATAAGCGCCATATATTCTGATATAACAATACTAATAGTGTTAGTTTTTATTCTTCTTAGCAGCTAGCAGAATACGAAAAAATAAGAAGAAACTTCTAATTTTTGCAAACAATGCGAACGACCAACGACGCCAACACACTTTTTGAGTCTTGTTGACACTTTCCCAGTTGTTATTCCTCCAATCCCTAGATTTTTGTAAGTCGTCATTAGCTATTTTTTTATATATTGAAGTTGGCTTTTCCTGAACAAAATGATCAAAAACTTCAATTAATCGGTAAAATTAACTAGAATTGAAAATCTAGTTCCGCCTAAACCAAAGGAACAGACTTTATTTCAACTTAAAAAAGTATAAAAATAATTGTGTATGACAGTGTTATTTTTATGTTAAATAATATAAAATTAACATTAAGATTACTATATTAGTATTGTAATAAAATCCAATATTTCATTTTAGAAATGTAAAAATAGTAAGGTCTGTTCCTTTGGTTTAGGCGGAACTAGATTTTCAATTCTAGTTACTTTTACCGATTGATTGAAGCTTTTGATCATTTTGTTCAGGAAAAGTCAACTTCAATATATAAAAAAACATCTAATGACAAATTACAAAAATGAAAATTGCGGTTAGTTCCGCCTAATTGTTTGGAATAGACTGTAGGTACAAATAAGGATTATTATATTGGGTATAATAATATTAATGTGAAATTAATTACTATTAAAAAGGAATATTTCTATTTCTAAATCTAATAAATGCTTTTTGTGTATTATGTGTTACTTTTTTCGTATTTTATCTTTACATTATTAAATAAAACCTATATAATATAAATAAATAGCTTTTTTTAATATTAATAAAACATCGATGTTTCCGATACATCGATGTTTTTTCATCATCGATAGTAAGCGCCGATGTTAACATCGATGTAAAACATCGATATTTTTCCTTCGATGTACAACCCTATACTAGAGCCGAGAGGACTTTTGGGGCGCCGGGGAGATACTTTCTTTGCGAACCCCGGGTAATGATCAATTCTATACCCGGGACCGTCAAGAGCGTGAAAACTAATTCTTTCAGCTCGGACTCTGGACCATATACATTTGAAGCAGGAATTTTTATTTTAATACAGGTGAAAATACAACTGATCACCTAAAAAAAAGGACCTCACTTCCAAAATACAAGTGATGAGCAAAGAAAATGTTATCACTTCCGAAATACAAGTGAGATGCCAAGGTTTTGTAGGTATGACCACAAAAAAACCCTTATAACGTCACTCATGTGTCTGTCTGTCTATCTGTCTGTACGGTAGAAATTGTTAACCAAACGGCTTAACATAAAAAGTTGAAATTCGGTATGCTTATACAAATTTTTGACCAACATATAGGAAAAATACTGAGAGTTCAAAAAACATACATCCCCAGGTAAATATAAAAAAATATGTAATAAATTAAAAAATAAATATTTTTATTTTTAAATTGTGAATGGCGTATCAAATAAAACCTTTTAATGCGGGGAAATACAAAAAAAAAAATATTTTTGAAAAATCAGTTTTTTTTATGGGATTTTTGCCAAAAATATGTAGAAAAACTTTCCTATTTTCCAGAGTAGTTTCAACAGGAATTTTTCATCAGATTAGTTTTTCGAAAAATATCGATTTTTTTGTGGAGTTGAAAAATATAATTGTTTTTTTTAAATTTATTGTGTGGTATCAAAAGAAAGCTCTTAAACCGAAAATTGAGGATTGAAAAGTAGTTTTTTAAAATTCGTTTCATTTAACACGATTTTAGTCAAAAATATGTCAAATATCTTCTTGTCCCGCCCCTTTTTACCCAAGGGGGTTAAACTAAAAATGTTAAAAAATTATAAGTAATGTACATTTGAGCCGTTAACATACGAGAGGGATTTTTGATCAGATTTCTGTTTTGGATAATATTGCAGTTTTTGTGTTTTTACCAAATTAGTTATTAATTTAATTCATGGCTAAATTATGATTAATAATGTTATGGATTTTTTTGTATTTATGACTAAGGTAGTGTATGTTTTTTTTTTTTTTTATATGAAAAATATAATAAAAAATGTTAACAGATGTAATGCAATCGAAGTTGTAGTTTTTAGGTTCGTCCTATATACAACTCAATTACATAAATAAATAAATAAAAAATAAAATTAACAGATGAGAACGAACCGCCTTCTTAAGGAGTTTGCACTCATTAATTCGATCAGTACGCGTGCAGAAAAAAATCGATAAGGTTTTTTAATTTATATTATCTAATGACGTAATATTTGCAAATTGTTCAAATTTATTTTAAACAATTTAAATTGAAGCTCTTAGTCAGTACTCAAATATCGAATAAAAATGGTTATCAAAAATCTGTTGATTTTGATGTAATTATAAAAAAAAAAATTTCATAAATATCCAGCATTCTGTTGACTTCTTACTCTTATTAAATACATACAAAACACTGAAATGTGTGAAAATTCACACTTCACATAAATTTTTTCTTGTTATTATTATTTTAAAGCAGGCATGTGCAATTTCGAGACCGTTGGCCGTATAGTAAATTTGAAATATACCGTCGGCCGACTTTTTTTTAAGGCTTCTATTGCAAAAAGTAACATATCTCTTTTATACTTCATTGAAATTGTCATTACTATAAAACAGGGGTCAGCAATCTTTTTAACGTCGCGGGCTGCACTTAGTAACAATCATACTACTTTTTGTTATTTGTTGGTAGTATTTATCTGTTGCAAAATATTCATGAAACACATAAAATTGACATCAATAAACTATCCATTCCGAAGGATGGGTCTATACCAAAAGTTAATGAATTAAGATATTCATGTCGATGCTTAAATATGAAATTTCTCAAAAATCCGTTAAACCAAATTTGCTCTACACGGGGTCACGACCAACAAAGCTACTAAACACAGTTAATTCATGTTACAAGCAGCTTAATGTGGTATTATCTGTAAAAATCTCAAATTTCGATATAAATGGAGATTTTGCCAGAATCCGGTATTTTTCAAAAAAAAAATAAATTTAAGAAAAATCACGCGAAACATTAATGTGTATTTGGCTCTAGTGTTAGTCCGCACGTAAGAGAAATTATTATCAGTAACTAAAAATCTCAAATTTCGATATAAATGGAGATCTTGCCGGTGTGCGGTAAATTTGGGGTTGAGAAGTTCTGATCTAAATCAACTTAATAATTACCTTAAATACGTAGAAACAAAGTAGGAAGTAGAACATATGAAATAACAAGTTTTCAATTTTATTAACGTAGAAATTATTTTGATTATTTATATTTAATAATATTTATAAAGATTAAAAGTAGAACATAATCCAATCGAATGCGTGAAATTAATCAAGATTACGTAATAAAAAAACACTAAGAGAAATCATTATCAGTAACTAATGTATATTCCATATATTAGCGCAACCCTGTTCCACTTGTCATAATTACAAGAAATGAATAGACCGTGTAAGGAAGTATACGCCGCGCCTCTTTTCCGAATCCCGGTACGATGCGTGAACGTATACTATAATAGCGCGTTAATCGGTTAGTATGCTTCGATATCCGGTGTAGCACAGTACACGGATACAAGATGCAACAATGCCACTATTACATTGCTCTCCTTACACTGTGAGAGGTATATAATTCATTCGCTGAGAACTTCGTCAGTGGATTCCCGCAGAAATGCATCTTGGAAATGGAATTCGCGTCCGGAATATTCGAAATACCAAGATAGGCGCTCCGCCTTGAATTGTTCGCGATCTACCTTATCGGTTGTGTGCCGCCATATTCGCGACTGACTGTCGAAAAACTTGTCCCTACATCTCTCTAATTATTTATATTATGTGTAGTTTTTGTGTATCGACGTTGGATCAATATTTATAAGAGAACATTCCGATATTTTTATCTTATCTCGCAGACCAGTTTGTATTCTTGTTGTGTATTGTGTATTTATTGTTGGAATCGCACGGCGAACGATTCTTTCGCGAACGAATCTTGTCTTTGTGATCTCGTTGTACCATGGTTTGTTTTCTTAATTCTCGGATGCGCATATGAAATTGAGTTAGCGCTGTGTTTTGTACCATATTCGCAGTAGATCACTATTGAAATGTTCCATTTAATTGCTAACCCATTAATAAAACATTGTTTTTTTCTAATTCTTGCATAGCTTATAATAGTAATTTACGGTTATCTCTTTTCTCCTTTTAGGGAGATGTCTTAATTTACTGACTTCTAACTCGGATCTGTCCCCTTGTTTTGTATTCAGAAAGCGATCTCCAACGACCTTACAATACTATAAAAATTTTAAAATAAACCCTGTGTTCTGGTACGTTCAATTAATATAAATTATGTTCATTAATGTTATGAGCTTTTAATTAAACAACGCTTTGCTTCGTTGCACAAAACTTTATAAAAATGTTTTTTGTTTTTTTAAACGACTTTTCAACTTTTTTAACAAGTAATTAAAATGGCATAAAATAAAATTATTTTTATTGTTTTTTAATTTTTGTAATTAAATCGTTTATCTGCAATTATGAGCTAAAACAAATATAAAATTTTAAGCAAAAAGTAGAACTGTATAATATATGTTTTATTAATTTTTTATTTTCACAACAATAATTATATTTTTACTATAAAATAAAATTTATTTATTATTATTTTTTATTTAATTGCTCTTAGCAACTACGGTCATTAACCAGGATACAATTTTATTTTCGCAGACCGGTGTAGTGTAGTAGTAACACATGTGCTCTGCGTCTAAGGTCTCGGGTTCGAATCCCGTTCAGGCATAGAATTTTTCACAAATAAAAATTGTCCTTGCTAATTGCCATAGCAGCAAAGGTCATTAAATTAACAAAAAAATATATAAATTTTCTTTTGTTTTGATACTTATTAAATTCTTACCACAAATCACACAAACATTCATGGCATTGGGATTTAAACCCGAGCCCCCTGGTCTACTAGTCAGTGCGTCATTACATTGACTACTACATCATGATGACCGACGTGAAATTTGTTGTTGTTCTTATGGTGCAATTAGCAATTTCGGCTTAATTTGCAGAATCGACTTTGTGGATATCGTTCAGCTTACTGAGCTTGATAAGTGACCTTGCTCATTGAGCCGGCTCTGCTAATGGGTCCACGAGAATTAACTCCTTAGGACAGTGTTTCTCAATCTTTTTACTCTCGTGCCACATTTTCCAAAGAAGAAAAATTTCACGGCACACCTACGTAATCATAGAAGAAATTTTGAATACAGACGTCGCTGTATTCAGGAATAAAATGTTATGTCAACTGCAATTCGTCGTAAAATGATCCTTTGTGTACTTTATTCTTATTAATGGTAAATGGAAAATATTACGGCACATTAATGTGCCGCGGTGCATTCTTTGAGAAACACTGCCTTAGAACGTAAGTCAGTTCCCCAACCTATTCTACAACACGGTTATTGGATTCCAATATGGACGTGATTATTGTCCTACTTCCTACATTTCCATTTTATGAATTCAAGACGTAATTTTTGACTTGTTGACAAACTCCGTCTCTTTTAATCTCTCTCACTGTGTTGCTTTAAAAAAATAAATAAGGTAAATAAATAAGCTTCTAAAGAATTATCTAAATTTTTTGTTATGATTAACTTTTACTGCCAGGTTCGAACTAAGATAAACAATTAACTTTAGTTTTAAGTAAGCTACTCTACAAATAGTATTATTAGTAATCACGGAGAATAGTTTTTACTATAAAATACATTTTTTGGCGAACTGGATAATAATAAGGCTAAGGATGAATTTTGCGAACCAACTGTAAGTGCAAAAGGTGGTTCCACAGGAAGCTTAAAAGCCGCATTCAGAGCTCTTTAAATTAACACGTTGTGTTTCTATGGATTGTTTTAACGTGGGCAATTGGTATGATCGGATAAGCTCGTACTATATCGCTCAACAGTAGTATAGCAACGACAAAGCACGAGCATGTCCGATCATACCAATTGCCCTCGTTAAAAAAATCCATAGAAACACAACGTGTTAATTCAAAGAGCTCTGAATGCGGCTTAAGTAATATAAGCTACTATGTGCATAATACATCACAAGCCAAATCCTTGCGAAGCTCGACATGAACTCCAATCCAGCTCACTTTGGTCACAACTCATTATCCCGCAAACTGAATCCTTGAAACTCTGCAATAAACCGTGAGCTGGTTCATTTACATTTAGTGAGCCGGCTGACTTCAATAATTGCACTGATCAGTCTCAGTGAGCCGGTTCGATCATGAACGACTCATCTTTAATTGCAATGCTATTGCATGTTGGCTATTATTAGAGCTACCTTGACCTTGGATTCAGCTGCATGGAACAGGGAAATTGTGAATAAATAACACAATATTAAAAAAAAACAGAAAAATTGCAAAAAATATATTTTAAAACAATGCTTAATAAACAGGATAAGAGTATACGGTTTAGATTATTTTTTAATGCAATGTAAGAAGAGCACATAATATCCAAATTCGGGACTAGGTCGTTGTGGAGATTGCACATTCTGTCCAGGCTGGAGTTGAGTCCGTAACATGTTCGGCGCCTGGGCAGGTGGGATAAAACCAAGTTCCTTGTTGGATGTACGAGGATACACGATCCTTGTGTGTTTCAATTGTAACTACTTTTGTCAGTCAGATACACTTTTGGTTTCATTCACAAAAACAAACGCGTGCCACGCACGTAGGCGGCTGTTTTAAGGGGACAACCAAAGGGCTTTTGGTCCTGCAACATCTCCGGCGGTTTTTACGGTTGTTATGTTGTACAAAAATTGAAAAATGATAATAATGTACGAGGGCTACCTTTTAAGTTTTTACAAAAACTAAGAAAGAAAAATTTTTTTTTGGAACAAACTGTTTTATTGTTTTTCAAAATATTTGGCTTTAAGATTTATGTTCAAACCAATTCTTGAAATATTTTATCCACTCTGAAGTTGGTATCTCAAAAACATAGTTTTCGAAGGCTTCAACCGTTTCTTGAGGTAATGAAAATCGCTGTCCACGCATTTTTTGTTTGACATTGGGGAACAAAAAAAAGTCGTTAGAGGATAAATCAGGTGAATACGGACAAAGATACATCAATTCGATGTTTTTCTTCTTCAAATAATCAATTGTTTGACGTACTGTGTGGGAGCTTGCATTGTCATGATGAAGAATGATGCGACGTTTTTGGTTGTTTTTACTGATTTTATCTACGACTTCTGGCAAACAAATTATTGTATACCATTCAGCATTAACTTTTCTCCGATCCTCTAAAGGAACTACATGACATGCCCAGTACAACCGAAGAAACAAGCTATTATTTCCTTGGAAGTACTTCGTGCACGAACAAATTTTGTGGGTTTTGGTTCATCCTGGAAGACCAAGAAACAGTGGATTGTTGCTTAGTTTCTGGTTCATATGAATAAAACCAAGTTTCGTCACCTGTAATGATGTTGTATACGGATTTTGCAGTGCCTAGGTTGAATTTTTTAGCATTCCCATTCACCAATAACCACGGCCTTTTTTTGAGTTTTGGTCAAATTATGGAATTCATAGGGAACAGATCTTTTTCACAGTTAAATGTTCATGCAAAATCTTTTTGCGTCTAACTAGTAAAATACATTTTACTTGCCCGATCTTAAGGGGAAAGTATTGTAATCGCGAAAATTTTCGATGTCGAGATTTTGACGGATGACCTCGTTTCATGGTCGAGAGCAGTGTTTCTCAACAGGTGGTCCGCAAAATAATTTTAGTGGTCCGCGAAAGTTTTTGTATTTGTTTTTTGCAGTTATTTGGTTATTGTTTATGACATTTTTTATGTAAATAATTTATGTCTAGTTAATTTTCTGTAACCTCTCTGTGATTTTCTACAAATAAAATAAATGCATTTAGTAGCACATTAAATATATTTGTATTCTTGCAAAAAATTAACCAACAATTATTATTAGTGATCCGTGTTAGAAAATTATATATTTTACTGGTCCGCGGTGCGTTTTTGGTTGAGAAACACTTGTCCAGAGAATCCAAAAAACTTATTTTCGAAGTGCTGTCCGTCCGTCTGGCATGCGTGCGTTCGTTCGTGCTTGTGTGCGTGTGTGTGTTTACACGATAACTCATGAATGGTTTAACTTAGAAGTTACGGAAATTAGACTTTAAAAAAAACGTAACCAGTAAACCAAGCCTTGCAGAAAAATTTGTATAGAACATAATTTGATGAATTTTAGAAGATTGACCTTAATCGTTTTTTTTTTCGGATTTTTTGATCGGGCAAAGTCTAGCGGAGCCCTCTAGTTTTAATATGGGTGCGAGAACATATTTTGAAATTTTGAGGAATGCCGGCTCCTGAAAATATCAAGAACCGTTCTCCGTGCCAATCCTCAAGGTGCCATTTTTTAGGGTTTTGTAGGCATGACCAAAAAACCCTTATACCGTCATTTTTTCGTCTGTCTGTCTGTCTGTCTGTCTGTCTGTCTGTCTGTCTGTCTGTCTGTCTGTCTGTCTGTCTGTCTGTCTGTCTGTCTGTCTGTCTGTCTGTCTGTCTGTCTGTCTGTCTGTCTGTCTGTCTGTCTGTCTGTCTGTCTGTCTGTCTGTCTGTCTGTCTGTCTGTCTGTCTGTCTGTCTGTCTGTCTGTCTGTCTGTCTGTCTGTCTGTCTGTCTGTCTGTCTGTCTGTCTGTCTGTCTGTCTGTCTGTCTGTCTGTCTGTCTGTCTGTCTGTCTGTCTGTCTGTCTGTCTGTCTGTCTGTCTGTCTGTCTGTCTGTCTGTCTGTCTGTCTGTCTGTCTGTCTGTCTGTCTGTCTGTCTGTCTGTCTGTCTGTCTGTCTGTCTGTCTGTCTGTCTGTCTGTCTGTCTGTCTGTCTGTCTGTCTGTCTGTCTGTCTGTCTGTCTGTCTGTCTGTCTGTCTGTCTGTCTGTCTGTCTGTCTGTCTGTCTGTCTGTCTGTCTGTCTGTCTGTCTGTCTGTCTGTCTGTCTGTCTGTCTGTCTGTCTGTCTGTCTGTCTGTCTGTCTGTCTGTCTGTCTGTCTGTCTGTCTGTCTGTCTGTCTGTCTGTCTGTCTGTCTGTCTGTCTGTCTGTCTGTCTGTCTGTCTGTCTGTCTGTCTGTCTGTCTGTCTGTCTGTCTGTCTGTCTGTCTGTCTGTCTGTCTGTCTGTCTGTCTGTCTGTCTGTCTGTCTGTCTGTACGGTAAAAACTGTAGCCAAACGGCTAAACCTAGAGAGTTGAAATTTGGCATGCTTATACAACTCTTTGACCCACACATAGGAAAAATACTAAAAGATCTAAAAAATATATCCCCCTAAAAATATAAACAAATATGTGCTCATCGAAAAAAAAAATATTTTTTATAAATCTGAGTAGGGTATCAAATGAAAGCCCTTGGTACGTGGATTAACGATAAAATTTTTATTTTTGCAAAATAAATTATTTTGAAGCGATTTTTGCCAAAATTGTGCAAAAATTTTTTTGTCCCACGCCCTGTAGCCCTAATGGTTTAAACTAAAAATCTGAAAAAATTCTAAGTAATGTACATTAGTGTGAACCGGAATAGTTCAACAGGAATTTTTGATCAGATTAGGTTTTTGGAAAAAAACGCATTTTTTGTGATTTTTGGCTAATAATGTATACAAGTTATAGCTTTGTAACACGCCACTATGTAACATGTATGCTGGTCTCGTGGTATTAGACGCTGATTTTTCACCCAAGTAACCCGATCCGAAAGGGATCGAACCCTGTGAGAAGAGACAATATTATTTTTAGTTTTTTTTTTTTAATTTTTATATTGTTTAAATTATTTTTTCAAAATTCTAGTTATATTTTGGCAAATGTTGCATTTAATTTTTAAAAGCGTAAATTTAATAGCCAGTAGAAATTGTTTAAATTATAATTTAATTCTGTTTCAATGTACACGAAATCAGAGGGGCGGAACTTATAACAACCAATGGAAGCCATAGGCGCAATTTTTAAAATTCTTAATGAACGATGCTATATAAAAAAAAAAATACTGCCCATATTTAGAAACCTAAATAATGGTATTAGGCGTTCGAATTAAAATTAACAAAAAAAATATTTTAATATAAAATTTCTTTTCGCATCCAAAATAATCATCATTCACTTACTAAATACCTGCAAAACCCTGAAATGTGTGCAAAATTCACACTTCACATCAATTTTTTTAAGTACAGTTTTAACAACTATATCTGTTGACTATGATTTTAATTTAAATGTACTCTAGCTTTTTAAAAACATTTCACCACAGCTTAATTTTTTCCTCTTAAGCTTAGCGGACAAAATAAATGCTGTGACATAAGTCTTGTAATTTATCATGTAATTGAATTGAAAGTGAGATTAGAATTTAATAATCTCCATGCACGTGGGTTCCGCGAGCAGTGTAATACTAAAAGTACTAGAATTGCAAAATGCGTTTAAAAACAGCGCTCATAATATTGTATTGAACAAGAAACATGGATTTTAAGCATCGGTTTGCAAATGAACCTATTAAACGCATAGGTCACGGTATAGGTGTTAGTAACATGGCTAAAACCCCAGGGTGTTTGCTTATGCAAATAGTCCAACATGAACAGTGACATTCTTAAGGTCGCATTCTATACAACAGCATGAGCCTGTGTACACATGTGTAGGTACAAATATCTACAATTTCTATAAGGTGGGCGACAACGTGCGTTCAGGATCTCTCTTATTGAGAGCGCTTGGGCGTTGTGCCATATCAGATTACGATCTGATCGAACGGAGCGCCTTGTATCTCTACAAGCTCAGCCGTACCGACTCTTTCAATACCCAAAGATACGTTTCCTCAAGCAAATGGAAAAAATTCGTTTGTGCAAAAAAAGTTTTTGTATACGACCAACAAATAATAGATGCATTATGTGTCCAAGTAAATATATAAAGCTGTTCATATTACAACAAGTGTAAAAAAGTGACGTGCATACGTGTTCACCCGTTTAAAATTAACGTTTTTTTACCCTGCAAGTTTTTATTCCGTAAATTAGTTTGTTACTTGTTTGGCGCTCAGCGATGATGGTTATTTGCACCTCACACGGGCTGTGTGAGGTGCCCATTTTCACAACTAGTTTTACCTAAAGTCACTAGATTATACAAAGTAGCGTAACGGCGGCCATGCTGTCGCCAACACAAATGATGTTCAGTGATTCCAACATTACAAAAATAAGAAACTAGTTTTTATTTTAAACATTGTAATCACGATTTTTTTAATCAAAGATGCACTATAACAAAATTGTGGTAAAATTTCAATTATTTTTTTAATTTTTATTAAATAAAATGGATATAATAAATAAATTTAAATTAAACTTAACCTTAAATATTCAAACCGTTGACAAAGAAGGTTATTAAATGTGAGCGAGAGAGGGAGATGTGACAGCGCAGACGTAAACTTAAGAACGTAAAAATTGCTGCTTTAGTTTGCTTAATAGGGGAAGCCATGTTGCCAATCAAACCCTGGGGTCTGTCGGCTTCTTCAAAGGCTTGCCAACATAGGGGAGGTATTGTGATCATACCGATTTTGACATTTCGAAATTTCGATGGATTTCCACGAATTAAGATCCCTACATAAGGTTTTGACTATTTTTAGCATGATGCCTGTCAGTCTGTCTGTCTGTCTTTCTGTCTGTATGTCTGTCTGTCTGTATGTCTGTATGTCTGTCTGTCTGTTTGTCTGTCTGTCTGTCTGTCTGTCTGTCTGTTTGTCGGTCTGTCTGTCTGTCTGTGTACACGTGTAGAGCAAATTCGGCTAAAAGGATTTTTATGAAACTTCATATTTAAGCTTTTGACATCAATGGCACGAGTTGTTCAACTTTTGGTAAAAACCGTTAACTAGAAATGGGAGTTTACTCGTGTCAGTTTTAAGATTTTTGCGAATATTTCACAACAGAGAAATATTTTGATAAAATTTATTTAACAAAAGTTGCTATAAAAGCAATATCTAACAACTTTTATTTGAGACATTTTTTGATAAAGCAGCATAAATTAAACAAGTACTTTGTGATGGCGGTCGGTTCTGTGGTGACCACAGATGATTTTTGAATGGTAAAACTACATAGTTGTGTATGTAAATTAAATATTGTATTCGACTCGCATATAATGGCAATATTTCACTCGAATGGTAAAATTTATCCTCGTGAAATATAGCCCACATTATATGCTTGTTAAAAAAAAACTAATTTTGTATTTTGTGTTTAGCAATTAAAGGTGGCCAACACAGATCGCAATTTCTGGATATCTGATACAACTTTTATGATCACATTTTTTTTTTTGGTGCGTAAAATTCGTAATCTGGATATACAGGGTAAGTGGGGAGGAATGGGCCGAACTTCAGGAATGTATTGTACATGTAAAAATAAGTAAAAAAAAAACTCTAATGTTGTTGTGCGATTGTCTTTTATTTTCAAGTTATAACGTAATTAAAACACTTTCTACATTTCCAGACCCTTGGATAGGGCGCGGAGGGCCTGTTTGGTGGCCTCCAAGATCACCAGACTATTGTTTATCACACCATTGGACTATTGTTTATGGGGATGGTTCAAAAATGAGGTTTACAAAGTCAAAGTAGATACTCGAGATGCATTAATTCGACGAATTAGAAATACTGCAGTCGATATTAAAGAAAGGCATGAAATAATCGCATAACAACATTAGAGTTTTTTTTACTTATTTTTACATGTACAATACATTCCTGAAGTTCGGCCCATTCCTCCCCACTCACCCTGTAGATATATTTAAATATATAATGCGTTTAAAATTAAAAAAAAAAAAATTGACGTCGTCTAAATATATTTCTAGTGTTGTCGAATGAATATTTCTTATAGAATGTCACATGAATGATATGTTAGAATTAATGTTATTAGAATAATTTAATTTTTATGAATTTTATTTTATTTTATTTTCTCATGTCTAGTTATATTTCGTGGCTACCAACAAACATGCCTCCCTAATATGGCTGACACAGAAGAGGAAACAGATTAGGAATTAACATTGTTTCAAACTTGGCACAATTTTTACTGATGACACCAAAGAAAAAATCTTATTATATTTCTGTAATCCAAGATTATTGCATGTAACAAATATTACTGCAAAGCAAAGGAGTTGAAAAAAGGACTTTTTAGTGTTTTCTCGCTCCAAACTAAAAATACTAACAAAACAGTGTACTAGCAGGAGCAAAAACAAAAACGTTGTACCTGTTAAGGGCTAAGCTAAATAATAAAAGCTTTAATTTAATACTTTACATTCCATTTTATTTATTTATTTATTTACATTTTACTCCGATATTTTCAGAATTTGAGCTCAATCCGTTTAGGTCAGTTGTGTTATATGGTCTGCAAATTTTATAACGGCCCACACGAAATTTCCACCCTCCCCCCAAATTAAAGTGATTGTATGAAAATCTCTTCCACCGTCCTCAAGTGATTTTCAGAATTTCTCCTCCCCCTCTTTGGACCTCAAGTGATTTTTGAATAAATGACCCCGGCCCAACACAATCCGGCCCATGAAACATATCTAGCAGTAAATATGGCTCCATTATGGAAAAAGATTGGTCACTACTGGTCAAAATTTGCTAGCACGCAGGCTATTTGAAAACAAAATTATATTAATTTTTCATTTATTTAACGTTGGGTTAAGGAATTATAAAGAAAATTCTTGCCGAATATTATTAATTCAAATAGAAAATCAATTATAAGAATGATAAACATATTGAACCATATTAGAAGCTACTGACCAGAAAGTCCAAGCTTTTGAAATATGAATCTGTAGGCATATATTCAGACTCTTCTGGATTAACCGAATTAGCAACGATGAAGGCATTGAAGGAATGAAGCCGATTTGAAATCTAAATAAGGAGATAACAAGCCCAAATGCCTTATCTTACATAAGATTATAAACGAAAAATTGGAGAGAGAAGAAGACCAATTATGTCCTAGCTCGCTAACCTGAGAAAACAATTCTGAGATACATAAACAGAACTGACAGCGAATAAGGTAAGAATTACCATCATGGTGCCAAAGTTTGAAATGGATGAGGAAAGTGAAGAAAAAGAAGCTTGACACCTCGTCACTTATATACTATTAATATTTGTTGGCACGTAAACACAAAGAGGTTTGCCACACCTGTAAGAGGGTGAGGGCCAATTTTGTTATACATATTTGTCAAAAATCACGTAAATCACGTCAAAATATTTTTAATCAATTTTTATCTACTTATCAGCGTATAACTAGCTTTCATTTAATATATCAATCAAAATGAATTTAAAAAAATCAGTTGTGGCCACCACAGGACCGACCGCCATCATAAAGTTCTTATATAAAATAATATATTTATTTAGCAGCAGAGTAGAAATAACTTAATATTTTCTAACAGAGATATTATTTATCATGACCATGGAAACGTTACCAATAAGTTTGCTAAAAATTGAGACAAAAAAAATTTCGAAAAATGTTACAAAAATTATTCGAAATTTTTCGTTTTATCCAAAAACGTCTCAAATAAAAGATATTAATTATTGATTTTATAGCAGCTTTTGTTCAATAAATTTTTTCGAAATATTTTTCTGTTGTGAAATATTCACAAAAATCTTAAATTCGACACGAGTAAACTCCCATTTTTAGTCAACCGATTCTTACCAAAAGTTGATCAACTCGTGCCATTGATGGCAGAAGCTTAAATATGAAGTTTCATAAAAATCCTTTCAGCCGAATTTGCTCTGCACGTGTACACAGACGGACAGACGGACAGACAGACAGACAGACAGACCGACAGACATCATGCTAAAAATAGTCAAAACGTTATGTAGGGACCTCAATTCGTGGAGATCCATCGAAATCTCGAAATGTCAAAATCGGTATGATCACAATACCTCCCTTATATATGTTGACGGTCGGTAAAAAATAGATACACTTATATGTACATATTTTTCAAGCGATTTTCTTGTAGTCACGGTATTTTTCCTATATATGGATCAATGAACTGAATATGTCTGCCAAATTCAGTTCATTGTCAGACATCTATCTAGGTCCAACCGTTTAGCGACATTTTCAACCATATATTCAAAAAGACATAAAAATTATGGTATAAGAATTTTTTAGTTTTATGCAGCTACACGGCTCTCTATTCCAAGATGTAATGTCAGAAATCGACCAGGCTGGAACGGGTTCTGAAAAAACGACCGTTTCCGGGTTTACTCGGTGTCGAATTCTCGATCGTCGAACTGGGCATTCGAAACCGAATATCGGAAACCGAGTATCGTAGTCGAGTTTTCGGAACCGGCTATCCAATGCCGGGTATTCAAAATCGCAGTGATGAGAAAAAAAGAAGATGGATCAAAAAACTAAATATCCGGAACTGGGTATCCGAAACCGACTATCCAAAACCAGATATCCCGAACCAAGTAAATGGAACAGGGTATCCAGAACCGAATATCCGGAACCGGGTATTCGAAATCGAAGTGTGGAGAAAAAAAGGAAAACTAATGGAAGTAAATATCCAGAACCGGATATCTGAAACCGGATATCCAAAACGATGTATACAGGACCACGTAACCGAAACTGAGTATCCAGAACCAGGTTACAAAAATACTTACCCAGTTTTACCTGAAAATCAGAACAGGGTACCCGAAAACCCTGTTGCAGCCTCCATCACTAGTAATTACTACTCAGCTGCTACTCAGTAACTAATATTGGTTTATAAGCCTGGAAAAACCTGCCACTTAAGAGATCAAGACAGATGACTGGTTTATGCATCCCCAACGAAAAATTAAGATGTAGATTTTTGATTTTTTATATAAACTCCAAGAAAGTTGTACGACTAAGATGGTGAACGCCTAATTTATCTATTCCACTCTTCCATTTCTCGCACTAAGCAATGACCAGATTGCTTCTAGATAAAAGTGACTGGTACGCCACTGTCGCAAGTAACTCATACCCAGTTCCTATCTTTAAACTGTGGACACCTTTGTTTAAAGATCTCGCGGCGCGGCATTTACTCACAGAATATGATATCATGATCTGCTGACGATGGGAAGATCACTGATAACCAAATGACGTGTTGGATGAACGTGCGTTTTGAAAAAAAAAAAAATCTCTAATGAGATTTTTTTATGAATGCAACAGGTATTGTGAATGCAATGAATAGCAATTGTGTAGGTTGGTGATATTGGATAGATAATAGGGAGAGATTTATAATCGAATTATTGTAATGGTTTTTATTGATAGTTTATTTGATGCAAATTACAACGATTGTTAACGTTTTATGTGTTCAATTATCAGCATAATTATTCACATTAAATATATTTTCAGATTTATATCTGCATTGCTGAACTTATGGAATGTGCCTAAGACAAAGAAAGGAACTACAAAACCTGAAATAATACTACACGGAACACTTCATTCCTAACACTATATATAACCCCCAGAGATTACAAGTTTCTTATACAAAACTAATAATCTGAAATAAATATAATAAAAATCTACAGGGTGTCCCAAAAAACTTGTTAAGCATGAGGTCGGTTAAGTTACACCAAAGTTGCCGCATTAACAGAGCATTCGAATGATGTCTTTGTTCTCCTAAAAAATACATAGGTTACTTAATATGAACGAAAATGTAAATCTTCCGTTTTTTTTAATTTTTGTTTTCTTAACTACAAAAATTAAAATATTAAGTGATTTTCTTCAGGCACTATTTCATGGTAAATTTACAGAGGTTCCCATTTTTATGGTTTTGTAGGTATGACCACCAAAAAACCCTTATAATATCACTCATGTCTATCTGTCCGTCTGTCTGTACGGTAGAAATTGTAGCCAAACGGCTTAACGTAATAAGTTGAAATTTGGCATACTTATATAACTCTTTGACCCACATATAGGAAAAATACAGAGAGTTCAAAAAAAAAAACACATATCCCGAGTTAAATATAAACAATTATGTATTTAATATACAAAATTAAAAAATTAAATTTTGTGTGGCATACCAAATGAAACCTATTTAAGCCATAGATCATCAAAAAAAAATTTTTTTTGAAAAATCTTTTTTATTTTTATTTAATTTTTGCAAAAAATGTGTCAAAAAACTTTTGTCCCCTAGCATATCTCCCAAAGGGATTGATCTAAAAATCTGAAAAAAATCTCCGTAATGAAAATTGATGGGAACCGAAATAGTTCAACAGGAATTTTTGAAAAGATAAGTATTTCGAAAAATGTCTTAGGTTTCTAAAAAATAATTTTCACTTTTAGGTATTTTCTCATTTTGTGTCATAAAATAAATATATACCTATATGATTTTAATATAGTATTGTTAGGTCTAAACTTCAAATATATGTACAATTCAATTATTCGTTCTAGAATATTTACTTCAAATATAAAGTTTTCCTATTTTGCATTTATTATTTAGTTCAGCTAGTTAAAATTTTTGGCGCACAACAACAAATGCTATTTGCGCCTAACGAAGCCCATCTAAATGGTTATGTAGGAACAGGTTATACTACATATTAAAATATATAAATTAAATAATAAATAAATAAATAAAATCAAAAAAAAAAATACGCTTACTCAATAAAAGAAATCTTGCACCGATAAACACAAATAAATAAGATAAAAAAGTCTTATTTATTATTTAGATTATCCATTTAGTTGAAATATGTTCTACAACCATATGAATTAACCTCCATGCAAATGTCATTCCATGTTTGCTTCACGATCAAAATTGTCGTTTTCTTGCGCATCGATTCTAGTATTTCTAACCAGCCACCAACAATACGCACCCATTAACTAAAGTTGATTTCATAATAGAACAAAATAGCTAGAAATATATTTTTAGAATAAAGCTTTGGCTACAGTTTGTCGCATCATACGCATATATGTGTAGAATGGTTTTCAACTGAGATCGGTAATCGGCAACCCGTGGGACGAAAAGGGGCTGCCAAACGTTATTAGGCTGTCGACCAAGTAAAAAATAAAATGTTTACATTTCTTATCCAGCGTAGCCAACACATTACTACCGCGTTGTTTTAGGATTCTCACACACTAGGCGTATTTACGCTTGTCGGTATAAATATTAACCATGTAAACCGGAGTAAACAAGAACTTGAGATTGTAAATAATAAATGTCATTATTTCATGGCCTTCCGGCGCCCCCATCTCCTGGCGCCTGTAAGCGGTCACCTAGACAGGCCAAACGGTTAAACTGATCCTGGATTCAGAGTTCGTGTTTCTACGTCATGGAGAAGAATTAAGAAGACGTAACATTGTAATAACCGAATATGTAATGGCATAGAAGATAAAATATAACTTTCTTAATACTTGACTAAATAACGATTATAGTCATTATTTAATGAGTAGAGTAGACTAAAACTTTCTTAAAGCCTGACTAAATAATGAGTAGAATGACTGAAAGGTAATATTGATTGCTAAATCTGATCTCTTCGAACACGCCGTGATAACATAAGATAATGTCGCCATACTCATTTCATTAACACTTACTTTTTAATTGTCTCGCTTTTACTTGAATCGATTTCTTTTAATTGTTCTGGATTGATATCGTTAGTTTTTGTTTTTTAGTTGTGTAAAATAATTAAAATTTAAATGTCAAGCACAAATTTAAAGTTAATAGGATTGTCGTAAGGTGCCATTAAATAAGATCACAAGTTTTATAGGTCAGACACTGTCGCTAAAATAAAATTTTATTTTCGTAAAACGGAAGCCCAAAAAGTTAACTAAACCATCAGTTTTAGTACTCCACTGACATTTTCGGTTTGTTATTCCCAAACTATAAACGTTCAAGATGGAAGTATATTTTTGATAAATCAAAAACTCCATGAAGCAGCGGAATGCAAATCATATACATTACGACTCGGGGGGTTTGTAAATTGTTTCGTATTTCTTTTGAAGGAAAACATTACGTAATATTTTTAATTTTAATATGTTCACTTATTTATTGATTATATATAACTAAACTTAAAGTGCCTACTTGACAATATGTTACTAATTTAAATATTAATACATAAAAACTAATAATAAATATATAATCTAAACATGTAAAACATCAATATCAGAAATATGTTCGTGCCTTTTATAACATAAATCAGTAACTACAGAAAAAAAAAATTATACGATTTGTCTTTGTTTCATACTTAAGAGAACTTCAGGCTAGGACTGCGCTAATATCTGTTTATAGCGTTAGGAGACAATACGACGGATAGACTGAGAGAATCAAACTTGTTTTTAATTTAGGTTATAATTTTTTTTTTAAATTTAGATTTTGTAGATATAACCGAAAAACCTTTATTCATGTGTCTGTCGGTCTGTCTGTCTGCAAAAAAATAAATACATATATTTTTATATTTGAATGAGATAGGTATTAAATGAAATCTCTTAACATATGAATAAACCTATAAATTTAATTATTGAAAAATGTTATGGGATTTTCGCCAATAACTTTTGTCCTCCACCTTATTTCCCTTAGAGGTTGGTCTTAAAATTTGAAAACATTTTCAACAATATACATTGATGGGAAATGAAGAAATATCGATTTTTTTGTGTTGAAAAAATAGTTATTTCTTATGAATATTGGGTTTTATCAAAAGTAAGCTTTTAACATTCAGATTAAGAAACGAAAAGAAGTTTTTGAAAAGACTTTATTTTAACAGTTTTTTTTTTTTTTTTGTCAAAAACGTTCAAACAAAAAGTTTACCTCACACTTAGGGAGGCTAATCTATAAATTTGAAAATAATTTGATTAATTGACATTAGAGATGGCCAGATAACCGTATCCACGGATATACGCAAGAAAAAAAATCATACGTATCTGAATCCCGATCCAGTGATTTTGTTGCGGATATCATACGGATGTTTTTAATAATAATAATGTATTATGAATAAAATATTTCTGTTAACTTCTATTCATAAAATTTGTTTTAAAACTATGGTTTACAAAATACATACGACTTGATTCATATTAAGGTTAATTTAAATAATTTTGGGAAATATTTAAATGTACGGAAAAATATCTGAAATAAAAATATTTTCCATAGAATTATATGATCAGAAATAAATAATCACTTGATCAGAAAAAATAATGACTATTTTTGCGTCAATATTTTTTTCTGATTAACTCATTAAATTTTAAGAATATACGATTCATATCTTATTTTAATTTATATCTGTATAACATGCGTCAATAATTTTTGAAAATAAAAAAAGAATGAATTTTTAATAAAAATTATTGTAAACATTTTCTGTATTTATGTAATAACATTTTGCAAACTTATTATTGTTAATCTAATTTTTAACTCTAAAACTTTTACCAAAACTACTTAAAATTATTTAAATTAATTTTAACATGAAAGAAGTTGTATTTATTTTGTAAACTATAATTTTAAACAAATTTTATTAATAAAAGTTAACAAGGGGCCAATAGCCAAGTTGATGACGCCTCTTTAGAAAAAAAGGTTAACACAGAACATTTTTAGCTGTATCCGTATTATTATATACTATTTGTAATAAATCACAATTTATTTATTATTAATATTGGATAATTCTATTATTAAATACGTGATTTTTTTTTTTGTGGTGTCTATTTCTTGACTTGTGTTATTTTGGGAAGGGGAGAGACGTCTTCCTCAGGCATTTTGAAATTCTGGTCATCTTAAACAAATAGCATGCTAAAAACCAAAATTTACATTTGAAATTTTGCATGCGCATAAATTTCTGAGTTAAATGAAAGTCATTTATTTATTGACAACTTAGTGGCAAGATCCACAAGAATCTTTTCTTATTGTTACAATAAATGGAGGTGTCAGTAAATTTACATGAAGGTATCAATGGTAGGACCTCTTAAATATTTATAAGTCCAGAATGTGAGCATTTCAAATCCGTATAACTAAGATATTTGTGTAGTTGGACGAGATTAGACCTTGCAAGTAATTTCTTTAACATTAATTATTCATGTTATGTTTTAATTAGTGTCTGTTTAAATTAAGCGCAGGTACTTTAGCTATAAAAGACAAGACAAGTAACTCAACAAGAAAAAACATTCAGAGAACTTGATATAAACAACGCATACTGACAAAATATATAAAAATGCCCACAAAAGATATACTGGACTGCAATTTTGCCAGGTTTACGGAATAGACAACTACAGTGTGGCGCAAAATTAACGTTGTGATTTGAATTCTTTATAACTTTTATTATTTAATTTTTTTATATTTTGAAAATCAACAGTCCATTATTTTGATTCGGCTTGCATATCGTCGATATTTTAATGTACGGATTGGACCGTCAGAGCCAACTATAAACCGTTTGGTTGCAAATTTGGACAACAAGGGATAGTAAGAAACCTTCCTGATGCCGGAAGACAGCGTACGGCGCGCATGTATGAAAATGTTGAACTTGTACGAGAGAGTATTCAGGAAATTCCAGAAACATGAACAAGGAGACGTTCGAAATAACTTGGGCAATCACGAAGGTCGCTGCAGAGAATTTTGGATACATTACCATGTTACCATATAAAGTTCAGCTTGTGCAAGAATTAAAGCAGACAAACTACCAGAAACGGCTTGATTATGCCATTTTATTCCGGCAAAAAGCCGAAGAAAATCCAGATTTTATTATGACAACTTGGTAATGAGCGATGAAGCCCTTATCCAATTAAATGGCTACGGAGAATCCAAGAGCAGTTCATCAGCGACAATTACACCCACTTAAGTGTACTCTTTGGTGTGGTGTATCGTCCGAAAGGATAATTGGCCCATATTTCGTTGAACATAAAGACGGTGTCGCCGTTTCCATCAATAGTGCTCAATATCGAATGATATTGGATTTTTTTTAAGGCCAGTTGTGGAAGACATCCAACCTTGTGGTTCCAACAAGATGGAGCCACAGTGCATACTGCGAGGGGCTCAATGGCTCTGTTAAGGGATATCTTTAGTAAACGCATTATTTCGGGCAAAAGCGTTTTCAATTAGCCTCCGCGTTCACAGGATTTAACCGCTCATGACAAAGAAAGAATGTACGTTAGTAAGCCAAGAACCATCCCCCAATTAAAAAACAACATTCGCAATGAAATCGATCCCATAACTATACATATATATTATACGCATGTGTTAATTTTGTGTTTGTCTGTGCAAGATTTCTTTTATTGAGTACGCGTAATTTTATAGATTTTATATTTTTATTGATTGCTTAATTTATTGTTTTTAATATGTAGTGTAGTCATTTAAATGGGCTGCGTTAGGCGCAAATAGCCTTCGTTGCTGTGCGCCAAAAATTTGAACTAACTGAACTAAATAATAAATGCAAAATAGGAAAACTTTATATTTGAAGTAAATATTCTAGAGCGTAATGTTTTAGAACGAATAATTGAATTAAACATATATTTTAAGTTTAGACTTAACAATACTATATTAAAATCATATAGGTATATATTTATTTTAGGATACAAAATGAGAAAATACCCAAAACTAACTAACTGTTAATTTTGTGGCGAACGCTAAAGTTTTTTTTTTTTTTTTCAATGATTGCGTATGCTCAGAAAAATTTAATAAATAATCGTATAATTTGAGAAAATGAGCAGAATTGATGTTATAATAATATTTTTTCGTTAACTTTACGGCAAAAGTACATTTTTCATGAATTTGAAAAATTTCCTAAATTTGAGGCGCTCAGGCGGCGAATCCGTACATATCATAAAAAACTTATGGACGCTAAATTATAGAGAATTTATCTCCCTTTAAAGCAGTAAAGATATATATTTTTTATTTTCAAAGGAACAGAAATACTTGCAAAAAACATTTTTTTGTGTTTTTCGAGGTTTCTTTCGAAGTTCTAGCAAAAAAATCCTTCAGCTGGACAGGATAATTCGATGACAAAATAGTATGTTATGTTACTAGGAGTACAACGCGCTCTATTTTATGCTGAGCTCAAATGTTGCTGCCAAGGCGCAGCCGAGGCTTGCATATTGAGCGAAGCACAAAAAAGGCGTTCTACTCCGAGTGACATATACTATTTTTTCTTCAAGCGTAGGTATTAAAAATTTGCAACCATAAATACTTATGACTTTATAGTTTCAGATGCTATTGTTGCTAGTTCCGGCGGTGTACATTGAATTGGTTGAGACATTTTTTAATTTTTGATCATTATATTGTGTATTTTGTAACTAATCACAGAATGATCACAGAATAATAATAAAGTAACTAATTTCTGAATTCACTACAAACCACGCTAGAAACATATTAAATTGACAGATGTTTTGTTTATGGCGACTGCTGCCATCAGTGCCATATGTTGATAACTATATGAACTATTTACTAGTATAATAAAGTTTACATTATTTTACTAGTAAAAAAATTTATCATTTCTACCCAATGTATTGAACAATGTAATGTTAGCATTATAATCCGCTTAAAGAAAAATGTATTTTATCTCGAAATCCAGCAGGACGATGTGCAGTTCATTGGCTGAGAGAAGCTTGGTGGTAGAAAATGCATAATTCCAGTAAATACGACATCTGGAATTTTCCACCACTGTTTCAATGTAGGAGCGTAAGGTAAGACAGGTATTGTGTCAATACCATATTTCTGTCTCAAAAAGAAGTAAAAAACTCGAAGTGCAGAATTGTGTCGTTATACATAGCCTGCAATGATAGCGACATTATTAAGACCCTAAATTAAAAGCCAAATTATTGATTTTTGATGCGCTTATGACAAAAATATTGTCCAAGAGGCCAGCAAAAAGCAGGATGTTGGCCTACTTCAATAATTAAATAATTATAATTGAAGGGGCAAGTGGATGAAGATGTTATGTTACAAATTTTAAGTTCTGAGTTAATTGACCTTTTGTATGTTATTGTGTTGTTTATTTTTCGCTATCTCTCCACTTGTCACATCAGTTGAAAGCCTGTCAAATTTATTATATTGTGAGAATTAGATTTTTTTCCACAAATTACTGTACTTTTTCTTCTTTCGCTACTGTGTGATACCTAAAAAAACTATTTGAGGTCATTGTAGATAACACCTTCATCTATCTGTGTCTTCCAAAATATAGATAATTGGAAACTGAGTGTTGTGGTTAGGATAAAAGAGGCTTATACAACCTAACACAACGAAAATTTCAAAATTTCAAAAAATTCTACATAACACCTTCATCACTTGCCTCTTCAATTATTAAATAAGTTAAGGTATTAATTATTAGTATTATTATTATTATTAATAATTTATTTATAAAAGTATTTTGTACTAGCTATAGAAGCTAATTAACAAATTTATTATATCATTATTATATTATAAAATACCTATAAAATCCTGAAATGTTTCTTTCGCCTCAATTTTTGATTTGTTTTTTTTTTTTTTATATTTCTGAAGAACCAGCTATCGTTAATCGTTAATTTTCCGAAAAATCAACGAATCGAACTTTAACGAGAAACAAAATACCCTATTAAATCATTTATTCCTGTTATGATATCAACATTATTAAGTCCATTAATTAAGAGCCAAATTGGAATTTTAACGAAATCCAAAATGCTGTGAAACAAAATTGATTATTTTCACGCAGTGTTATACGCAATTAAAATATCTGCACGGCTTTTAATATATTTATTTTTTGTTTAAAATCGATACAACATAATCATATCCTTGGCCCTGTTTTCAAGAAGAAAGTCCAATTACTGGTACTTAAAGTTAATGTTTCGATAGAGCTCTTCATTTACTTAATAATTACCAAGAAAATTAGCCACATATTTTAGGTCACACGTTGTTATTTTATATGTTTGCGC
The DNA here is from genome assembly GCA_963971575.1 of Liopterus haemorrhoidalis. Taxonomy (NCBI): domain Eukaryota; kingdom Metazoa; phylum Arthropoda; class Insecta; order Coleoptera; family Dytiscidae; genus Liopterus; species Liopterus haemorrhoidalis. The sequence goes on along the minus strand of OZ020611.1, from coordinate 37,651,299 downwards.
GATCATTGCTCGCGCCGGATACATTGCTCCACGAATCCCATGGAACAGAGGCGTCAGCCAACAAAAAATTGGGGTCTTCGGTTCTTTATTGGCTGAGACATCGGACCTTCATTATTTATTGAGAAATTACATTTTTCTCCAGGTAATTATCAATATTTACGATATTATATACTGATCATTATTATCTCTGGGGAAATTGGTAATTATTTGGTAATATAGTTATAAAAAAATTATGAGGAATAAGTTATTTTAACTTTAAGTGAGAAAGGTTCACAGATCTGAACAAAACGATCGCAGAAAAAAAAGTGACACAGCCTGGAACTGCGAACGGAATGAGACTGAAATCGAAATGACAGACGTTTTTAAATAACGCAAACGAAAAAGGGACCATATTTTGTTTTTTTTTTCTCTCTCTCTCTTTTTTCGTTCAAGAAGAAAAACGAAATTGATAATATTTAATACCGGTTTCAACCAGTTTAACTTAACGTTCTTAAGTTTATAGTTTGATTATTAAAAAAATCAGCTGTGGCCACCACAGGACCAACAGCGATCATAAATTACCTGTATAAAATACATTCTAGCAGCAGAGTAATTATTATTATAAAAGACAATAACGTATATTACGTTAACAATTTCATAATGTGTATTTATAATTTACGAACTATGAAAACGTCCTGCCGACACACAAAACAAAAATAAAATATCTCAAATGAAAGTTGGTAGTTATTGCTTTTATAGCAACTTTAGTTAAATAATTTTTTTCGAAATATTTCTCTGTTGTGAAATATTCTCAAAAATCTTAAAATCGTCCTGAGTAAACTCTCATTTCTAGTTAACCGATTTTTACCAAAAGTTGATCAACTCGTGCCATTGATAACAAAAGCTTAAATATGAAGTTTCATAAAAATCCTTTCTGCCGAATTTCACCCGGGTGACACTGACATGTAATGACCTTGAGTCGAGTTTTAGTTTTCTGGTACATTGGTAGATGGCAGAATATTGCAAAATAAATTACGAATACACCCGACTTCAAACGATCAGAAACTTCGTGTTCTAGCTGTAGATCAGCCGCCATTAGCTGTCAAACACATGACAGTTGATGTTGAAATAATACGCATTTAAGCTTGTTAATTTTCAAATATTTGGTTCAAATAATAGAGTTTTATTTCCAATTTTGGTCATCTTATACTGTATTTGGTACATACATTGTACATCTCGGGAAGACGGACAAAAATTGATTTTTTGCGGATATTGTCTTATAATGATCTGAATTGTGTAGAAACCAAATATGAGGCCGAAAAAATAAAAGAACAGGCATAGCCTCCAATTTTATTAATACAATTTTTGTAGTTAGTAATTATAATGTTGTTTTTAAAATAATATTTAATGTTGTCTATAATTTTGTGTTTCAAAAATAAATAGCTTACACCTTTTATTTAGATTTATTTATTTATATTCCTTATTTATATGTTATATTAATGTATATGGATTATTAAATATATATGTATTTCTTTGTTAATTGTAAAACTTTTGATAATATAAATAATAAAATATATTTAACACAATAATAATGGTAATTATGAACGTAAATCAGATAGTAAAATTTAAATTTGGCGGTTGTTGTTTAGTTCATTGGTACATTCCTAGAGGGAACGTACTAATTTTTTTGCTGCCAGTGTCCGTTCTTAATATATTGTGTTATGTGGCCGAATTTGACAGACCGACAGACAATGTCGAAATGTCAAAATCGGTATGATCACAATACCTCCCTTATATATGTTGGCGGTCGGTAAAAAATCAGGGCGCATTCAGGTTTTCGTAGGCTCTTTTAATAACTGAATAAACCTATTACTATATTTTTTTTTTTTTTATTTAATTTATATTTTTTGTGTTAAAATACAAAATTTATTTGTTTTGAAATTTTGTTTTTCTGCCTAAATCCTGTCAAAATTATAGTCTGTTTTTGTAGCCTTTATAAAATTCTTAGGCTCTAGATGCTGTGCCTAAATTTTCCAATTTATAAGGCGGCCCTGGATGAAAGAATTCATAAAAAAAAAATCCTTTTGAATACGCATTTCATCCTTTTATCAGGAAATACTAATTTTAACCCTTTGAATCCCAATAAGTCATATACGTCCAGAGAATTGTTAAGATGCCTAGAGAAAAATAAATGCATTATAAATGCATTATCGTTCAGCATTTGTCCTAGTGGTAACCTCTCATCGCATTATTTATCTCCCCCAAAACTGGGCGAGGTTGATTGATCAGAACAACAAATAGGGATATTTAGCATGGAAAGAAAAAGAAATAAATGGTGGGGAAAATTATTTTACCGTTTATTTATGACAGCAGTAGTAAATGCTAGCATTGTTTTCTGCAGAATAAAAGAAAGGATAGGAAAATTAAAAATATTGATTCCCATTACTGTATCGTTAATAAGTTATCGTAGACAATTTACCGGATCTAAATTGTCGAATGTACTAAAAAGAAACCAGAAATACTACGATTTTTCAGGCGTGCAATATTCCCTTATGCAAAAAAAAAGTTTTACTGCCTATCACACATGACATTACAAGTTCTTGAACGTAGTAATATTTTTCGAAATAAATGGTATTTCTCATATTTTTTAGCGATTTAAGTTTGTCTGTCATTTATCTGGTTTCTTATTGTTTTTTGTTGTATTCTTGTTCAATTTATTTCATTTTCATTAAATGTGTTTTAGCAGTGGACGAAGAGTTAGAAACAAAAAAATTGATGATCAAGTGATAACAAAAAAAGGTCCTCATCTCTTTTTAAATCCATATATTTACCTAAGACCATAGTGATAAAAATTTTGGTATTTCCCTCCTTCTGATGTAAACCAATGAGGATTAAATCCTAATATTCAGGTTTGTTTCTTTACTGCCTGTTGTAGTCTCCTATATAACTGTATAGAATGCAGTTAAAATGCTGTTTAAAAATTAAATTAATACCATCTTTAAATTACTTTAAGATTTATTTACGTATTATATTTATTACGTATTATTATATTTATTTACGTTCTTCAGCTGATTGAGAGCTATTTAACTGATCGTGAACAATCTGTTTATCACAAGAATTCACACTCTCCTGTAGCCAAAATCAACATAGGAGCTGGGCAGGTTTCGATACTGGGCCCCTTACTTTTCATATTGTTCATCAATGATCTTCCCTCACATGCACTGTCTAACACAGTTATGTTTGCGGATGATACAACATTTATCAATACAGGGCCTGATTTTGAACATGGCAAAACTAATATGGAAAATAATACCAAGTTAGTTCAGAATTGGTTTTCAGCTAACGAATTATATCTTAACGCTGACAAAACAAAAAATATGTTATTTACATTTAACAGGCGCGTTAATGAATGTTACGCGGGTTTCAGCAACCAAGCCAAATTTCTTGGCTTTATCCTGGATAACAAACTTAACTGGAAGCTACAAATAAATAGCATTGCCATAAATATTAATAAAAACAACTTTTTGTTATATAAGCTATCCAAGATAACAACATATTTAACAATGAAAATAGCATATTTTTCCTACATTCAATCAACTCTGTCTTATGGTATTATTTTGTGGAGAAACTCAGTTGACACCTTGAGATTATTCAGGCTGCAGAAGAGATGTATTAGAATTTTAAGCGGTGTCAAATGGAGCACACCTTGTAAAGAACTGTTCATACAGCATGGTATTTTAACTTTGCCAGCACTTTACATATACCATATACTAATTTACATTAAAGAAAATTCTTCATCTTTAAAAACGAATAGTTCTTTTCATGGTTACTCCACTCGCAATAGAACTGTTTTAGAATACCCTTTTCAAGATATGACGTAAGAAACCAGCCCAATAAAATGGGAACGAAGTTTTTGAACAAACTTCCAGATAATATCAGAAACCTAGAAATTAAACAATTTAAAAATAAAATGAAAAAAATTCTCATCACGAAGGCCTACTACAGTATAAAGGAATTTGAAGATGATGAATTAATTCCACAGCAATTTAACAAATAGATTTTCACACTTACACTCTTACTTTATTTATATATTTTATTGATGTAAAATTGTAATATATCACTATATAAGACGTATGATATTTTAATTTCTTATTTTTGTACTTGTTTATTGATATGTTTAACGACTCCAAAAATGTACACTACATTCACTGGAATAAAGATTATTATTTATTTTTCATTTATTTTTTTTTTTCATTGCTTTATTTGATATCATTATTAATAGAATAATATGTTTCCTAATAGGGGATAGGCATGATTTTTTAAATTTTTTTTATTATATTCCTCTTGTTGCATATAAACATAAAAACAGTTTTTAATTTTTTTTTTTTGTAATTTGAAGGCTTAAAAAAATCATAAATGTATGTAGCGCGCGAAAACGACGTGTGACGTCATACCCCTTCTAACTGACGCATGACACTACTAGCTTACCGGCGTACATAGTCTGTTGTGAACTTATTTGTTTGTATAACTTTTATAGGTTATGTAAAGTTAGAGTGATTTTAATTAAAATAAAGTTTAATTCTATAAAAACAATTTATACATGTTTACCGAATTAAATTTAATATTAAAATAGATAACTTATATTGCAGTATTTCAATTATGCCTAACCTAACGTTTTGTAACTTCATGTAAACAATGTAGTAAAATTCTGACATCTAAATTACATAACTATTTACATTTTACAGAGTTGCAGCGTTTGTTTACATAAAGTTATAGAATATAAAATAAAAATTACTTACAGGTCTGCTTTGACACCACGTATTTCTTCAGCACTGTAGCATTCATTATTTTTCATATATTCCATGAGCATAAATGCTCATCAATGTTGGGTAAATTATCACTCTGAGCCCTAACAAAATCTTTATCTGCCATTTTAATAATAAATGCGTGAAAAATTGTTTAAAAACAAATACAAAACTCTCGAACAATACAATATACACGTGTAAATATTATGTTGTAGCTGTATCTGTGACGTGAAACCCCTATCGTTTGACGTCATACTGAGTCGTTTTTACTCGGCAACCTTCGCTCCGTGGTCGGCTTATTTCAAATTTACAATATTTTAATTCAAAAATTTGGCTATAATATTAATTAAAATGTAATTTTTGTTTTGTTAGGTGACATAACTAACATTAACATATCAAAATAATGTAGTTTTAAGGAAATACAAATTTTATGCGGATCCCCTATTATTAAAATTATAAAAACTACCAAAGTTAATACAAAAAAGTATGTTTTCCAGTTTACTGAACTGTTTGTTCATTTTTTAGTCTTCTACATTCTAAGCCCCTAAAAGATTTAATTGTGTGGCCGCCAATGTATGAAGCACAGCGTGTAAGACGGAGACAATTGCATTTTAAATTGACCGCATAACATCAGGTATATTTTATTAAGGCTATTCCACGTAAAATAAAGTAGCAAGAGTGGCTGGTCAGGTCGTTTGTCCGTTGACCGGCCGAGTGTGTGGCCGGTACCACTGCAGTTCACTGCCTTACCGACCTTCCACCACTCAAACAACCCTCTAAAAACCCTCACATTGTTCTATATCAATTACAAATAGATCATGATTATCGTAGCAATAGGATCTTTGGAGCCCTTAAGAAACGATAATATTAAAATATTGTTTATTAAAATTTCTTGCACTTGAAATTGCCATTGGTTTCAAATTGAAGAATTTATGCAGGTGAGTCCAATGATCACCCCATCAAATATCGCCCAAGACGAGAGAATAGATAAAGATTTTTGTTCTAAATATTATGCATACTAGCTTTAACCCCTTAAGGACCGGTTTTTTACAAATAAATGCATCAAAAAAATCATTTTTTTTTTTAAATAACTAAAACTAATATTTTGACATATTAAGCACAAAGAAAAAGCAACTTTATTTTTATAAATAAACATGTTTTTTATTTAATTCAAATTAATTGTAATATATAGAGGTTATATGTTACATGTATATTGTTGTAATGTTGGGACATGTATGAGAATGCCCGGACAAATACTTTTGCAAATTGATTATATTTACAACATTTACTGCATTGTTTACCTCTAGCTGGACATTGGTTTCTTTCATGATAAAAACCACAAAACTTGCACTTGAACGTCACTACCACTTTGCTTGTTCGAACTGTAACTTTTCTTTTGTTCATTCAGTCCAAAATTGGAATAACCTTCTCCTGGGATTTTCTTTTGACCTTCTTTGTCCTTGAGTGTTGTCCTCTTTCTCTAGTCTGGTCTTGCTTTTATTTGATCAATTTTTTGATTTTCCCCATGAATTTTTATTGTCTGTTTTCTCACTACTTCTGCTATTCTAAATTTTTCAGTTGCTTCCTGAAGTGAGATTTCGCCTTTTTTAATGATACTTTCCATCGTTTCAATATCATTTGAATCCAATACAATTTTATCCTTCAAAATTTCATCTGGACTGGAGAATTCACAATTTTGAATCAGCGTTTTTACTTCTGTTAAGAATGAATCATATGGCTCACCTTCTTTCTGTTTTCTCCTATAGAACAGAAAACGTGAATGCAGAAGATTTTTCTTCGGGTTACAGTACTGATCGAAGGACTTTAAAACAGCTTAAATTTTCTTTTCTTATCCATCACTATATAGGAAGGTTTTTGTAGCTCGACTGCTTCCGCTCCAATTAGGTTCAGAAGAATCTTAGCTACTTATCTTTCTTCCGGTTGTTTATTATATCCAGTGGCACACACATATATATATATATATATATATATATATATATATATATATATATATATTAAAATTCTTTTTAAATGTCTTCCAATTTTCGTTTAAATTACCTTTTAACGAAACTTTATTAGGCAACACAAAATTTGTCATTCTACCGACCTTTAAATCCTACCGACCGATAAATAAAATCAAATGATAAGTAAAAACGATACATATTAGTAAAATAAGAAAAAAACAGAATATGTAAGAAAATAAAATATTTTTCTTGGACGGCCAGATTTTTTTTTTCCTGTGCCCGTGTGTACTTTTTTCTCTTTTCTTCGTAAGAGGATAATTTTGCATTTCTTGTTCTAGTAGATCAACCCCATCCATTGTGTCATTATAATCAATTATGAATTTTGGTTTCCAAATTGTATTACCATCTTTTTTATTAGGGTTTTTTAGGTATGACCAAAAAACCCTTATACCGTCATTTTGTCGTCTGTCTGTCTGTCTGTCTGTATGTCTGTCTGTCTGTTCGGTAAAAATTGTAGCCAAACGGCTAAACCTAGAGAGTTGAAATTTAAACTAAATGTAAAATATAAACCTAAAAATATAAACAAATATGTGCGCATCGAAAAAAAAATATGTTTTTTAAATTCTGAGTAGGGTATCAAATGAAAGCCTTTGGTACGTGGATTAACGATCAAATTTTAATTTTTGCAAAATAAATTATTTTGAAACGATTTTTGCCAAAATTGTGCAAAAAAATTTTTGTCCCACACCCTGTAGCCCAGATGGTTTAAACTAAAAATCTGAAAAAATTCTAAGTAATGTACATTGGTGTGAACCGGAATAGTACAACAGGAATTTTTGATCAGATTATGTTTTTGGAACAAAAAGCATTCTTTGTGTTTTTTTGCTAATAATGTTATAGTTATATAGTTATATAGACGCTAAACAGTAACGTGTTTCTTGGTGCAGTGGCTAAGATACTTCCATTCTGCCCGAGAAATTGAGTTCGAATCCTACGAGAGGAGACAATGTTGTTTTTTATTATTTTTTTTTTTTTGCATTATTATATTGTTTAAATTATTTTTTCAAAATTCTAGTTATATTTTGGCAATTGTTGCATTTATTTTTAAAAGCGTAAATTTAATAACCAGTGTACACGAATGAGTTTCGTGTACAGAATGTACACGAAATCAAAGGGGAGGAGCTATGACTAAAAACAACCAATGGAAGCCATAGGCGCAATTTTCAAAATCTTAATGAACCTTGATATATAAAAAAAATACTGCACATCTTTAGAAACTTAAATAATGGTAATAGGCATTCGAATTAAAATTCATAAAAAAATATTTTGACATAAAATTTGTTTTGGCATCCCAAATAATCATCATTCACTTACTAAATACCTGCAAAACCCTGAAATGTGTGAAAATTCACACTTCACATCAATTTTTTATTTAATTTTTTTGTAAGATCTTTTTCTCGAGTTATTTCGGGCAAATACATACTGGAACATAAAATATGTGACCGGCCGAGTTATCTTGGGTACGGTCTTTTTGGACCATAAAGTGTGGCCCGACTTATCTCGGGCCTGGTCCTTAAAGGGTTAATAAAAACCTAGGTTTAATAATACTTAAACTTGAACTACAAAACTTAAGTCAACCAAGTCAACCCGTTAAATATTACTCAAAAAAAAATGAGTAAGTGATAACAAATTGTAGGTATATATTATAAATCATAAATTTCGATAACTTTTGAAGGAATAATCCACGTGCTTCCCCCAGAGACAACTACCGTACTTGAGATGCGGTCGCATCAAACCCAGCATAGCTATTCACTTCTAGTCACTTAAATATTGTAGGTATTGCTAAATATTTGATAACTTTCGAAATAATTATCAGATCAAAAATTCCTGTGATACTATTCCAATTCATATTAATTTGCGTTACTCAGAATTGATCCGATTTTTATATTAAAAAGACAAAAAAAAAATAGTCTCCGTGATTTATTCTATGTCTCAGGAGTAATTTGATACCACGTGATAAATTTTAAAAAAATAATTATTTTTTTCAATTACACAAAAATATCGATATTTTTTAAAAAATTTATCTAATCAAAAACAATTTTGGTTCCCTTTAATGTACATTATAGATTTTTTTTTTCAAATTTTGGAGTAACCCCTCTGGAAAATAAGGTGGGGGACAAAATTTTTGACACATTTTTGGTGCAATTTTAAAAAATCAGCTATTGCCAGCACAGGACCGATCGCCATCACAAAGTGCTTGTTTAATTTATGCTACTTTTTTAAATAATGTCTCAAATAAAAGTTGTTAGTTATTGCTTTTATAGCAGCTTTTGTTAAATATTTTTTTTCGAAATATTACTCTGTTGTGAAATATTCGCTAAAATCTTAAAACCGACACGAGTAAACTCCCATTTCTAGTTAACCGATTTTTACCAAAACTTGATCAACTCGTGCCATTGACGTCAAAAGCTTAAATATGAAGTTTCATAAAAATACTTGTAGCCGAATTTGGTCTGCACGTGTACACGGACCGACAGACAGACCGACAGACAGACAGACAGACAGACAGACAGACAGACAGACAGACAGACAGACAGACAGACCCTACAGACAGACAGACAGGCAGGCAGGCAGACAGACAGACAGACAGACCTACAGACGTCATGCTAAAGGGACTCATCGAAATGTCAAAATCGGTATGATCACAATACCTCCCTTATATATGTTGGCGGTCGGTAAAAAATGTTTAATTAAATAAAAGTTGTTTTTTTATCCAAGTTTTAAGAGGTTCCATTTGATACCACAATAAACGCATCTGCACATAAAAATCAATATATTATCCACTATTCTTTTCGCATTTCAGTTCAAAAAAACTACTACCGAAACTGAGGATAAGATTTGTTTGAAAGAAGGTACTGTCACGCATTAAAAATATATAATTGATAATTTACTGACCAGGATACTAGAAAAGTCTGCGCACGACAAAGCTCGTCCACATATCAAAATAGGGTCAGAACACGTATTTTGTTCCTTGGGCTGAGAAGTTATCCCGCATGCGGCGTTTTCACCTGATCTAGCCTCGTTGAATTACTATTCCGGTTGCTCCAAGCATTTCAAAGCAGTGAAAGAAGTCCGAAAAAGCATTGACAACTTTATTGACTCAAAGCCGCAATCTTTTGTTCAAGAAGGAATTTTTAAGTTGCTTGATAGATGGAACAAAGTTGTTGAAAATAATAGTGAATATTTCGTGGATTAAAATATATTTAATTATAAATAAATGTTCAATTTCTATTAAACTGCATGATGCTGCATCTCAACAATGTAACAGCTCACTTTTCTGGTTCAGCAGTTTTTGGCAAAGAACTACTTAAACAGACAATTTTTAACAATTGAAAAAATAAAAGAAACAACCTTGTTTTACCCTTTGTGATTGTTGCGATCGGATCGCTGATGTGGCTTCAATGGTCGACTTTGTTGTTAGGATCTCTATATACCAGGCAAGGGCAATGAATTTGCGTAATAGAGAAGTTGAAGATAAGTCAGGATATCTGCTTTATGTAGATCTATTGTGACTAATTAAAATTATAAATGATAAAAATGAACCGGATCTTGTCAGTAGATATTGAGTAAGCAAGTCAATTCGCAAAAAAAAAAAAAAAAACGCAACAGGAACACCAACGCGTTCACATGATATGTTTAGACTTCTATGTAGACAACCCTGATGAAATTATACAACGAATTGTTACCGGAAACGAAACTTGGGATCATCATTATAAACCTGTGTTCAAACAGGAGTTGATGTAATGACACAGGAAGAGCACTTACTTCCTAAATTGTTTAAGGCGTCGCAGTCGACTGACAAAAACATGGCAACTGTTTTTTTTTTTTTTTTTTCTTGCATACGGAGGATACTCTATTGATAACGGTGTAACAATAACCGGAAAATATTACGCTGGACTTTTAGAATAATTAAAGCAAGCTGTGAAAGAGAATAATTGTAGCCGAAGAATATGACTTCAGGAACAATGAAAGCAAGCTGTGAAAGAGAAGAGGCGGGGAAATTGTAGAACAGGCGTGTACTTTTTTTATTTCAATGCACCAGTTCACAAAAACAATGTTGCGTTGGCTGTCATACACAAATGCTGCTTACAAATGTTAAACCATCCTCCCTATAGTCAAAAACTAGCCCTGTCTAACAATCAGTAGCAGACTGGCAAATTTTCTGGGCTTGGAAAATTGCAATAAATCAGCCCCATAGAGCTAAGATCATATTGGATCAAGGACCGGTCCTATGATTCAAGAATCGGTTTTATTGGGATCGGCCCACCAGGAAATTGCCCGGTATCTCGGCGCCCCAGTCTTCCACTGCCACTTCATAACTGTTTAATTCTCTAAAGAAAAACCTTCGGAGGAAAAAAGATTTTGGGACGATAATGAAGTGAATGCACTCATTTGACATCATTTTGAGCCGAAAGAAAATAAATATTTTTAGTAGGGGATACATAAATTCATTGAATGATCTATTATAACTCAACCAGCCGATCCGTGGCGTCCAAAATTTGGATGCGCGTTGAACTAACAGAAAAGTAGTGGTGGGGGCGCATTTAGTTTCGCATTTCCTGTCTTGCTCTTTCTTCCGCCACTGGTTACCGATTGAGGTATAAGTGTAAGTGTGTTAGGGTTAATGGTGAGTAAATTGAAAAATAATAATCATATGTTTACCTTCTTACCCGTCATTCTGCAAATGTATTAACTTCGTACCCGTCGTATCTTCTGCACAATTCTTACAAGTTTCTGTGGCACAACATTTCTGTCCAGAATTTTCAATATCACTCTTCTATCTAATTAGTCGCAGTAACAGTTCTAAAAGTCTAAAAAGGTGCAATATGCTAGAGATCTTCACTTAATTTAAAATAATTTTATATTAATAGTTTTATGGTACTAAGTAGACCTGGTACATATTGACACAACTCATATTCTGTAGTATAAGGCTAGGTTAGTGTCAAGTATTATTCTCTTATGCAATATTCGAGATGTAAATCTACTCCTACATTATATTTCAAAACATGAAAACATGATTCTTCAGGTAAAATTAAAATAAGTTGAGATTTTATCTGGTTTGACATGTGTTAAACAGATTAACTTTTCAACGAAGTTTGGATACGGGGAGTCATTAAGAATTTTTACTAAAAATAAAACAAGTTATTGACATGAGACTATTTATAAATTGGGAACTGTGGAGTTCGGACCTCATTATCCCGAACAACTTTAAAGTAAAATGTTTACGTAGATTCCTCGACTGCCCAGTCATATTATAATAAAATTTATTGGCTCAGTTTAGCGGTGGCGTTGCCCGCAGCACTCACGAGGTGTCCAGTTTACTCAATTACTGTTCGTGCCCCAAAATTCACAGCTCGTACTTAACCGCAGAATATTTTTCTTGTGGTAGCATTAACACTTTTAAATCTTTCCGTGTGAATTATATTTATTAAGTTTTAAAGAACGGAAGATATATAATTCAAAGTAAAGACTTTAGAAAGTTATAAAAACATTTAAGACAAATTCATTCCGGGACTTTGTGGTAAAATGGTCTCAAAGCACAGGGGCTCGGGTTTAAATCTCGGACATCACTTTACATCTTCCGATTCTATGATAAATGTATGCTTAAAACAAATATAACCTCTGGAGATCTGTGGTGGAATTACAAGTATACCTGTCCCTCGTTTTACACGGTACTTTTTTTACACGTTTTCGCTTTTACACGGTTTAAAAAAAAAAGTTAAAACTAAATGTTAAAAATAAACTGGAATGTTGAAAATAAACAAAGGAAAAATTTTCTCGCCAGTTTTATTTGTTTTTGTTACAATTGGTGCATTCTTTGGGTGGAGAAGGTTTCGACGATCTTACTGAAGGAGATATTACAGAACTAGTGGCTGATAAAGAACTAACTGAAGATGATTTAATTAACATTTTGATGAAACTAGTGATTGTGACAATCATTCTGATAAAGAAGAATTTGAACCAGTTGCATTTACAGCTAAAATCATCCGCGAAGGACTCGATTTGGGAAGAAAATTAGGTAATCAATTTGCAAAAATGACTCAAATGTTGAACGGGCTCTTCGATTTGAACGTGATATTAATCACTGCTTGACTCAATATGATGAGGTCTATAAAGATCTAACAAGAAATTCGAAGCAAATCTCCTCGGGGTGTAAATGTTTCTACTTGAAACATCGAATCGGCACAAATAATTTCGAGTGATGAAAGTGACTTCGAACCAGTCACGAAGAAGAGATTGACAGTGATTTATGATAGTGATGAATGATAATAACTGCCCCCAACCTTTGCAATAATTTTTTTATGAATCTTTTGGATTTTATTTTTTGTTCCTCTGTACTTTATATTTAATTAACCCTTTCCACTCCAATGTCGAGTGTCACTCGACATTTATTTTGTTCCACCAGCTCCAATGTCGAGTGACACTCGACATGGCGTAATACTTCTTTTTGCGGCAAATTTTAAAATAGGAGGGATTTTTTTACTAAAATTTTTAAATCACGATTGAAAGAAACATTCTAGAATCGCAAGATACTTTAGTACCGGCTATGGTCGAGAGATGGATTTATTTTGGCGCAGGTATCGATGTTACAAAAGTACACTAGTTGTTATCACACCGTGCTGTCGTCAACACCTGATCTCCAACTGTGCATTATCGAATATAAAAAAAAAAAAAACTAAAAGTTAAAAAAACGGAGTTTTGGCGTGGAGCTGGTGGAATAATAACAAAAAACGGCTTGGAGTGGAAAGGGTTAATAAAAGAATATGTATATTTTGTTGCTTTTATTTATTAAGTATTTTTGTTTGATTTATGTACAAAATAAATAAATAAATAAAAAAAATCATAATTAATAAACAACTAAATTATGCGTTTTTTGCATACTTTTCGATTTATACGGTTTTACATTCAAAAACTTAAATTTTCGATTTACACGTTTTCCTCAGGAACCTATCTACCATATAAATCGAGGGATAGGTGTAATAGAATTCTATTTAAGTTCGTTCTACATTATACTTTTTTCAATACTATCCAACTCTGACGTCATTTCAATTTTTGATACCACAGAATATAGTAGGGGAAAAAATAAGAGACAGCGATACCCTTATATTTTATTACTTTGTGATGCTCTTCACTGCCAATTTAAAAAATTCTAGGTTCAGGTGACAGACAACAGTTTGGTAATAGAACCAATTCTAGTAATCAATTTAAAAATACTGTTTAATTGTTTATATTTAATTATATGTTCTAAGTAAACTTCTTATCAACTTAATAAATTTCTAAAAGTTAAGTTATAAACAAAAAATAGAAAGTTGGTAGTTGGTACGACTGAGAAGTACACAACTGTCATCCAAAAATTTGACCGGAGGTAGTTTTGAAAATAGTGTAGTTTGTAGTGTAGCATCGAAAGTTGGAAGGAAGTATTGTGTTTCACATTATACTTTTTACGTCAGTACTACGCAAAAAATCTGTAGTGATTCGCAAAAAAGTATAAAGTAAAATGGACTTTAGTCTTGCCATAAATACTGTTACAAAGTTTTCAGTGTAATTCCACAAGATGCTTAAAGATATTATAATTTTCTTTTAGTACATAATAAATAAATACGAGGGCTACCTTTTAAGTTTGTACAAAAACTAAGAAAGAAATTTTTTATTTTCGGAACAAACTGTTTTATTGCTTTTCAAAATATTCGCCATTAAGATTTATACACTTTTACTGCGTTCAAACCAATTTTCAAAAAAAAAAAAAATCACTCTTAAGTTGATATCTCAAAAACATGGTTTTCGAAGGCTTCAACGGCTTCTTAAGGTGATGAAAATCGCTGTCCACGCATTTTTTGTTTGACATTGGGGAACAAAAAAAAGTCGTTAGGAGATAAATCAGGTGAATACGGGCAACGAGACATTAATTCGATGTTTTTCTCCTTCAAATAATCAATTGTTTGACGTGCTGTGTGGGAGCTTGCATTGTCATGATGAAGAATGGTGCGACGTTTTTGGTTGTTTTTTCCTGATTTTGTCGATGACTTCTGGCAAACAAATTGTTGTATACCATTCAGCATTAACTGTTCTCAGAATCTCTAAAGAAATGATTGCGACTTGTCCAATATAACCGAAGAAACAAGCGATATTTTCAAGTGAACGAACAACTTTTGTGGGTTTCGGTTCATCCTGGAAGACCCAAACAGTGGATTGTTGCTTAGTTTCCGGTTCATATGAATAAAACCAAGTTTAGTCACCTGTAATGACGTTGTATAGGGATTTTGCAATGCCTAGGTTGATTTTTTTAGCATTCCCTTACACCAATCAACACGAGCTTTTTTTGGAGCTTCGATCAATTTATGCGGAATCCATCGGGAACAGATCCTTTTCACAGCTAAATGTTCATGCAAAATCAAATTTATTGTAGTCTGCGATATGCCAAAGGTTGCCTCTATCTCACGGTAAGTCACATGGCGATCTTCTTCAATCATATTGCGAACAGCATCGATGTTTTTTTGAATCACAACCGATTTTGGTCGACCTTCACGAGATTCATCACTGACGGACGCACGGCCGCGACGAAATTCTGCAAACCAATTTTAAACCGTCTTTCCTGGTGGTGCTTCATTACCAAAAGTTGAACGAAGCGATCTATGCATTGTTGTTGAGTTAGGCCTTTACTAAAATCGTAAAAAATCATCCAACGAAAATCTTCACGAGTATTTCATTTTCTCACAAACTTTAACACTCACTGTTAACAAACTACTCGGTCAATTTATAAGCTGTTACTGATTTCACAATAAAAAATGTCAAATTTTACGAATATAGTAATGACACATTTCAATATTGGCATCTAGTAGTTGTTTGTAAAAACATAAAAGGTAACCCTCGTACAACAAGATTTCAGTAAAATTAATATTCCTTCCCAGATCGTCTTTATCATTTTGTCCGTTTTTTATTATGTAGTAAAATATCTTCTTCATAATCATCCCAAAATAAAGACGTCATATTTTTGAATATTACCATCGTGATCGTTCAAAATCATTAAACAATGGATGACAGTTTCAGTTTCCTTAACGCTCCATCGAACTCTGTGTACCTATTAATCAACATTAATTAAATTCAAAGGAGAAAATTTAATAATGTTAGGAGCGGTGTTGTCTAGCGATAGAATATCAGTACGATCGTCATGTAACACTTTATCATCTGATAATCCAATTACTCCTTTGTCCCATCCCAAACAGAAGCGTAACACGGCCTGCGGACTTTTTGTTCGGCAATAAAGAAGCTTGCTGTCCAAAGAAAACAGTGCGTTGCGGATGGTCAAGCGATGCGGCACGTACAATTCCTTTGGTTGGGTTTTTTTAAATTGTCACGAATCTTATGCGCCGCTCCGCACCGAACGGTTGCGTACACGGACCTGCTCTGGCAAGAATGCCGACCCATTTGCATACAATATACCCTTAAAGAACACTTTTCTATTGCGGTAAAACATATAGGAGAGCTTGCGAGTTACATCGCCCTTTTAAAAATTCGTTATGTTCTTGCATGCGCGTGCAACAGTTCTCTGTTTGTTAGCCTGCTAAAATTCTTTACCGGTTCTCGTAAAAATAAATCAACCTTAATTGAAGTATACATGGGTAGTTACAAATAGAGGCTGCTAATTAAAACTCAAATGAATCTTACTACATTCCCAATCGACAAACAGCGGTAATTAACATTTTTCTTTTGTTTATTTTCAGTTGTTTCTATTGATGAAGGTTATTCTTATTTATGACGGTATTAGTGTATTGTTAATGGTTATTGGATGTAGAAAAAGAAGGATGTCTATTGGAAAAATATCGATGTATGTAAAAAGATGATCAGCAACAAAGTAGATTATATTAATAATAGGCTCGGATACCTCTCTGTGAATTGTTTATGTTCTCATTCATAAAAACATATTTTACTGATGTATAAAGTAAAAATAGAAAGAAAAAAAAACTAAAGAAGTGAACAAATAAGTTCAATTGTATTTCCTTTACTTAATTAATTAAATTACTATAATTGATTTACAGAAAATAGATCTGATCTACACAGCTCAAAACTCTTTTTCCCAGCAACAAATTTTTACTGATTACACCGGTCAACAGGAATTTTGAGTCTGGGTTCTGCATATCTGATTTTTATTTCTTCCACATTATTAATTAAAGAAAAAATTGTTTTACCCGAAAAAGTTTGCTTTTGTAGCTATCAGAATGAAATTACGGATTTTAAAAAAATTTCCCTTTTTTTAGACCTTTATTGTATGTAAAAATAATATAAACTTTTGTTATGAATTTGAATCAGTTTTATTTACAAGAAAACCATTCGAAACAAACAACTTTCTGTAACAGAATATATAAAAAAGTTTAGAAATGATTATTTTTCGTATTTCTTCTGTGATTGTATGGACTTTCTCGTATTAGCCCCCAAATATAGTCCCCCGTCATATTCTCATTGTATTGCCCCTGATAACGACGTTCAAAGTCCATCACGTCTTGATGAAAACGTTCACCTTGTTCTTTCGAATAGGCTCCCATGTTATCTTTAAATTGGTCCAACTACGCATGTAACATATGAACTTTAAGGGATATTCTGCAACCCATGAGTTTAAAGTTATCAAGCATAGTTGCAATAAACTCTTTGTAATTGTCTGCTCTGTTGTTTCCGAGAAAACCATGAACCACTGCTTTCAAGCTTTTCTTTCATGAGTATTGAGTATCTGTGAAAATTCGTCACTGGCCATTATTTTCTTTATTTGTGGTCCGATTAAAATAAAGGTAGCAAGGATATTTAGTATAACCACCTTCTGACTGGCATCTTTTCATAGACAGTTCTACAAAAAGTTTAAAAACTATCATTCTTCACAATGGAAATAAATTTCCATCTCCTCCTTTGGCTTATTCCGTAATGCTCAAAGAAAATTACGAAAGTGTGAAAATACCTGGCCAGTGATAGGGGATTTTAAGATGGTTGGATTTATGATGGGATGCATTCCCATTAAAAATCCAACCATTCTCTTATTTTGATATATTCGCTGCAAATATAGCAGGATGAGTCTACCTCGTATTTACAACTTTTGACGCCATTTTTGGATTTGCCGCCACACAAAATGCGGTGTATTGCTGAAATGCGCATGCGCATACCGACTATGAACCACGTAAATGAAATGCTACTTGCTTTCCACCCGCTCGTCCTCACCCTTACTTAATATAACGCGCTTCTACTTATATGGTCATAAAAATAAATAATTATATATTGATCGTTGTAAAATGTACAAAAGCAAAGTTTTTCAAAAATAAACGAAGGTTTTAGTTATTTTTCAATATAAAGAATCAGAAAATAGTCATTCATCAAAAAAAAATTTTTTTTTTTTTTGTTGACCTGTGTTATTGTCGTTACAATTACTTATTACATTATTTGAAGTTTGCTCATCACCAAAACATTTTAAAATATTGACATTTGATGGTGATGTTTGATCACTTTATCTTAATCCTGTCTTCTGAAAGTTCTAGAAACTTACCTTAAATACCTTTCTAGAACTTTCAGGTAACACAATGTTCAAAGGTTGTTGTCCATTTCAAAGCTACTGTATTCTTTTGCAGGGCAGTTCTCGTAACAGCATGTATGTTTGCCATAATGAGATATTTGAATCTGGATGGGGCCTAAAAGAGTTCGATGGAACTCTGGATGGTCAAGGACCTCAAGGAGTTTGTTTGTCTTGTTTGACTCCTGATGGTCAGTAACCTGAAGGAGTTCAGTGGAACTCTGGATGGCCAGGGACTTAAAGAGTCGGGCGAAACTAACATCATATACTCATTTCCTCTGTTTTATTTTGCAGTTATTATATTTTTAGAATGCCGCGAGGACGCGGCATGATCAGGACGACTGTGTTAGAATAAAAAGTTGCTCGAACTTCACTTATAATATGCAACGATAACAAATATAAAGTGATGACAGATATGAGATATAACAGATAGTAACATATTTATTTAAAATTTAATTCACATTTTTAAAAGCGTTATAAATTGCTTAAAGTTTGATTTTTTTCGCATTTCTGAACCAGGTACTCATAGTGGTAGACAACATTTTTTTGACTCATTTTAAACAAATATGACGTAAACTTTGTTCATTAATCCATGCATCAAAAATAAACTACTGTGTGTCAATTAATTTTTAAGTTCTACTTTGCCGGTAAATTTTTACAGTCGTTCTATTTTTCCAAAAATTGAGATCTGAACTCCAAAGTATGGACCGTGCAATTTTTTTTTTTTTTTGCTCAATTTGCAAATCGGCCAAACCATTGGTGTATGACCAAAATTCATTAAACGTTCGTTCGGACGAACGCGTTCAACGTTATTGACACCCAGTGGCGCAGCCAAGGGGGGGGCGACGGTCCTGGGCCCCTTCCAGGACCAGCAGATTACACGGCACTGCTCGGGAAGTTGAAGATAAAATTTGTTAACCACAACCAGTGGCGCAGCCAAGGGGGGCCGACGGGCCTGGGCCCCTCCCAGGACCAGCAGACTACACGGTGCTGCTCGGGAAGTTGAAGATAAAATTTGTTAACCACAACCAGTGGCGCAGCCAAGGAGGAGCCGACGGACCTGGGCCCCTCCCAGGACCAGCAGATTACACGGTGCTGCTCGGGAAGTTGAAGATAAAATTTGTTAACCACAACCAGTGACGCAGCCAAGAGGGGGGGGGCGGTCCTGGGCCCCTTCCAGGACCGGCAGATTACACGGTCCTGCTCGGGAAGTTGAAGATAAAATTTGTTAACCACAACCAGTGGCGCAGCCAACGGGGGCAGACGGGCCTGGGCCCCTCCCAGGACCAGCAGGTTACACGGTGCTGCTCGGGAAGTTGAAGATAAAATTTGTTAACCACAACAGTAGTTAATTTTTTAATTACTTCATTACTTCAAAATATGGGAATTTTTATTTTCGTATAAGTAAACATTTGTTTAAGATTGCCTATTCTTGATAGTGACATAATTATTGCTCAAGTGAAAATACATTTACATGTTATTTTTAGGATTTCGTAGGTATAATCAAGAAATCCTTATTCCATCACATGAGTCTGTTCGTTCGGTAAAAAATGTGGTCAAGCGGCTGATTTAGAGAACTGAACATAAGAGAAATATTGAGACATCAAAAATATATCCCGCGAAAAATATAAATAAATATGTATTTATCGAAGAAAAAATCAAGTGAAAGTTCTTGATACATGGATTAACAATTACATTTTTTTATCAACAAATAATTGAATTATTATTTGATATAAACATCAATATCCAACAGCAGGGGTGTCGAACTGATTTGGGTCACAGTCTATTTTACATACCAAATGATAAGCAGTGACGGACCTTTAAATATCCTGAAGGGTTTCTTGACATTTTTTTTATAAACAGAAAAGGGGAAGTATATTTTACACTTTTAATATATTTTTCCCTTAAATAAGCTCAAGTGATTTTGATTACCGCTTCAGGGGCCACAAAAAATGAGGACGAGGGCCGTCTGCGGACCGCGTGCCCTTGAAATTTGATTCGGCCCTCCCCAAGACAAAATCCTGGCTGCGCCACTGTTGACACCCCTCCTTTATAGTTATAAAAAGCAGATGTTTAAACTGTGAGAAAGAGTATATAATTTCAATTGCAGTAGCTCTTATAAATCCAGTAGTTGATATTAATTCCATTTTATATTTCCTGTATTGAAAGCTTACAAAACAGTTAATAAAACTGTATTAAAACTAAATCGAAAGACAATAAATAATTGTTGAATAATTAAATTAAATCA
Source organism: Liopterus haemorrhoidalis (assembly GCA_963971575.1). Taxonomy (NCBI): domain Eukaryota; kingdom Metazoa; phylum Arthropoda; class Insecta; order Coleoptera; family Dytiscidae; genus Liopterus; species Liopterus haemorrhoidalis. The sequence goes on along the minus strand of OZ020611.1, from coordinate 37,630,695 downwards.
CGCAAGAGTTGTGAGTCGGGTTATGTGTGTATGTGCAGGCAACAGCGGCAGAGAAATAAACAAAATGACATGTCGTGAGGTATACGAGTATCGTATTTAAGAAAGGTACCTATATAAAGCGACCATTTAAGATAAAGGCAATTACGAAGATAACACAATGCCCATGAATCGCTACCGTTGCCTTTTATTAATAGCATCACGTCCGGCCATTTAAACCCAACAAACGATTCATATTCAGTTCAGTAGCAATTAATAAAATTTAATGAAAGATACATGTCACACCTCTCATTACTGGGACCTGTGAAATCCTGCGTGTTTAACGATTGTAAAAATACATCAAGATATTCTTATCTCAATACGATAACACCACGTTCACAGGAGGAACGAAATTATTTTGTCTCACTATCATGTATTATAAGAGTACAGATACCGAACTGAGCGCCCTGTACCGTACCAATATTACTTCCCAGGTGTCTCGAGTTCGAGTAACAGACCAAACATTTTTGGTCAAACAATTTAATTTTAACTTTTATTGTCTATCAAGAGAATTTAGCTGTGATATGCCCAAACCACAAGAAAGGAGAGAAAAATGGCTAAACAAGATTCTGCTACAACATTATCTTTAATATAAAATTAATAAATAAATAAATAAAGCACTCAGTAAGTTTCAGAAATATAAGTTTAATGTATTCTATACTAGGGTTGTACATCGAAGGCAAAACATCGATGTTTAACATCGATGTTAACATCGACGCCTTACTATTGATGTTGAAAAAACATCGAAGGAAAAACATCGATGTTTCCGATACATCGATGTTTTATTAATATTAAAAAAAGGTATTTATTTATATTATATAGGTTTTATTTAATAATGTAAAGATAAAATACGAAAAAAAGTAACTTATAATACACAAAAAGCATTTATTAGATTTTTAAATAGAAATATTCTTTTTTAATAGTAATTAAATTCACATTAACATTACCCAATATAATAATCCTAATTTTTTCCTACTATTTTTACATTTCTAAAATGAAATATTGCATTTTATTATAATACTAATATAGTAATCTTAATGTTAATTTTATATTATTTTTACATAAAAATAACATACTGTCATACATATTTTTTTTTCACTTTTTTAAGTTGAAATACATATAAATTTTGTTTTGAGAACTGACAATAACTGAAGTGACGCCTAGCTGAATATTTTGGAACTTAGCGGAATAGGATTTTGTTAGATGTGGCTCATTTCATTGCATTGTTTGTATGTGTTAAAGTGAAGAAAACTTTAATAAAATGTCTTTAAAATTGCAACAGAAAATTAACTGCAATGTGAATCGCCATTTTGTAAACGACAACAGCGCCTCTATAGGTAATGTTTATTCTCAATAACACTAACATAGCGATCCATTAATTTTACACTAACATTACAATATAATAATCCTAATAATAGTTTTATTAATAAATAAATTATAATTATATTTACCAATACGGTAATTCCAGGGATTGGAGGAATAACAACTGGGAAAGTGTCAACAAGACTCAAAAAGCAACAAGTTTGTTGGCGTCGTTGGTCGTTGCATTGTTTGCAAAAATTAGAAGTCTCTTCTAATTTTTTACTTATTCTGCTAACTGCTAAAAAGAATAAAAACTAACACTATTAGTATTGTTATATCACAATAGATAGCGCTTATATTTTGTGTACTAATATTAATAAAAATTAAAATTTTAAGATTCCAGCGCTCTAGCAGTAGTTTCTGAATTTGAACATCGACATCGGTAGTAGACATCGATGTTTTATCGATACTATCGCCATCTGAACATCGATGGTAAAAACATCGATGTTTTTAAAGCAAACATCGATGTTTTCGATACATCGATGCTTTTTTCCCATCCCTATTCTATACGTATTTCGGCCGTGATGCCATCTACAGGAGTTTAAATTACAAACTAAACTTATTTTTAACAGATACATTCAGTGGGAACAAATAATAATGGTAGGGAATACAAGTGTAAACAAATTAGCAGATAATGGAATTTTTTTTACCGATTTATTAGGGGTGAGTTGCATCAATCTGGTCATTCATTAAGGGAATTCCAAAGTTGATGTTTTTGTAAATTTCTCTGTATTCTAAATGATTCAGTTTATAGCTTTTATTATGAATGTGTAAAATTTTAAAGTCATTTATGGAAAGGTTATGATTATTGGTGATCATGTGTTCTGCTATGTTGGACTGTTCTACTTTTTTATTTTGGATGGCTTTCAAATGCTCCCCAAATCTTGTAACAAATTTTCGGCCAGTTTGGCCTATGTACCGAGTACTTTATTTATTAATTAATTTTATATTAACCATGTTAAGCCGAGAATACACGGACTCCTCTGTCAATTATATTATCTTTAATATTATTTTGTATCGTTTTTGCATGTCTCGTTATTATTGGAGACTAAAGCGGTGTTCTGACAAATCATTTCATTGGATAATTTTTTATGGTTAATAGAAATTGATTACGCAATGACCATCAGACCACTTGTTTAATCATACTGAATAGTAGTTTCATGAGTTCATAAAAAGTGAAAACGAAGTCTGCTTTTAATCGCTTTTATGATCATTATTGAAAAATGAATGGTTCTTAAAAAAATAATCATGGAAATTATTTATTTCAGTGACTTGTGAGAACACTGCTCGATAGACGGATTTACGACCTAAAAGATTAACGACAAATCAAATATTCGCTTTAAAACAAATCCTTAACTACGATGTTTATAATTCAAGAACTTGGGGGAAAATGGTATCAAGCTACATTTTGTCACTAAATAAGAAATATGTGAAATTGCATAAAATATATATAGGCTATTCCAAACGTTTAGGTGGAACTAGGTTTTGAAATCTAGTAATTTTTATCTATTAATTCGGACTTTTTGTTTCAGCTTTGTAAATCATACTCACATTGCAAATTCTAGATTAAATGGATTGTCATTATAACATTTCCTTTTCATTGTATTTTAATTTTTTGTCATTCTTAGTAATAATTTCCCATTTTTTTTTTTTTGTCTTCATAAAATAGAAAAATGAATTAAAATTTGTAATAAATGTCATTCGTTTCCATGGTTTCACTGTTGGAATTTAAAACTTTCATATACCAATGTCAAACATGAAATAACCCAAGCAAGGTCCCTTCTGGTGACAACATAAAAGAACCAAATTCCCATTTAGTTCCGCCTAAATGTTTGAAATAACCCGTATCATATTATGAACTTAGAATTTATATATTAATTTAGCAATTCAAAAAAAGAAAATTTTTTTTTTGTTAATTAAACTGCGATTCCAGAAATACTTTAATATTTCAAAATTATGTTCCTGCAAGTTTTCAGCATGTGGCTTGATATTCTTTTTCCTCAAGCTCTTCAATTTTCTATTAATTTCAGGAAAGCATGTGACGGCATTGTGCGTGAATACTCACAATGAATTATGGAAAATTTTAGCATCCCCAGTAAACTTGTCACGACGACTGATGTGAGCGTATTCATAAGCAGACAAACAAGAAGATTCCAACTCATGTATGCTTTATCCTCGAGCTGGGGCCGGTTCTACGAAAAACTCTAGATATCAACCACTGTGGTCTCTGTGAGGGAGGCCAGACTTATTGTGATGAAAAAGACAAAAATTGCGGGACGAATACAAATAGATGAATGAAATATCATATAGAACAGAATTATCTTCTTTTTGAATTTTTTCTAAAGGTTCTATTACCCAGAATTAAACAAACATAAGCAATGTTAAAATAACCCTGTTTAGCGATCTAAATTCTAGAAAAATATTCTAATCGTTGTCTGAGTCTCACAAAACACTACATGAAAAGCGTTTTATTTTGTGATATAATAGTTATTTATCCAATTAGTGTATGACCGCCATTTTCTGGCAAAGCTTAATTGACTAAAAAAGTATCATTCCCTCAAAACTTTTAAATACGTATTGTATAACATAAAAGTGTACATTTGATAATTTTTGGCCTTCACAGTTGGTTACCATGGCAACACTTTAAGCACTATAATCTGTCTCAATTTGTAATACGAAACTAGATCTGGTTACTTTAGTGACTGTTGTGGTGTAAATAGACTTTTGTAGAATCATGTGAACTTGTAAATCTGGCTTTTAAAAGTATGGTTAAGTTTCATCATATTGAGGTTATTACTAAATTGACATGTCAAATCTTTTGAATGAATATATTAATATTTATTTCATCAAACTTTCGATTATTCCTCGTATAATAGTAAAAAAATATTACGATTATCAATGAAATATCGTGATAAAATATAAAAAACAAATATACATATTATATAATAATAATTTATCATTTTATTCTGCTGCCCTTAAAATCTAATTCTTGTTTTGCAAAATTTAATAACATATTTAAACAAAAATATTAATTTTTTTAATGTAAATCCCAAATTTTTCTCTGCAAATCTTTCCGAAACATGTCTGTGGTTCTATCTTTTTTCTTATTATTACCTCTTCCCATGTTCATCGGTCTTAAATTTTCTACACCTTCATTTAAATTTTTTTTTTACTTCTCCTTCAGAAATCTAAAGAAATTGAAATGGGTAAATTATTTTATATTTCACAACAAAAAGGACACCAAGATTTACTGAAAAAATATCTGCCACAAGGTTTATAATTTCGCCTCTTTTTAATTTTGTTCCATTTTTTTCTAAAAGTTTTCCATAAGCGTTATATATGTGTTTTTTTTTTGTATATTTATCTAATTATTGTCTCTTATGCATATTTTCTGATGTTATGTTCTTATTTTGGTTGTATAAAAATACTTTTCAATTAAAAAACTAAATTGACATAAAATTTAATGTCAAATATGAATTGTCAAATGTTTTGAAAGGTGCCATTTCAGCAGTACCACCCTAAGATGATATTTTAAATAGACAACATAAAAAATGAAATTTTCCTCTTAGTTTCGTATTACAAATTGAGACAGATAATACTACTTAATTTTAGACACTGCAATACGTGCATAATGTACCTACTTTACGCACGGTGGTAGAAAATAATATATGCACTCTACACTCGTAATTATTGATTTATAATTACTTTTTTATATTGTTTTATATATTAATTAAGAAACAGTTCTGTTGAAGTCTGAACGAACTTTTAAACTACCTCAAGATGATCCTGTTTTCAACGATAATTTTGATAAGATTAGGAAATGGTCTGAGTGTGAAAAATAAAAGGTGATCATGATGGAAAGATCCACTTACGAGAGACAATTTTATTTTATTGCCTCTCTTGTTCTCGAGTTGAATTCGGTTCTAGATAAGACGATGACTACTGTTGTTTTAGGTAGTTCGTTTGACAAAATTCTGGGAATTTAATTCAGATCTGTATCTCTGTCAAATAATTATGTGTGTTTTGTCGGGTTTACAAGATTTTTACGAGAAAATAATTTTGATAAAAATTTCGGTGTAAATTTTGTAGTATACACCTTGTAAAAGAAGTAATTTTGGCATTGTTTCAGTAATAAAATTTCATAACAATATTCAATATAATCATCCAATTAGAGTAATATATTAAATAATATAAAATTAATCTATTTCTTCAGAAGGGATACTCAAGTGCAGACATTAGTGCAACTTGAGACCTATGTAAATTTAACCTGAACAGGAATTCATCAAATGAATATATTAGATATATTTGTACCATATGTACATATATAACGTTTAATCTTTGTCTTTAAAATAAATATAAGTTTTAGGTTATTTTTCTAATAAGACACTTATCTGAATTATTACCAATAAATTGTAATATGAGTTTTAAGATAATACAGGATGGACAGTTCAAAATGTGAAATGATATTTTACAATTGTGCAATGTAAGCCTCTCGGAGTAGTTCAATTTAGTCAGCCATGGGTTAACCACAGATTTTAATGATCGGACGAGTATAGTAGAAATGCAACAGGTATATCCACATTACGTTAGTGTAGTGTCCAACAAAAGAATGGAGAGACAATATTCAGAGAATTGGGAGAAACAATTGGTATTTCGGAGATGCTAGTGAGGACTGTGATGTCCGATGGCCAAATTTGTGTTTAGTGTTAATGAGACTCTCGAGTGTTTATTGTTTGTGAATAAGTATTTCTCGCTTGGATTAGCTGTTAATATCATAATTGTAAGTCTAGTGTATATTAATGTAAATAGTAAACCGTATCGTAATTAAAATCGGTTAGTTAAATTGTCGAGTTTAATTCAACAACGCTTAACTTCTTCCTTAGATACATTGCAACCAGTCAGTGGACCTGGGGGTTCATATCCAAAACCACTCGCGGATTATGAACTCATTATGTGGGAGACCTTGAGTTTAAGATAGAGTGACCATTTTCTTGAGAAGGCAAAGCGGGACGGAGCATAAAAAAGGTCGCCACTTCCTAAATATAAGTGAAAAAAAAAAAGGTCGTCACTTCCCCCAATATAATTGAAGAGCAAAAAAAGGTCCTCACCTCCCAAATATAAGTAAAGAGCACCAAAAAAAAAGTCCTTATCTCCTCTCAAGTCAAGTGCACAAAAGTTAGAATTAAAAATTATGTGAAGTGTGAATTTTTACACATTTCTGGGTTTTGCAGGTATTTAGTAACTGAATGATGATTATTTGGGATGCCAAAACAAATTTTATGTCAAAATATTTTTTATGAATTTTAATTCGAAAGTCTATTACCATTATTTAAGTTTCTAAAGATGTGCAGTATTTTTTTTTATATAGCAGGGTTCATTAAGATTTTGAAATTGGCGCCTATGGCTTCCATTGGTTGCTTAAATCATAAGCCCCGCCCTCTGATTTCTTCAAACATAGAATTAAATTATAATTTCAACACTTCTCACTGGTTATTAAATTTACGCTTTTAAAAATTAATTGCAACATTTACCAAAATATAACTAGAATTTTGACAAAATAATTTAAACAAAATTAAAAGGCAAAAAAAAAACAGAAAAAATAAAATTAACGGGATTCGAACTGTAGTTTGCAAATTACAAGGAGCATAACAAAACTACGCTATTAGAGCTACCGATCTAGCGTGTTACATAGCGAATTATATATTTAACTTATTTTAGTTAAAAACACAAAAAATGCGCTATTTTCCGAAAACATAATCTGATCAAAAATTCCTGTTGTACTATTCCGGTTCACACCAATGTACATTACTTAGAATTTTTTCAGATTTTTAGTTTAAACCATCTGGGCTACAGGGTGTGGGACAAAATTTTTATTGCACAATTTTGGCAAAAATCGCATCAAAATAATTTATTTAGCAAAAATAAAATTTTGATCGTTAATGCACGTACTAAGGGCTTTCATTTGATACCCTACTCAGAATTTTAGATATTTGCACTCAGAGCACATATTTGTTTATATTTTTAGGGGGATATGTTTTTTAGATGTTTTAGTATTTTTCCTATGTGCGGGTCAAAGAGTTGTATAAGCATGCCAAATTTTAACTCTCTAGGTTTAACCGTTTGGCTACAATTTTTACCGAACAGACAGACAGACAGACGACAAAATAACGGTATAAGGGTTTTTTGGTCATACCTACAAAACCCTAAAAATGCGGGACTTGTCATAAGCGGGACACCGAATCAAAATGCGGGACGAATGGTCACCCTAAGTTAAGAGACTTTTACATACGTACTCACGTCAAGAGTTATCGTGGCTCCGTGGTAAGATGTTTGCCTATGGAGCCCAGGAACGCAGGAAAGGAGGTGGAGGGTATCTCCTTCGGATTTTTCTCTTCCGATATTATGCAGAGAGCTCTGGGGTCGACTCAGTCTCAAGTATTTAATACCTACAAATGAGTACCTGTTCATACAGGGATAATAGGACCGGTAAAAATGTCACACTGACCACGTGACTTTCGTATCTTTGACCGGCTTTATACGCCTATCTAGGTATTGGGAACCTATTTTATTTAATTATTCACGGCAAAAATTTTCCAAAATTTACACCATTCAGATGAATACATGGTATACTAAGTGCAAAGTAAAGCTACGCCTATAACGCTCTCCATATAATTTTTCTAATCAAAAATAAATATTCCTTACACAAACTGCAAGTATCTTTTCAGGTAGATTAACAAATTTCCCACAGGTTAGATCACGTGCGAACATTAAATTTAAAAAAAAATAAGACGAACTTATATATTTGTAATGTTTTTACGTTTCTTAATAAGATATTAATATGTCAAACACATTCATGTACATCTTTGAAAAAAATAACAGCATTTACAGTTTCCCCATTGAAGCTGATCGAATAAAAACTTGTGTTGGTATTGAACATAAAACGTTAGAATGGTGCGTATGATTGATATCAAATGATCTACTCTTATCTGTGAGCAGCAGATATTATCGCGTTAGAACGATCCCACGGAGACGTTTCAAGAATCGCCACAGTCCAAGTCGTTCACTGTTGGGAATGTGGAATGACATTTCTTCTCCAAGCCTGACAACATGTTGCTGTGTATCAGTAGCGTACCAGAAGGGGTACGTACAGAGGGTGCAAACCGCCCCTGGTACCATTCAGTATGGGGTGTCATCGTCAACGATTGAAGATTTTGTTTTGTTAAACAAATAGTACCAGTGACATGCGCATACAAATATATGAGGGTGTCACTGTCAAAGTGATGTAAGTCACATTTTAATAATTCAGAGAAATAAACTGTATAACCAAATAAAATCTAACTAGAGTCATTGTATTAACTACACATTACTCAACTTGCAATTATTATACATTTAATACCTTGAGAAGAGACATGACTTGTACTACCTCTGTATTTAACAGATTTGTATTTCTGATTTGTGCAACCACATGTCAGTTTTTTTTGAAAACGTGACTTACACCTCCTGGCTTTAACTAAGATGACCATTTTTTTACCGACCGCCAACATATATAAGGGAAATATTGAGATCATACCAATTTTGACATTTCGAGATTTCGATGGATCTCCACAAATTGAGGCCCCTACATAACGTTTTGACTATTTTTATCATGATGTCTGTCGGTCTGTCTGTCCGTCTGTCCATCCGTCTGTCCGTCTCTCTGTGTACACGTGTAGAGAAAATTCGGCTGAAATGATTTTTATGAAACTTCATATTTAAGCTTTTGCCATCAATGGTACGAGTTGATCAACTTTTGGTAAAAATCGGTTGACTAAAAATGGGGGTTTACTCGTGTCGATTTTAACATTTTTGCAAATATATCACAACAGAAAAATACTTCGAAAAAATTTATTGAAAAAAGTTGCTATAAAAGCAATAAATAACAACTTTTATTTGAGATATTTTTTGATAAAACGAAAAAAAAAAAAATTAAAAAAATCGAAATTTTTTCTAAGTCTGAAGTTTTTCATACTTATATGTAACGTTTCCATGGTCATGATAAATAATATCTCTGTTAGAAAATATTAGGCCAAGTTATTTCCACTCTGCTGCTAGAATGTATTTTATACAAGTACTTTATGATGGCGGTCGGTACTGTGGTGGCCAAGCTGATTTTTGTTCTCAAATTTATTTATTTTTATATTTGTCTATTTTATATTATAACTATTTTTATAATGTCTAGTAAATAACTAGTAAATATAAAATTATTTACTATCAAATGTTAAATAAATTTTACTTCATGTGCATTTTCTCGTTTCAAATTTGGGGGGTCATTAAGGGATCTCGCAACACTGGAGCACCTCAGACCTTCGAAACGGTGAGCAGAGGTACTGAGAGAGGGCCCGGCAATACAATTCCGGGCCCGGGAAGACAGTAATTTCGCCCGACCATTCGAAAAACGATAATTACGGGCCCAATGACAGATAAAAAACTGCGCGTAGATAGAAATTGTACTTTATTTTTTCTGTAATCTAATATATAAAATATGTTTACGTAACGTTCTCATTATCCACTTAAAACCTACCTATAGAAACACCACAAAGGAGACCAAAAACTGATAAATGATGACAGCTAACAACATAAACAAAGTATGCAATCAAATCGGGTCTGGCTCGGAGCTATAAACACTATTATTTCAATTATTATTACGCTCAAGCGCGCACCTAGGATTTTTTCTTGGGGTGGCTCAGAAGACAAAATTGTTTTATAAGGGTAGGGATCGGGAAGTGATTTACCTAAAACAAAAAAAGGTCTTCACTTCCAAAATATAAGTGATGACCAAACAACAAAAAGGTCCTCACTTTCAAAATTATAGTGTGGACATAAAAAAAGTCCTCAGTTCCATAATAGGAGTGATGACGAAATAAAAAACGCTCATGAGCTCTAGAAGTGTATTCCTTAAAAACACCAGAATCACGTGATTTTCAAATTATTGGAGAGGCCCTCCATGAGTGCGTGCCTAAAAAAATTACTAATAATAAAGTAGATTTTATAGAAAGTTATAAATACCAATTTGCCCGTGATGATCGTTTCTAATAGCAGACGCCTTAATTTTCTATTTGAATAGTATTCGGTATTTATGATAAGTTATTTAATAAATTAATAAATATTAACAAAACTATACCTACAGATTCCCCCCCCCCCATTGAAAAAAATTCTGCGGTAGCCCATGTTCTCCAAAAATGAACTTAAAAAAAATCTTTTTAAGGAGGGCAAAGAAAAATGCTCCAGCATCCTTAAATTAATCAAAAATCCTTAAAAATTAAAATTTAAACATCCTTTTATAGAATTAAAAAGTGATTATATAGAGAAATAAAAATTAAATTAAATATAAATAAGTGGGATTATATCGGTTGCAGGATTTTAAATGAAGTGTACCAGTGTTAAAATTTTTAAACTGTCAGAATATATTTTATTGATCAATCTGAAACAATGAATCCATAGCATGCTGTCTATAGCAGAGAAAAGGCATAAGGTGGTTGTGTCTGTGTCCAAACAAACTGAGATAAAAATTATTGGACCAAACGCCGCCACAAATAAAAATCTTTCTTTTTTATTTGCACTACTTTTCATCCTACTCTCATATTTGAGAGTTCAACCCGTATACGAGGCCTAATATCCTATCCACTTTCAGTTGGCCCAGCTATGAAATTTTCAGTTTCTTTAGAAATTATTAAATAATAAGTAAAAGTAAATGCTGCTTTGTACATTTTTTGACAATATAATCATATTAGAAGCAAAGGGGTCAAAATTTATTCCCTAATATTTAATTTGTGATTATAAAAATAATATTCGTAAAACAAACGTATTTTTTGAGTTCATGTATTCTTGTACTGTATATAAAATAACTGGATTTTTGCGGTACCTATGCGTAGTAGGCGTTGGAAAACAAAGTTTGTTTATTGACTGTGATGTATTAAAAGTGTTAAGTCTAAATAATTTTAAAACATGGGCAGAGGCAAAGCTATTGATGAAAAAATTCGGTTAATCATTGTGAACTTTGCAAAAACAGGAAAAACCAATTCCGAAATCGGAAAATTATTAGGTTTGTCAAGATACAGTATTAGAAATATTGTAAAATTGTACAAAACAAGTGGTTCAGTTGCCCCAAAGCCCCAGTACGTGTAGAAAACTACACTGACGGACAATGACAAACGTGCATTGAAAAGAATTATTAAGGATAACAGACGTGCTAACTACAGTCAATTGAGTGTACTGTGGAGCGAAGTTATTGGAAGACGTGTTTCAAGGTCTACATGTCATAAGGAAGCTAAAAAGTTAGGATTTGGAACCTATAAGGTAATTTTTTTTTTAATCGGACTCTTAAATGTATATTTACAGAAATTTATAAAACTTTCTTAGGCCAAGGAAAAACCATTGTTGACGTCTAAGCAAAAGAAAAACAGGTTGAAATGGGCAAGGAGAACATAAAATATGGAATTGTGAAAAGTGGAACAGCGTACAATGGAGCGATGAGTCTAGGTTTGAAGTCTGTGTAGGGGGCAACCGGAGCAGAGTTGTTCGTCAGAATCATGAAGCATATCATCCCGATTGCTTGAAAAGGAAGGTGAAATTTCCAGCATCTGTCATGGTGTGGGGTTCAATGTCTGCAAGGGGTGTAGGAAAACTTCAATTTATTGATGGTATTGTTAACACAGTCAAATATTTAAGTATTTTAGATGAGTCTCTGTTGCCAACTATGGAACATGCATTAATCTCTGGGGAGGATTTTATTTTTCAACAAAATGGAGCCGCTTGCCATACGTCAAAAAAATCTTTGAAATGGTTGACACTTTGGCACGAAATGAAAAAACGATTGCATATAACACCGGCTACAACAATTTCAGAATTAAGACTAAAGCTTCAAGAAATATGGGATAATTTTACTCCTCGACAATGCCAAGACCTTGTAGATACTATGCCTAGAAGAATTAATGCCGTTATATAAATGAAAGGTGACATTGCCCAGTGGTAACTTCTGAAATAGGTTTCCAAGTTAATGGCTTTCCAATGGAAATATTATTTTTTTCTTATTAATTTACTTTAATAGTTGTAAATGTTAATCGTAAATCTCTAAAATGTTTAATTGAAAATAAAATATTACCTAGATTTCATAAGCTATTCGCATTCTGTTAATGGAACACCAATAAGTAAAAATTTTGTAGCTGGGACAACTGATAGTGGACAGGGCTCGTATAAGGAAGGATTAAAAAACAAATAAATAAATAAACTATAAATCAAAATTGTAAAAATGGTCCAATGAGGTCAAACCACGACTGGTTTATTAGAAGTTAAAAAGTAATGTTTATGTTCTAAAAAAAAAAAAAATCAAAATAGTCAATCTCAATAGTCAATACTATGCAAATAAAACCGTAGTGCCTTGGAGAAAAATATAATGTCAAACAGTGTTTGGTTACGCCACTGCCGTGCACTATTGACTTTCAATGCAGAAGAGTTAATCAAATTATTTCGCTGTTAAACGAGTAGTTTACATTCTATCCGGTCAGATCTTCGCAATCTTCGGCTACAATCACACGATCTGATACATTGCGATCAGATTTCAAAACATAAATTAAATGATACTGTGATCGTTTTTATCTTTAGTCTGCCTTAAAGTACAATGCTTTGTGTCTTCTGGATGACAAGTATATGTCATTATATCTTTCACGATTTCTGTGTCTTATTAAAGTTTCACTCTGTTTTCTGACAGTTAGTTTTTGTTGCATTTGACGAGAATATTTATAACTGTTTGTTATCGATTTATATAAAAATATGAAAATTAAATATTGTGATGATAATTTGTGGAAACGATAGAAGTTGAAAGGAGAAAAATAATTAGTTAAAATATAGTGCTTCTAAGCGAACTTTACCCCCAGATAATAATGTGAATTAATTTGAAAAATTTTAGACGTGTTTCATTACAACCAATCAGTCACATTCGTACCCAACCAGTGCACTCTTAGATAAAAGTTGATGTATTATTTGCGTTTTAGTATTTGTATATTTTATATGTTGTGTAATATAAAACTTTTTTTAAAAAATTTTGTATCTAACTTTTAACTTAATTGTTTTATTTATTACAATTCATAGTTTATATTTTTTGTTCCTTTGTCAGTCAGTTAAGTCCGCTTTTATAGAAATATGCAAGTGTATTTTATCCATTCTTGTCTGTTCCATTTGCATGTCAAGATTTGAATGTAGAATTGCAAGAATAGCAAAGAAAATAATATGCCTTTACGTACTTAATATGCTGTCTACATCTGTCTGTCCATACATTTTTACTTGAAAGAGTTTTTATTTTTGTAAAGCAGTCCTATTTACGGAGAATCAGCGGCATATTTATCGGAGGACAATTGGTGTATTTTCTTGACTAGTAGTTTTAACATTGGTATATATTTATTTATTTGTTTATGTAATTATTTTTTAAATTAAAGGTGGACAATAGTCACATCTAATATTGAAAGCATAAATATAGAGTATTTGAGAAATACAGTGTTTCTCTAACTGATATTATGCTGATATTATGCTGCTAATCTTCTTCCCTGTCAATTTTTACATCTTCCTTAGGTAAACTTTTAAGTAGAAATAGGAAATAATTTCACTCAGCTTTTTGGACAAGAAGCGTTTATTTTAACAAAACACAACGTTTCGCCAACAACATTGTTGGCTTCTTCAGGTGCTATAACAATAACATCATGATAGAAAACAATCTTAGGTAAATTTTGTTATTGATTGTATAAGATTGTTTTCTATCATGATGTTATTGTTATAGCACCTGAAGAAGCCAACAATGTTGTTGGCGAAACGTTGTGTTTTGTTAAAATAAACGCTTCTTGTCCAAAAAGCTGAGTGAAATTATTTCCTATTTCTACCTATATTCAAAATTGGACGTTAAACTACTAAAATAGTAAACTTTTAATAATAATAGCCCTTTATTCGTATTACTTATTACATTTATGTTAATCCTATTTCACCCTTATATATGCTACATATTTATTTTAATATAGTTTCTTAAAAAAATGTACTTGCATATGATAGTATCAGGACACTAACCCCCGGGACACTAACCTCCGGGACATTAACCCCCCATCAATAACCCCCGGGACATTACCCCCCATGTCAATAACCCCCGTGCTATTAACCCTCTTCACAATAACCCCCGTGCCATTTACCCCCGGACATTAACCCCCCCGTCAACAACCGCCGTGCCATTAACCCCCCGTACCAATAACCCCCGGGTTTCTAATGTAGTAAAATATTCAATAAAGAGTGTTATTATTGAGAGTTTATGCAAAAGTGTAAATAATAATGCAATGGTACAACATTTAGTAAGATAGTTAAGTTAGAGAAATATCATCGTAATCACGAAAACTAAAAATTGGTAAGAATTAGTGTAATTAAAAGTTAAGAATAACCAGTGGTCAACAAAAGTTGACAGACTTCTTCCTATCGAATATATGAAGTAAACAGTTCCCTTAAAAATAAATTTGTTAGTATTTATTTTAATATTATTTTATTTATATCTTAAATTAATTTGTTTTATACTTACGTAACTTGATAGTTGAGAAAAGAAAATTCGATTTTTATACATTAATCTGAAAAAATGTCTTCAACCTTGAATTTTTAAAACTCAAATAATATCGAAAAAAAGTCATCTACTCGAAATTGTAAACCAAAACATTATTAAAAATATGTAAATTCCATTTAAGGCTCAGAAAGAATACAATTTTCAATAAAAATTCTCCATTGGGCCCCTATGAATTTTTGAAAATATTGATAAGGGCGTATTATTACATCCCTTAACTCACATCCACCCAAAAAAAAATTAATCAAAATCGTTAGAGCCATTTTACTTTCTTCCTTTCAGACATAGAAAATAAACTAACTACGATTCAATTGTCCAGTTTTCTAAAATATGTTTTTCTCACAAAATTTTATATTTTATAAATAAAAATTACATATGTTCAATTTTGTTCTAATTTCAAATGTTTAAATTTTAAATAAAAATAAACATTTAAAATATGAATCAATTGCCAGGGGGTTAATGGCTCGGGGGTTATTGGGACGGGGGTTAATGGCACGGGTTTTTTGACGGGGGTTAATATCCTGGGGTAAATGGCACGGGGGTTATTGTCCAGGGGGTTAATGGCACGGGGGATTATTGACATGGGGCGATAATACCCGGGGATTATTGACGGGGGGTTAATGTCCCGGAGGTTAGTGTTCCGGGGGTTAGTGTCCTAGAATCGCATATGATACTTGTTACAATCTATTTGGGTGGTTTGCTCACGAAATCCATCTCTGGGCATGGACCTCCCCCATTAATCTCCATATCTCTGTCCATTGCAGTCCTTTTCCATAGTTTGCCTCCTTGATTTTTGAATTCGTCTTCCCACCTAGTTCTCTGCCTTCCATCTATTGTTGACTCTGCGGTCCATCCATTGTATTCTCTTCGGATTGTGTGTCCTGTCCATTTCCATTTTATTTTCTTTGTTTCCTGTACTACATCCATGAAGCCGATTCTTTCTCTGATTGTTGTTGCCCTTACTTTGTCTTTTAATTAGATTTTCAATATAATTCTCAATTTTTCTTTGACATGTTTGAAGTTTTTGAGTTTGCTTCTTTGTAGTTGTCCATGTCTGGGATAGTTAAGTACAAGAATTACGCAGGTATTAAAAGTTTTTCTGTTATCCTTTGAGAAATTGCCTTGGAATATTCCTTCCAGAGACCAGAACTTTTTCCATCCTAGGGATATTTATGTATTTCTTTTGCCTGGTAGTTCCTGAAGAATATTAGCTGTCTAGGCAATCTTCCTAGAACTTTTAATTTTACTCATCAAATTCTTTATCTTACCGTGTAAAAGCCAGGTTTTTCAGGTACCATTTATCTTTTAACTTATCCATCCACCTTTTGTGGTGCTAATAGCCACGTATGCTGTGCACCAAAATTTTAACTAACCATCTTATTACTTGCGTATCGTTGCGTTCTTCAGCAATAACAAGAGTGAAGCTCATTGTTGTTATCGCTAAAGACAGGAAAAGATTGTTGAGCAGTTTCCGAAACGTCCGAATTTTATATTTTATGAAGAATTATACCTCTTTGATACGATACTAATACTCATTATGTTAAGTTATGTTAGTCTATATCAGCAACGGCAAACGTTCAAAATAATGGTGTGAAATATAGTATTGTTACAAAGGTAATCTTAGGTTAGGATTGCGACATCTAGACATTGTGACGCTCAGCTGTTTGATTAAAAAACTATTTGTCAGCGTGTAGCAAATATAACCTGATTACGAAATGCCTACACCGCATTTTTGTAATAAGGAAATATTTCTCATGACGAATAAATTGGAACTAGGTCAACCAGTAGTACAAATACATGGACGTCGCAAGGTATCGGGACAGAAAAACCTAGCCAACTCCTCTACACGTACCAGTCCACATGGTGAAGACCGAGACACCTGACACCAGATACTCGTACAGCTAGTGAGCCAAGCAAGCAATACCATGTGAGTAGGACAAGGCTTCTCCAGGCTCCTCGACTCCCTGATGAGTAGCCCCCGCCTCGGAGATAAGTTCAAGCAGATCCTGGCCAACACGGGGTGGATCGAAGACTTCCCCAACTCCATGGGCAAATTCATACCATTACATTGTAAATCGGATATATAATTTATAAATTTGTATTGTTAAAACCAGAAGTAGTCTTTCAATAAAACCACCCACGTGACAGTATTACCGACGGATATTATGGATATCCTGATTGCATCGTAAACGTAAGTAATAAAGCATAGTAAATATAAACACCATTAAAAAGTATATAAAGAAGGATAAGAAAATTAAAAGAACCATCAAAGAGGTAATATAAACCTACTTCGAACATATCATGCGCAACAACAAATAACGTT
Source organism: Liopterus haemorrhoidalis (assembly GCA_963971575.1). NCBI lineage: Eukaryota > Metazoa > Arthropoda > Insecta > Coleoptera > Dytiscidae > Liopterus > Liopterus haemorrhoidalis. Next base: position 37,613,353 of record OZ020611.1, on the reverse strand, counting down.
GACAGGTTATTCTCCGGGGTAAGATAAAAAGAAAGAGACGTTCTTCTGGATGTCACAGAATATCCCAGATCCAGAATCTAGTAAACCAGAATAACATTAATCGTTTTATTTTGAGAGGCAGTGCAGAAAATTATGTGAGCTACAGTAGCGTAACTTATCTATAATCACTACGCCCTCAACCGAGGAGGGTCATGCCATTTAGTAGCACATCCAACCTCTAAATGGATTTCTTTTTGGTCTTTGGTCTTGGTCTCTCCAGATAAAGTTGATAAACCTTCTAGGCAGGGACAGATTTTGGGGGTGCAAGCAGGGCAATTGCCCACAACGGCAAAATTGGTAGACATGAAAATTAAAATCAAGAATAACAATTTATAACTGAAAAATACAATACCAACTATTTAAAATTCATGTAACTCAAAAAAGTATTCGCAAATTAACTGTATTAATACACATAAATTTCTTCATACAACCAATTTAATTTAAACTTAACAATCATTTAGCAATTTTAGCTGACAGTTTACTACATTTCCAGCATAAACAGATACCGCCCGGCACATAAACTATTCTCAATAAAAAGCGTTTAAGACATAACCAATAAAAACTGAATAGAAAATATAATTGAAAACAATAATATTACAATATGCTACCATAGAAGTAATATAAGAAGACAATAAAATATTTTGAAAAGTGGATACAAAAATCCAAAACATCCCGTGGTAAAAAGGATGTGCGAATTTACATTACATGAAGTTTCATTAATATCAGAAATGTCCTTTCATAGCTGTCATGCGGTATTTATACTGTCCGTAAAACGAATAGATTATTGCTTTGATACAGGTGTCATATATGCGTGTACTTACTCAATACTAAATATACAGGGTGTTCTATTGGGTTGAGTCATGAATAAGTTCCATTTTCGTAATAATTATATTTATTTGCGAATCATTTTACGTAGGATTCCACCAGTTTTTCCACAAAAATGTTCTCAACGGGCTCTCGCGCCTGGTCTAATTTGTCAAAAATAAAAACGTTTGTGGTGAAAGTTAAGTACGATGGGTGAGGTAGGAAAATCAGTCGAACTCCATTTTTTTTTTCCTAATGTTGTTATACGTAATTTTCTCTATTAACTATGGAGATAGATAGTATTTAATTTGCGTAATTTCAAAGTACTTTGGCGTGCATTACGTTCCACCAACGATTTTAAAGCACTATCATCAAAGTCAGATAAATGATGAGAGAAAATAATATGTGTCGATTCATCTACTACTTCATGTCGTTGAGAAAACATCGCATTTCTTCTTATTTGTTGATCTTAACTTCGAGTCTTCTCCAAGCAGTAATGGCCCCTAGTATACATGGACCCTGTTAATGCCAAAACGACACACCCCTCTCTGCACTCCATCGCCTGAAAAAAAGAAAATCACTGCCCCATGCGGTTCTTACCTTATTTACCGCATCAAGCTGTCCCTCCCTGTACGTTCTTCTTCGAACCAAGACCGAGAAGCAGATCATCTTAACATTTGTATTAATCACCTCACAGTTATTAACAGCTCCACCACGTGAAAACTGCTACTTCGATCTTGAGACATAAGATAATTTACTTAAAAACATTCATGGTTCTTGCAAATGTTCTCGTTCCACTGCTTCTTACTACACCATAAGGAAAGTCGAAGAATGGAGGGACCATTCTACGCTGGCTTCCCTGCACGTCTCTATCTCCGTCGGTTTCGTTTGGACCATATCTCTACTCGGGTTACAGTGACGTACTAGTATGAAATCCTGACTAGGTCGAAATATTCTCTAAAAACAAAGAAGTCTACCCAATATTTGGGCCATCCAAAATAGAAGATCAAAGATATTCGAACCTCTAAGCCAAGTACCGCATATCCTCCAATAGTGGCCTCCGGCGTCTATCTACCGTATTGACTGGCCATCCCAGTATGTAGTAGAAACCGGCGTCTGTTAGAGATCGGCATTTATTATTCCGATTTAGCAAATATGAAAAATGAAGAAAGTTAGTAAAGAATAGTGCAAAAGGCACAATATAGCAAACGCACGGTATATTTCCTTACCTTTCGTTAAGCTTGATCTTCGTCGTCGTCTGACTCGGATACGATGGGATTGTGCTTGCGTTTATTGGAGATTGGTAATCTCATTATCTGAATGTCAACCATAATATATGTACCTGCGGCAAATTTGTTCCTGAAGGATATTGACAACTATGCCAGTTATTAATCACCCTATAGGACTTTATTTGTAATATTAATACTGCAGTGACTAGAACACACGATATCGAAAGATCAAAAAGCGACGTCGCTTTGATAGCTTGGCCACCACAAGTCAGTTGGTAATCCCTGTAGTAACTTTTCTGACAGTCTTGTTGAAAACTTTCTCAAGCCAAACATACTGAGTTCCTATAGTCAACGCAATGGTTCGTTTAGTAAACATACCCTCACTTTTCTGCTGTTGCTCAAGTTGAAAAAAATATTATGTTTGGAATTTTCATTGAATAATATTAAGGAATGTTATAAAAATAATATTCATTAATAGGTATCTGATACGGTAATATCGTGGAATAAAATTCTATCGGTTTTGACATGAAAAAGTTCGCGACGAGCTCTCGCACCTGGTCTTCATTAGAGTAATTTGCCAAGATTAAAAAGTATTAAAATATTACGATGTTTTAAAAAGGTGATCATCGGAAGGAAGAAGGTTAAGTACGATGGGCGAGGTAGAAAAATCAACTCCAATTGGAAAAAAAAAATCAATTTTTTTCCTGGACTAGTCTTGTTGTATATAATTTTTCCGATTAACGATGGAGATAGATAGTATTTAATTTGTCAAATTCCCGAGTACTTTGGCGTGCATTACGCTCCACCAACGATTTTAAAACACCATCATCAAAGTCAGATGAACGATGAAAGAAAATGATATGTGTCGATTCATCTACGTCTTCATGTCGTTGAGAAAACATCGTATTTATTCTTAGTTGTTGATCTTTACTTCGAGTCTTCTCCAAGCAGTATCGGCTTCTAGTATACATGACTTTCTGCTAATGCCAAAACGTCACCCTCCTCTCTCCACTCCAACGCCTGAACAAACGGAAAATCATTGCCCCATGCGTGGAAAAAATATTGTTTGGATTTTTCATTGATTCATATTAAGCACTGCTATAAAAATATTATTCATTAATAGGTATCTGATACGGTAATATCGTAGGGTATTTTTAGTAACCATTTCGAAACGACAGGGTGAAATAAACAACATGAAGCACCCTGTATATAGAACGTTATTGAATAGAAGAACGGAGTTTTTCTTGGCACGGTAGAGATATTGTAAGTTAGCTGTCTATGACAAACTTGATCATGCTAAACCACCATAATTTTCAAACCTACACCACTATAAACACAATGTTAAATCGGTACAATATCTATTAAACAACCTACGGGTACAACCTTACTCTGACTGTTATTTATTTAGCGGTGCGCCGTTTCAGTTCCAGGTGCTTTTGACATTCACTAATATAGGTTTCACTTTGAAAAATGAACAAGGTTATTGTAAACAACTGTAAAAACAAATATATTCTTATGTTGTCATATTTTATTTTTACTGTATCGTACAAGAATTTCCTCATTCATAAATTTCTATCTATTTCAGTTCCTGTCTTATAATATACTAGAGCTAAGTTTAGACAAATTTTACTACATTTTTAGTACGGACATGAAAAGAATCGTAACGTGGTACAAAAATGAAATTCGATTTGGTGGAGTGAAGATATTACAAGGTATACGAATAAAAGATTTATAAAACAACTAGCTAGAGTACTCGTACTTCATACGATTTTTGTAATGTACATTTTGCTGTAATGTAAATGATAAGTAAGATATTTCAATTTCAAAAAGAACACAAAATAATCGTTTCTTTATTCTGAACCACTCTTTTGTATATAATTTCATGTTGAGTAGATAATTAGTGAGATACTTCGTTTATACGTAGCGAGGAATAGTTTCTTTTCTCATATTCATTTTTGCTATTAAGAAAAAGATAAACAAGGTATTTCAACCTTATAAGTAACACTCCCCTAGCCTGCTAAATAATCTTCTAATTAGATACTGCATTAAAAGTAGAATAAAAAGGGTTTCCTCATACAGATTTTTGATGTTAAGTAAATAATAAATCAGATATTTCAAGATTTTAGTTTTAGAGTGATAAAATGTATGAAACAAAAAGTTTTCTTATTATAAACAATTTTTGTCATACACGTTTTTGTTGTTAAGTCAATAATAACGGAGATATTTCAAAAGATTAGCTTTAGGTTGTCCCCTTTAATCCTATTTTGTATAAAAAATATTATCTAATTAAAAAAATTGTATTGAGCAGAAAATATTTGTAAATTTTATTTATATATTAACAATTTTTGATTTATATTTTTTTCTGTTAAGCTAAGTCAATAATAAGGAAGATATTTTAAGATTTCCAGTAAACAGTTTTAACCCCATAACACCCTCTTAGAATGAAATGCCATGAAATTTTGAGATGCCATGTAGCCTAAGTTCGAATCCTGGTTTTAATCTATCATCGTACCAAATTACCTAAAGATATATCCAACTAAGAATCCCGGACAGACAGAAAAAATTGCAACCGCATTTTTTTTTTCCCGGTTTTCGACTTATAATCATTTGATATGTATAGAAATGCGTATATAATTAAAAAATCAGCGGTGGCCACCACAGGACCGACCGCCATCATAAAGTACTTATATAAAATACATTCTAGCAGCAGAGTAGAAATAACTTGGCCTAATATTTTCTAACAGAGATATTATTTATCATGACCATAGAAACGTTACATACAAGTATGAAAAAATTGAGACAATACTACTAAAAATTTTCAATACTTTTAAAAATTAGAAATTTTTCGTTTTATCAAAAAACGTCTCAAATAAAAGTTATTAATTATTGCTTTTATAGCAACTTTTGTTCAATAAATTTTTTCGAAATATTTTTGTGAAATATTCACAAAAATCTTAAAATCGACACGAGTAAACTCCCATTTTTAGTCAACCGATTTTTAACAAAAGTTGTTCAACTTGTGCCATTGATGGCAAAAGCTTAAATATGAAGTTTCATAAAAATCCTTTCAGCCGAATTTGCTCTGCACGTGTACACAGACGGACAGACGGACAGTCAGATGGGCAGACAGACGGACAGACAGAAAGACAGACAGACGGACAGACAGACGAACAGACAGACGGACAGACAGACAGACAGACGGACGGACAGACCAACAGACATCATGCTTAAAATAGTCAAAACGTTATGTAGGGACCTCAATTCGTGGAGATCCATCGAAATCTTGAAATGTCAAAATCGGTATGATCACAATACCTCCCTTATATATGTTGGCGGTCGGTAAAAACAGATATAGAATCCAATTTTATTAGTACCATAGATAAAACAATTATAGACTTATTGTTGCATATTGTTCAGAAACATGAATACTAAAAATACAATCAAACTAAGATTAAATGCTTTGGGGATGGACTTTCTAAGAAAAATTTGTAGAATGTCTCGCTTAAACCATATTAGAAATGAAGATCGTGCTAGAATGAATACAAAAAATGAAACGCGGAAAGAATAAGAATGACACGAGTCGACATAAGAAAGTAATATGAACTCTACCGGCCATAAAACGGATCACTGAATAAAATGGATGGACGATAGTCAAGAAGCGATGAAGACAAGATAACTAAATGAAGATCTTTGAAGATGCATAATGCACAGGATATGAGCAACGATAGTTGTAGATATATTGAATTGAAAATTTCCTTTTAATATCGTCATCATTAACATGATCAAGCTACAACCCACTATATATAAAAATATATTCTATAAAAATAATAATAATAATGCAAAATTATTTTTGCATTAACAGCACTACTTTGCTTGTCGGATCGCTTCGCATTGTGAGAACGCTAGATTTGACGTGAGTTTGGGATACGGCCGATTCCTGGAATAAATAAAGCTCCATCACCCTTCCCTGTGTAGGTTAAGTGGGGAACAGAATGCAACGAGTTTTACGGCGCATTGACGGCGTTCGGACGGCGCTATCTGTCAGAATAAAGTTAAAACCAAGCTGTCGTACGCAAGTGCACAGAATGTGTAACGTCCTAGCGGCGTTCGAACGCCGTTGATACTGAATGCTCGTCAACTTCCAACTTTTGACGCCGTTGAACGTTGACGCAGAACACCTAACCTCAGTTTTTACTGAATGGTTAAGTGTTTGTATGTGTAAATAACTTGCATACAACATAAATAACATCACACACAAGTCTTCATCATTCATTATACTTTTAATAAAAGAAAGCGCTCGTATAAACACAGATTTAGGTTGCCACGTGACCCTTTGACGGCGTTAAAAATTATTGCATTGTGTGCAGTCGAAAATTCTCAACGGCGCTAACGCAACGCCGTCGCAAATGACGGCGCGCTGACGGCGTAGCGCGCTGTGCATTCTGTTCCAGGCTTTTGAGGGGAGCGTCTCGTCTGTGCCGAACATGTTCCAGACAAACTTGGACGGTACTGGCGGGACTTCAAATCCCCCTTTTTAATAATAATTATAATAAAAATAGGTTCCTAATGTCTAGATAAGCGTATTAGGACAGAGAAGGTAAGATTTCCGGACGTAACTCATCTAATTCAAAAATATTATTTTATATTGTTAGCGAAAATTAGGTTTCCAAATTACCTTCATACTTTGGGTCTCATGGCAGTTCAAACTATAACAAAATTATTTTAAATATAAGAGAGTATTTGAAATATGTAGTAGAAAAATATTGGAAATACTAGGGGAGATTTGAAATAATAGGGAAGATTTGAAATACTAGGGAAATATTTGAAATACTATAGAAGATTTGGAATAGTAGGAAAGATGTGAAATGCTAGGAGAAATTTGAAATATTAGGGAATTATTTGAAATATCAGAAAATAATTGAAATGTGTACTAGGGAAATATTTGAAATATTAGGAAATATTGAAATATTCGAAAATATTTGAAATACTAGGGAAATATTTGACATATTCGGATATATTTAAAATATTATGAAATATGTACTAGGGAAATATTTTGCACTTGATCCCCTCTTTAAAACGAAACTCTTGTTGAGGAGCACCAAGATCAGGTTATACCAAGTTATAGTACGTCCCGTACTCATGTATGGCTCCGGAACATGAACCTTAACAAAGCGAGATCGACAACACCTCATAGTTAATTAAAATATTACGCAGAATCTTTGGTCCCATTCAAATTAATGGTGAATGAAGAATCCGTAAGAACAAAGATATCCGAGAACTGTACTCAAGGCCAAGTATCATCCAAGAACTCAGAAGCAGACGATTACAGTGGATAGGACACGTTATGAGGATGAGGGAGGACAGAATGGTTAGAAAGATATGCGAAGGAAGATTGAATACTCGTCGATCAGTGGGAAGATCTCGCAAGAGATGGAGAGATCAGCTAACCGAAGATCTAACAACTATTGGTATACAGGACACTTGACAAGACTTGACAATGAATAGATCAAGATGGAGGGCTTATGTGAGTGAGGCCAACGACAACATGACTGATAGTGCCCAAAAAAGAAGAAGAAGATGTCTAGGGAAATATTTAAAACATGTAGTAGGGAAATATTTGAAATACTAGGAAATATGAAAAATATGTACTAGGGAAATATTTGAATTACTAGGGAATATTTGAAATATTAGGAAATATTGAAATATTAAGAAATATTTGAAATATGTGCTGGGGAAATATTTGAAATATGTACTAGAGAAATATTTGAAATACTATGGAAATATTTGACATATTCGGAAATATTTGAAATATTTTGAAACATGTACTAGAGAAATATTTGAAATACTAGGTAATATTTGAAATATTAGGAAATATTTGTAATACTAGGAAGTATGTGAAATATTTACTAGGGAAATATTTTAAATAGTATGAAAATATTTGAAATATTAGGAAATATTTGAAATACCAGGAAATATTTGAAACACTTCAAAAGTATTTCAAATACTGACGTTTCCAGACAACAAATATCAAATACAAATACCACGGATTAAGTATTTTCAAATCGAAATACCAACAGCATTTTTATGTAGTATATGAAATACAATATTTCAAATACCAGAAAGTAGAGTACGTTGAGGATAACTTCATGCCAGGGTATCATAAAATACGTCATCAATCCTGCGCGAGAAAACAGCTGATTACATAGACGTACATAAGGGTTTCTGCCTTATCAATTGTTGTGGATACCAAACAAACAAAATCATGTATTTCAAATTAATTTTTGTTCTTGTTTTAGTAGACGGCATACCTGAAAACGTACGAGAAATAAATAATAACATATTTTTGTGTATAATTGTATCAATTTCACCCTGTAAATGCAAATTATATATAAAGCCCGTATGTAACAGTTTTTAATTTTAACCTATAACTCTCTAACGGTATACAGACTCCATTTTCTACCTCATTTTTCATAAATTTAGCGACATTGTTTATGATTTCTTTCGCTTGGCTCCGAATTGACATACCTTGGAAGCCTAATCTTTTTTTGCGTCATTTTCACAAATAACAATAATAATAACACAAATATAACCAACAAAAAACAAACAACAAAATTTAACAAAGAAAATAAACAACAAAATTTAACAAAGAAAACAAACAACAAAATTTAACAAAGAAAACCAACAACAAAATTTAACAAAGAAAATAAACAACAAAATTTAACAAAGAATACAAACAACAAAATTTAACAAAGAAAATAAACAACAAAATTTAACAAAGAAAATAAACAACAAAATTTAACAAAGAAAACAAACAACAAAATTTAACAAAGAAAACAAACAACAAAATTTAACAAAGAAAATAAACAACAAAATTTAACAAAGAAAACAAACAACAAAATTTAACAAAGAAAATAAACAACAAAATTTAACAAAGAAAATAAACAACAAAATTTAACAAAGAAAACAAACAACAAAATTTAACAAAGAAAACAAACAACAAAATTTAACAAAGAAAATAAACAACAAAATTTAACAAAGAAAACAAACAACAAAATTTAATATAATCAAAATCGAAATATACGCGTAGTCAAGAACAGATCAAAGTAAGTGACGCCACTGAAATGTATCAAACCAACTGTTGGTAATGTCATGGACGAAATTTGGTTTCTGCGCAGCCCAGTCGGTAATATAGACTTGGCATGAAGTTATCCTGGACGTACTTTAACTGAAACACGTTTCCAAATATTTTATTTTAAATATTCCCAGCTCTAAATTTGAATGTCAATTCAAAAAAGTATGTCGGCAAATATTAAATTTACACATCAAAATGTACAGTATTCCGTATATTTGAAGTGCCGAGTTGATGTGAATCGAGTTCTTAAGCAAACATTTAGCAGTGACTTAGATCTAATAAACTCTTCTACTTTGAAGCTGACAATATAAATAAAGAAGTAGCAGCCGCTCGTCAAGTGCGAATGAATAAGAAATAAGCCGATTCTAGCAGTAAAGACAGATGCATCAATACTTCCTGATCTAGTGTCAAGTAGTAAACCGTTTACACGTAAACATTTTTTCGCCATTCCAGTTATGTGACTATTATTAAATTCAAACCGTGTACGAGGTGTCGGATTTATTATTTCCGGTTTCTACAATAACGAGAATCTTTAAAAAATATATTACAAAGTGAATATAAAGTGTGCGAATGCAATGTGTACATTTCTTACTGTAAAAATACAATCATAATTAAAATTTTTTCACGTTTTTCTTGTTTGATATCGAGTTATTCTTGGAGTTAGTGATTAAAGTTTGTCATTAAAAGCTTCCGACTACATCATTTTAAAGCAAAAAATTTAATAGAATAATGTTTAATTAATAACCTGTTAATTTTATTGATGCAAAAACTATTTTCTTAGAAGGAATTGTAAAATACTTTACAACAAATTGTACGACAAGCAATATAGCTACGTGCAATTGTTGTTATTGAAATTTTACGATGATGTTAAAAATCAGAATGAAATATACAAGGATCGTCTCAAACCTGAAGCTGAATTTATTTAGGTTCAAGTTCAGGTTCAATGTGTTAATTTTGGGTCGGTTTCAGGTTCAAGTTCAATAATAAAAAATTTATAGTTTCAAGTACCTATTTTTTTTAGGTTTCAATGATAATTATAAACAAAATTTTAAGTACAAAATTAATTTATTTAACAATAACAGAAAATACAACCAAGTTATAATTTATTGTCAATAAATACAAATGTATTACGAAAAAGAAAAATATGTACAAATGTCTCTAAATATAATCTATACATACTGTTGGGCCCGCTAGGCGCCCCAATTTTCCAATCCTTCAATTTTAATTAAATTAAATGTAAAAACACAGTTCCTGTGAAATTATCTATGTTTTAGGCCAGCTATGGCCATCTACAAATTAGTTATTGCACTTTTATGCAAATGTAATGCATTAGTTGACCGTATTTTACATGTTGCTGATTGTCCATTATTAATTAACCTGTCGTTGTGATAACGTTTTTGAGCGCGAGAAAAGACCGCATGTTTTTTATAACCAAAAAAACAGTGCTTTTTCTTCTCGGCTTGTTCCATGTTCTGTATTTAACCCAGAATTTCAGTGATTATTAAACCGCGTCCTCAGCCTTACAACCTGACGAACCAAATCAGTGCAACTTTAAAATCTTTGTGTGAAAACCAGCTCAGCTGATCTCATCTCCAGACGAGATATCCGTCTCCAAGGAAAATCTGACCGTCTACCAGAATCCAGCTAAGTGTCTAACACTGTAGTTTTATTCCTTTATTTATGTATATGAAAATATCTTGTTTGAATTTTGTTTATATGAGAATATTGTTTTCTCTGGAGTAAGTTCATTGTTGTTAAATTCTTTAGTATAGCCTTCTGCTAATATAATTTAGTAACAAAAATTTTGCATATTATTGTTAATTTGCAAGTATTATTGTTCTAACATTCATAATTGTAGTTCCTATTACATGTGCCTTCAGCTGATATTTCCTTTATTGTTAGTGCAATATCCATTTATTTGTTCCATATTTATTAGTAGTTCTTATTAACATTGCACTAAAGGTTGGTTTTGACCACAACACCTTTATATTTATATTTCTAGTGTTATAAGATTTTGTACTGTAATATTATTATTGTATTGTATCCGACAAAGTACACTGGCCATTTTTACATTGCACCGTATCTTGCCAGGTGTACTTTACTCTAGTGAGGTGAGTCCACGATATTTTTGTGTTAGGTACATCATCGATAGGGGTCACCGAGGGAAACATCGAGTATCGGCTCCACCTTACACCTTATTTGTGGGCCTGGATTTTACCGTTCTTTCCCCAGCTAGGGCTAACTACTCCTTTTGTGCTAGTCTCCTAGAACAGCCCCTAGAAGCAGAAGAGTTAAAATCCCCAAAACCACGGCTACTCAACTCACTGCGCGTAAGTCCACAATACGATAGACCTCTCCATTTACCGGCGCGCTGCGCTACCAACATTTATTGGTCCTTCGAGTGAAAAAATCGTTGACCTGTGTAGCTCTGTCGTGAACTACGGTTACCACCAATCTTAGGCGGGCGCTACACATACCAAACGTTTAAGCGGAACTATATTTTAAAATCTAGTAACTTTTAACGAGTGAATCGAGAATTTCGCCATTTTCTTTAGCTATTGTAAATTATACTTACAATGAATATTCTTGATACAAGTTTCCTATTTCTTAATAGCTATTTATGCACCAAGGGTGTTACTAAGATAATTACGCCCGGAGAGTGACGTAATACTGCCCGAGAAATGAATGTAATCATCCAGTAACGCCAGTGGGCCATACAAGCTTTTATTTTTCACTTCACATAAAATAAAAAGTAAAAATTAACATATATTTATACCTATCTGATAGCATATGACACTAAACAGTTTAAAGACAAGAATCAAATGATTTATTTTTTTTAATCATTTAATTATCAGAATTAATTTTACAATCACAATAAATATGCAAGAATTACCCGAATATATCGAGAAAAATGCACAAAATCAACAGAAAGTTTGTTACCACTTAAATTTAAATAGAAATATGAAAAAAAAATCGAAACCGTAAATGTGAGGCTGTAAATGAGACTAATATTTTTTGAGGGCGTAATGAGAGGGCGTTATGGATTCATAATGTTCTTGTTGTTATGCATATGTTTAAATATCCCGTATCCTAGGCATTATGACCAAATAACAGCGAAGTGATTTTTTTTTCTTCCAAAAGACAATTTTTAAGTTTTGATTTTCTCTTTTTTTTGTCTTGTTAAATATAAAATAATTTCTTGAACCTGGAAATGATTCCAGGTTAGTAATAAAAGGTTCAGGTTTAGGTTTTTATTCATTCCACTGCATTCATTATGCACGAAAATTACAGGATTTTTCGGAATACCGGTTCGGGTTCAGGTTCAGCTTCAGGTTTCTGCTCAAAACTACGTTTCAAGATATTTTTCTAGGACTTTTAAAATAACTATATTATATTTGACTGGCTTTTGTCAATAAAATGCGTTTTTATGGGTAAAACATGTAAAAAGCGTTAAAAAATCTCATAAGCGTTTCATTATTCCACATTTTCCATAAGCATACATCAGCTAATGGGGGCTACACCACTATGTCCATGTTACATGAGCTGATGGAGATGGTACATAGTAATCTCCAAGAACTGCAGGCGTATTTCTGCAGTCCGGAGAAGAATTAACAAGTGCAGTGAAAACAATTAAAGTCAATTCGTGAACTCCAAAAATCTCAAATTTTAGTTTTATCCTAGTCTATTTTTTTTTTAATTTGGAACCGTAGAAAAATGTATGTTAATATAAATTTTTATTTATTATTTCTAATTCCAATCAGTCATAGAAAAATATTGTATGAAAGTCATACATAAAGCGTCTTTTGCAATTGCTGAGAAAACCAGATTTTCGACAACAAACTAAGCTTTTTGTTTTTTATTGTCTTCCCCAAATGGTTCATGATCTCACGATTCATTTGGATGCTGTTTGAAATGGCAGTTCGTTTGTAACTGGCAAGAACTTCATAGAGCTTGATGATCGGCGACGAAAATCCCCCACTAGCTGTTTTCATTTATCGTTGTTTTTACGCCCGCAAAAAATTCTTTAAACTTTGAGAAACGAATTTACCATTTTAATAAAAATATAACTATACTGGAATATTATTTTAAAAATTCTTGAGAAAATGTTACTTTTGAGGTATGTATCTGACGTTTTGTTAACGAAATGTCAAAACTACAGTGGTTCTTCATAAAATAAATATAAATATATCCCCTGCAATGCGTGGTACAAATGGAAAGCAAATTTTAAGCATATTTATGTAAATGAATTTAGTAAAAATTATTTGTCAAGATAAAAAGATCTTCATTACAGTCCATTTACGGTAAAATTCTTAACTACTGTATCCCAACAACCCAAGAAAATTAACTTTCAATTAATAAACATTACAATTAACGATCATTTTGACAAAACGCAAAGTCGTTGAAGATTCTTCAAGAAAAAAATTAATCTGTCAGTAATTTGACAAAACTCTTAACAGCAATTACTATCAACACATTGTAGAATGCCGGCTTCTGTTCACCGGTTCCAAAACGATAAACTTGAGAACATAATAGTACTTAGCACTCTAAAAACATAAAGATTGTCGGTTGATAAAATAATAGAGGTGAATGCAAGCGGTAATTGGATGGGATTATAACGACGGGCGTGCGCGACTCAAGATCTGCACTGCTTTGCCTCTATCACCTGAACGAGGATTCCACCTGGAAGATCATCGCAACTCATTGGCGGCAGCATAATTTCATACAGTGTACGTAAACAAATATTTGAATTACTGTTATTTCTAAGGTCTTAGACAACAAAAAACAAGATGTAAATGCAAAGCGCAAAGTTCCAGTTATAATTATATCGTGTGATCAAAGGTGATCGCCTTACCTAAATCCGGAAAAGACGAAAAACTTCTTAATGGTTATAGATCAATTACTTTTTTACTTCTGGGCCATGGGGGGCTCGAGTTCGAATCCCGGTTATGGCATGGATATTTTGTTTTGTCCAAAAAATGTAAATTGTAATATTCTGTAAAATATACAAAATAAAAAATTGCTTCTACTAAATAATGGCCTTAGTATAGTGGTGCCATAATTGTCGGTCTACCGACGGGGACCCCCCCTCAACCGACTTTGAAAAACTTTTATCGACAATCATACATTTATTATAAAAAATTGCAGTATTTTAAAAAATTAATTAAAAAAAAAATTGGAAGACAAAAAAAACAGTTAAAGAAGAGATTGATAATAGGTATTCCAAGAGCAAAACGTTGGGGTCAATGGTGAATCATTTTGGAACACTCCCTTCGACTGGAAAAATTTGATGTTTTTTGTGTATGCGTCTGTATTATCGAAAATTATTTTTTTAATATGCGTAAATTTTAAATCGACCGGCACAAATGATTCTTGGACAGGGACACTGGGACATAGACCTCAAAACCGGGACATGTCCCGGTGTACCGGGACGTATGGCAGCCCTACCCTAGTAGCTAAGTCCAAACATATTTAAAAAAAAAATACTTTTTTTGCCTAATCTAACCAAAATAGCGGAAACGGTATCATCAATAACGGTATAAAATAATAAGCCAGTTCCACCGTTTTACCGTACCAGCTTTCTTTCCGAAACAGATCGTCGGTTTTGATAGACGAAGCCAGTTTTTTTCGAAACGAGTCGTCCAAGCTCGGTTTTTTTTTGCGAACTAGTTACTTAATATAATAAACGATTTCTTTTAGATAACAATATTCTCATTTCAGAATAATTTTGTTTCAGAAACACTCATCCAATAACTGACCAACAAGCACATTTAATTGATATAGGGGAAAAATTTTAAGATCGTAGCGCCACGCGGATTTCTTTGAAACCATTCTAAATCAGATACCACTTGACATTTACTAGTAAATAATAGCGAAAAGTGTATCAAAAAAAAACAAAAAATAAATAATTGTTTGGGATTTTCTGATTTTGTGAAGTGACATTACTTGTAAACATCTAAAATACTACATTTTGTGATCTGGTTTTAAGTTATGGCGGTTTTCCATTGTCGATTATTTTAACTATATTGGGGGAAATAATAATTCCCGTGTTGTTAAAAAAAAGGGGTAGAAATCTACAATGCTGGGCATATAATATTGTGTGGAGTCACTGAAAAAAACAGAGAGTTCATAAAGATTTATGTATTATGCCTACAAACTTGTGCGTTACAAACCCACACACAATAACAGGAATTTTCAAGATATGCGATAATAAATACAAAATTGAAAATATTTTTTGTAGTCACTATCATTAAAATGTAATGAGCAAACTTTGATATAAGGGCTCACTTTTTTTCCAATTTTTAAATTGTTTATCTAAACATCGCGTCGATTCCTAACCTCTTGCTTTCCCAATTTTGTTTCGAACCGTACGGTGTCTGATATTAGTGGAAACAAATGAAACGATATTTCCGGGTTTCTTCTTTGCAATGAATTGCACATAGGCACACAACAGTATGTATTATACATTTTTCAATGATTATAATAAAACTTTAAAAACAAACTTCATACAAAACCAATACACAAAACGAAATGTTATCTGATGTACACAAGTTCATGAAACGCTCACCAGATGGTAGGGTGCTTAGCTGCAAATCCCTATTGTGACAACAAATTTCTGTCTCAATAAAATAATAAACCAGTTCCACCGTTCCAGTGTTCTTTCCGAAACGGATCATCTAACCTCGGTTTTTATCGACAAAGACAGTTCCACCGTTCTTCCCGAAACGGATCGTCTAACCTCGGTTTTGATCGACGAAGCCAGTTCCACCATTACACTGTTCTTTTCAAAACCGATCGTCTAAACTCGGTTTTTTTTGTTTTTGTTTGCTAGTTACTTAATATAATAAATGATTTTTTTTAGATAACAATATTCTCATTTCAGAATATATATTTTTTTTTTTCAGAAACACTCATACAACAACTGACCAATACTCCGTGGGGGGGGGGGGGTAGAGCTCCCTCCTGGAGCTCTACCCCCCCCTCTAGGAGATGTATAGCTTTGGGTGAGCTTAGGGGTGGGGGAGCTCAAGGGCTTGAGGAAATTGTACAGGCGGTGGCAAGGCAAAAGTAAAACTGCGCTAGGCATATCATCAGAGAAACTGATGGAAAATGGACAACAAATATCATTCACTGGCATCCCTGATACGAGAAAAAAAAACGTAGGCCGACCGCTTAAAAGATAGTCCGACAAAATAAATGAGATAGCTAGCAAATTCTGGTTGAAGATAGCAAAGAACCGTGCAAGTTGGCAGGAAAACAGGGAAGACTATGTCCAGTATTATTATTATTATTATTATTACTGACGTTTCGGGTTATTGTAGCCGATGGGCAGTATAGTTGTTTTATCGAAGTTGAGAGGAAAGAGCCAAGTTTTCTTCCATTCAAATACGGCGTTAATATCTCTCTGTATGATGAGATAGTTCTTTAGTGGATTTCCGAAGAATTTGGTGTCATCCGCAAACATACAACTCCAGGACTGAATATGCTGCAAAAGGTCCACTACAAATATCAGGAATAATAAAGGTTCCAAATTGGACAAACATGAATGAAGTTTATCAATGAAATTATGTCATAATATGACAAACTATTTGATAAGGCGACGCAAGTATAGACGAACATTTCTTATATGGTCCCAAATTTTCGGAGGATAATATTATTCAATTCAATGGGACAAAACATTACAACTGCATTCACCTAAAGACAATTAGTAAAAACATTTAATCGTTTTCTACCATCTTAAACAAAATCTTCTAATTCAGCTAAATCCTCACGTCCAAATTTTTTCTTTTTAAAAAAATTCCTTACAAATTATGTTTGGTTGGTCAACTCCCTATGCCCACCGTGAGTTGACACCCATGGAGCTTGTTATATTTTATGATGTATAAAACACAGCGAGAAGTGTGCGTCAGTTAAGTTAACCGATAAAAACGGCTCTTGCTGAAATGAGACGGGTGACTTCTCGACCATTAACAGACTTAGCGAACGCCGCTGAGTCTTGTACGCTTGTTTATATTATCAGACTTGTGGATGCTGGTTTCTTCTATCAGTTTATTGACAGATTTCTCTATGATATGTTATGCGTGGATGCGGGTCTTGTATGTCTAACATAAGGCTAATGACTATGCCATGTTGAAGAACGTCACTTTGATATAAGTTGTATCAGTTACCGCATTCACTACAGGTTAACAACTTTTTTACTATCATTTTTCAAACATTTTTTTACTAAAACTGCAGCGTTGTGCAATATATCAAATTTACTTTCCTACGTAGGATATTTTATTAGATCGTTTAAAATAACATTTCACTTGTTATAGTACATTTCAATTAAGATTTCAGTGTGTAAGGAGTAAGTGCTGTTTGTTCTTGTTTCTTATTAGTTTACCACGTATCCAAGTTCACAATGAACCAGTGGCGAAGAGACACCTCCGCTAGACTTGCCCTCCCATAAAAAAAATAATAATAAAAAAAATACATTAAAAAAAAATAAATAAATAAATTTAAAAGATGATTTAGGTAAATCTTCAAAAATACATCAAATTATGTCCTAGTTTAATGACTTCCGTTTCCGGTTTCGGATTTTAATAAAAAACAATAGGGTTCTTCCCAATTATTAGGAGAATTTTTTAGTACCAGAACGAACTCTTTAAGTTAAACCGTTTTTGAGTTATCGTGTATACACACAGACCGTCAGACACACAGACACACAGACACACACACAGACACACACACAGACACACACACATACGGACGGCACTTCGAAAATAGGTTTTTTGGATTCCCTGGACCATGAAACGTGGTCATCAGTCAAAATCTCGACATCGAAAATTTTCGCGATTACAATACTTGCCCCTTATATATTAAGGTCGGGCAAGTAATAAATCAATACTTGTCAATTTCTGAATATTTACTGTAGTTATTGTTTTATTGGGTTGGAAGGACCAAAAAACCTTTATAACGTCACTCATATGTCTGTCTGTTCGCTAAAAATTGTAGCCAAACGGCTAGACCTAGAAAGTTGAAATCTGATATACTTTTACAAATTTTGGACCCTCATATAAAGAGTTCAAAAAGACGTATCGGGGCTAGAATACATCATAAAAAAACATGTATTTAACGAAAAAAAAAATGAAACCAATTAATGCACAAATAACATAATTTTATTTTTGAAAAGTCAAATATTTTTATAGAATTTTCGCAAAAATGAATCAAAAAAACTTTAGTTTCCCACCCTATTGTCAAAATCTCGACATCAAAAATTTTCGCGATTACAATACTTGCCTCTTATATATTAAAGTCGGGCAAGTAAAAACGTAAAAATTGGATTAAAACCGGAATAGTTCAGCAGGAATTTTTGTCAGATTATTATGCTCGGTTCGCAACTATTAAAAAAAATATATTTTTTTATATGTATTACATATAAACATTATTTACCCATGAATTAAAAAAATAATTAATTTTGTCAAAAATACAAAAACTGCAATATTTTTCAAAAACACAATCTTATCAAAAATTCCTCTCGTACATTTCCAGCTCAAATCATTGAACATTACCTGTAATTTTTTCAGATTTTTAGTTTAACCCCTTTGATTAAATGGGGGTGGGACAAGAACTTTTTAAACATATTTTTGGCTAAAATCGTGTTGAAAGAAACGAATTTCAAGAAACTACTTATCGTTTCTTAACCTACGTCTTAAGAGCTTTCTTTTGATACCACACAATAAATTAAAAAAATATATTTTTTTTATCAACGACACAAAAAAATCGATATTTTTCGAAAAACTTATCTGATCGAAAATTCCTGTTGACCTATTTCGGTTTCCATCAATGTTCATTATGGAGATTTTTTTCAGATTTTTAGATCAACCCCTTTTGGTGACAAGGTACAATCAAAATTTAAAAAATATATATTTTTTAATTAAATACATATTTATTTATATTTATCTCGGGATGTGGTTTTTGAACACTCAGTATTTTTCCTATATGTGGGTCAAAGTGCTATATAAGCATGCCAAATTTCAACATTCTACGTTAAGCCGTTTGGCTACAGTTTCTACCTTACAGACAGACAGACAGACACATGAGTGACGTTATAAGGGTTTTTTGGTAGTTATACCTACAAAACACTAAGAACGAACGTTTTGTGTGTTTTCTTCAAAATAACGACTTATACTATAGGACTTGTCAAATTAAAATATTGATTACGATAACATCAAAACATTGAGGAACAAAAAAAGTCGTTAGGGGATAAACCAGGGGAATACGGGCAATGAGACATTAACTCGATGTTTTTCTCCTTCAAATAATCAATTGTTTGACGTGCTGTGTGGGAGCTGGCATTGTCATGATGAAGAATGATGCGACGATTTTAGCTATTTTTCCTGATTTTGTCGATGAATTCTGGCAAACAAATTGTTGTATACCATTCAGCATTAACTGTTCTCCGATCCTCTAAAGGAATGGTTTCAACATGTCCAGTAGAACCGAAGAAACAAGCGATCATTCAGTTCAAGTGTTTCGTGAACGAACAATTTTTGTAGGTTTTGGTTCATCTTGGAAGACCCAAACAGTGGATTGTTGCTTAGTTTCCGGTTCATATGAATACAGGTCAATATGTTGTATACAGATTTTCCAGTGCCTAAGTTGAATTTTTTTAGCATTCTCCTACACCAATCAACACGACCCTTTTTTTGAGCTTCAGTCAAATTATGCGGAATCCATCGGAAACAGATCTTTTTCACAGCTAAATGTTCATGCAAAATCGAATGTATTGCAGTCTGCGATAAGCCAAAGGATGCCTCTATCTCACGGTAAGTCACATACTGATCTTCTTCAATTATTTTGCGCACAGCATCGATGTGTTTTTGAATCACAACCGATTTTGGTCGACCTTCACGAGATTCATCACTGACGGACGCACGACCACGACGAAATTCTGCAAACCAATAGGGGATACGCATAAAATTTGTATTTCCTTAAAACTACATTATTTTGATATGTTAATGTTAGTTATGTCACCTAACAAAACAAAAATTGCATTTTAATTAATATTATAGCCAAATTTTTGAATTAAAATATTGTAAATTTGAAATAAGCCGACCACGGAGCGAAGGTTGCCGAGTAAAAACGACTGAGTATGACATCAAACGATAAGGGTTTCACGTCACAGATACAGCTACAACATAATCTTTACACGTGTGTATATTGTATTGTTCGAGAGTTTTGTATTTGTTTTTAAACAATTTTTCACGCATTTATTATTAAAATGGCAGATAAAGATTTTGTTAGGGCTCAGAGTGATAATTTACCCAACATTGATGCATCATGATTCAAGATGATGGAATATATGAAAAATAATGAATGCTACAGTGCTGAAGAAATACGTGGTGTCAAAGCAGACCTGTAAGTATATTTTATTTTATATTCTATAACTTTATGTAAATAACACTGCAACTCTGTAAAATGTAAATATTTATGTAATTTAAATGTCAGAATTTTACTACATTGTTTACATGAAGTTACAAAACGTTAGAGGCATAATTGAAATACTGCAATATAAGTTATCTATTTTAATATAAAATTTAATTCGGTAAACATGTATAAATTGTTTTTATAGAATTAAACTTTATTTTAATTAAAATCACTCTAACTTTACATAACCTATAAAAGTTATACAAACAAATAAGTTCACAACAGACTATGTACGCCGGTAAGCTATTGTAGTAGTGTCATGCGTCAGTTAGAAGGGGTATGACGTCACACGTCGTTTTCAAAATACACCTTCAAATTACAAAAAAAAAAAAATTAAAAACTGTTTTTCATGTTTATATGCAACAAGAGGAATATAATAAAAAATTTCAAAAAAATCATGCCTATCCCCTATTGTAAACAGTCTTTTCTGATGGTGCTTCATTACCAAAAGTTGAACGAAGCGAATCTATGCATTGTTGTTGAGTTAGGCCTTTACTAAAATCGTAAAAAATCATCCAATGAAAACCTTCACGAGTAATATCCATTTTTTCACAACTTGTTTTTTTTTAAACGCTCACTATAAACAAAATACTCGGTCAATTTATAAGCTGCCACTGATTTCACAATAACAAATGTCAAATTTTACGAATATATTAATGACACATTTCAATATTGCCATCTAGTTGTTTGTAAAAATATAAAAGGTATACCTCGTATTGTTTCATTCCTACTCTGGAACGAATTTTGTTAGAAGTTCCACTGTACTCTGAGAAGACGAGCTCTCTAGTTTAATTAATAAATATATTCACATATTCTACTGCATGACATTATTTTAACAAGCACTGTACAATCTCGATCCGGATCTGGTTGTGCTGAGATACTTAAATTCCACAGTTTCAATAAAGTAAGAAGTCTTCCGCGATGTCGGTAATCAAGCCAGGATGTTTATTGAGTTATGTAATACATTATTCAACACGATTGCTAAAAGTGCATATTATATTTTTAAACACCATCATAGCTGGCCACTAGCATAGCAATGAAACCTCCTGTTAAGAAGCAACGTGCATCAGTCACTGATGATGTAAACAGTGAAATCTTGATTTGATCTTCTCGTTAAGTCAATATTTTTTTGTAGAAGTTTAAATAAATAATTCAGATCATTTTTCAAAAGAAACTTGCGGAAGAATTCCAGTAGTTATTTTTAATTATGTTGCTTTTGCTCTTTATATTTTTGAATTTTTTATTAATAACTGTACTTAATTAATATTTTGTGGTGGAAGATGATTGAACTACTATAAGCAACTTCGCGTCAATTACAACACTGGCGATTTTTAAACTGTAAAAGACTATTGTTATATTTTGAAGATCCATAGTTCATTTCAAATAATAGTACAATAGGCGTTTGCGTTTATTCAATCCACAAGTTTGCTCATATAGATCAATCTGAGTCAACAGATCAGGTGACGTCACAAGATTAGTCGGATTGCTCGGATTTTGTTAACATTTTCGTAAGCAATGGGCGTTCAGCGCCTAAACCGTTGAGTCTAAACGTAAACGTACGTAGATTAAACAATTTGGTGAATGTCTGAACGGTTACCGGTTAGTTTCAACGCGAGTGTTTGACAGTTTGAGTACATAACCTTAAAAAATATTTAGAGATCCATTTCTAATAGATAAAAACCATTTTAGACTGTCAAGTGGCAGAATTAATCAATTTGTTAGCTCCAGTGCTATTTACTTGTATCTTGTATAAATTTTCCGCTAAAAATTTAGGTTAGGTATACAAGTCAACATAACTAAACGTAAAATTTTTACGTTGAGATGTTCAGTAAACTGTTGACTGTCAACGGTAACGTTCAGAAGGTAAACGTAGTGAACGTACTAAACTGTTTAGGGCGCTGAACGCACCCAATATTCGTCTGAAGTTAAGTAGTGACCCCTGGTGATGGTGGCGCTAACTGCAACTGTCAAATTTCTGTCGTTGATTACAACTGCTACCGCATTTTGTTTTATAAATATGAGTTTATTACTAATAATAGAATTATATCACAAATGGCACTTATTTCGTATATTTTGTATATTAAATTATGTTTTCAACACATTCCAATTGGCTGTAAGATTCAATTTACCAGCGCTAACCCCCACCACCAGCAATCAATTAATCCCAGCAATCCTGCCAGATCATTGGATTGACTAAAAATAAGCAAATGTGTACGCTCCGACTGACTTTACGAACGGATCGGGAGCACTCGGATCGTTCGGATTAATCTGATTGACTAAACGTAAACATCTAGTGTGTATAAGGAGGAACTAGACTTTTCAAATCATAAAAACCGATAACGTGATGAGAAAATAATCACGTTATGCACGTACTTCCATCTAGGGACCTACAAACGTGCTTATTTACGAAATACGCATGCAAGCTATTTACCCACTTCTACAGTTATCCATTTAAATGTTGTAGTACGGTGTTGCAAAATACTCTAGAACTTCGAAATAATATTTATAAATATATTTACATAAAAAATAATCAGATCAAAAACTCTTGTTGTACTTTCCCGGTTCAGATCACTGAATATTACTTAGAATTTTTCCAGGTTTTTACTTTAACTCCTCTGGGTTACAGGGTGTGGGACAATAATTTTTTTAGCACATTTTTGGAAAAATTGTTTTAAAATAAAAAACATGTAAAAGACTAGTTTTTATTTCTTAATCTACGGCTTAACTTTCTTTTGATGACACATCGATATATTTTCGAAATAATAATCTAATCAAAAATTCATATTGGACTGTTCCGGGTTCCGTCAATGTACATTATTGTGGGGGATAAAAGTTTTTTGACACATTTTTTGGCGAGAATTTCTTAAAAATATTTGATTTTACAAAAAAAGAAGTTGTAAAATCATGCCAAAAACTTTCTAGGTTCAGTCGTTTGGCCACACATTCTACCTAACTGAGAGATAGACAGCCAGACAACAAGTGACGTTCTAAATGTTTTTGGGTCATAACTACAAAATTCTAAATGGAACAAAATAAAAAAATCCACGTTTATATCTTTTCTATCATATGTTCTATCCACTTTTATCGTCTGTATTTCATTCCCTGCACGACTCTTTATTTGTCCAAAACATCGTAAGATAAATGGGTCATCTGATAGAAGATCCAGCGAAATTATTAGCACGCACGTTTTCTTCAATTTGCGTCAGGCGCCATTTTATATCTGTTTATTTTATAAACAAAAAACTATTACATAAGAGAATATCTAATATTAATTACTGCAATAATTCACGTATATATATATATAAAAATGGCTACTTGTTTTTACTTGGCAGTTAAAACTTTTAATAGCCTATTCATTTTTATACACTCATTAATAAAGTGCCTGGGGGCAAAACGAAATCAACCCAATTAACTCAATCTTTTGTAATTAACAAATTAGATGGTCTAGCTTTAATTTATTTTTAACTAGACTATAACACACACGTTTGCAGACTCGTCTCATAAATATTCAGCAGATTTGCCAAATATTTTAATCTCAATTTTAGAAAAATTTGGTCTATGTTCACTATGATAGAATCAATTTGTTGAGGTACTAAAGTTAAAAAGATACTAGGGAAGTCTAAAGGTAGTTTGATGAGAAATGCTTATTTGTTCTTAAACAATTGTCTTTCATCTGTCAGATGTTCAGAAACAACAACAGCCTGGGTTCCATCTCACATGGGTAATCCCGGGAATGAGAAGACAGACGCTGCAGCCAAAGAAGACACTAATGAACCTGTTACACCAAATTCACCAATACAAAGGGAAGATAAGGGATCTTCAAAATGACGTTAAAAACAAAACAAATAAAAAGTGGGAAATCACCTGGCAAAACATCCAAAACAATAATCTAAGACACATCTAATCTGATGTATCGCCTTGGGAACCAGAACAGACAAAAAATACACAAATACTCATAAACAGATTAAGAATAAGACATACCAGTAAGAATACACACCGTCAAGAATAGGACATGCCAAACGCGTAGACTCCCATCTTTGGTGTAAAGTATGCAATTTATATCCAAGGTTATCAATGAATTTGTCAATTAATTGATAAAAAGATTTATTGGTCAATAAATTAAACTATGTAAAACCGACTTTAAACTTGGCACAATTTCTACTAATGGCACAAAAGAAAATAATTCTTATTATAATTTTGTAGACTAGGGTCTTAGGTTATTCCAAGTAACAACAATTTCACTAGTAAATCAAAATGAACTTATTTTTTGTGACATGGACAAAGCATAGTCTATCCCACTTAAAATTTGTCCTAAAAGCCGAAAATGACCTAAGTTTTTTCTATCACCCATTATTTTTTTGCTATGAGGTATTGTTGGTTTCTAACAAAATAGACGTATTATTATTCATTTAAACTTACTTCAAAATGTTGTTTTTGGTATTTACGTCGATATTTTGTTTCTGATGCATACTTTATTAATATCCAGTAGTAATTCAGGAAGCAAATTTGGATTCCATTTACCCTGATATCGATTTTCCATGGCGAAAATGTCTTGGTGGAACCGATTCCCATGTTCGTCACTTACTGCACCCAGATCTTCAGGAAAGAAATGTAGATAAGAGTCCAGAAAGTGAATTTTTAAAGACATCCTACACCCCATTTCTTTGTAGGCATCAAGTAGTTTATTCATGATATCTCTGTAATTTTCATCTCTCACATTTCCATGAAAATTTGAAACAACTGTTTTACAAGCTCTCCAAGCTCTTATTTCAGCTTCATTTAGCATACTGTCAAATGCATCATCTTTCATTATTTCTCTTATTTGTGGGCCCACAAATATACCCTCTTTAATTTTTGCTTCACTAATTCTCGAATTTTTTTGTTTTAGATACAAAAACCCTCTTCCGTTTTGATCCATTACTTTAACGAAATTCTTCATTTACACCAATTTAATATGTGAAGGTGGGAAAAATACGTTTTTGGAATCGACCAGTGGTTTACTTCTAACGTTTTTTACTCCAAGAGTTAGTGCCTGCGTAGTGGCGACTCCTTCTGTATAGTGAATTTCTTAGAACTAAAAAAATAACCAGTCTCGAGTCACGACATAGAAAATGCAACAGATTCGGATACCTGTAGTTTACTAATGGACGCAATCTATTTTGAAGCATACTTTTAGACCTAATAAACAAAGATAAACTAATCTTAACCACTTGTGTACCATCACTGCAAATACATGTCGTGAATATGAAAATGTTGCATATTGCAAAATATAAATTTGCCTGTTACAAAAAATCAATGGGTGATAGGAAACTTCATTTTTCAGATTTGTTTTCAGCGTATCAGAAATACTCAAAAATTGCCATGTCACAAATAGTGTATTTATAAGTGTTATCTTTCAGTACTTTCAATTTCAGAACCTTTAAAAAATAACAACCAACGGGTGCAGGTAAAGAGATACTGTTTGCACTAAAACAGGCAGTGCCTCGATACACAGACTTACCTAGAGCCAATCAGTATCAGTATTCTAGCAGTTGCAAAAAATGCTAGGGTATGCCAACACCCCACTGTACCTGTTAAAGGCTAATTGGTACTATTTCACGTACTATATTAGGCAAGGTGCCAAAACTGAAGAATTCGCTAAAAGAACACCGTTTTCAAACGAATAAAGAAATAAACATTTCGAAAAAATCAACATAATGAAATCAATTCAAAAATGTGTTTCCAAAAGTTGAAAGAATGCATGCGAAGAGACAGCGATGTGTAACAGCAAAAGGACAGTCTTTCGAAGGTGATAATTTATATGTAAAATAATTTCTTATTAAAAAATTTTTATGCCGCTAGTCCACGTATTTTTTATCAAAACTCGGTGACCCCTAAGTTGATTTTACTTTATTATGTTCTTAAAGTTCACTAGGTATTATTACATTTTCTTGTTTTTGTTTTGAAAATTTTGTTCGCATAAATATACAAGTACAGACGATTCCGCTTAATTGGGCCACCGCTTAGTTGGGGCAGCCGCTTATTTGGGCCAAATCACAGAGAACAGAAACCAAACCAAGGAACCAACAGTAAATTTACATGTTTAATTGGGACAACATTTCGCTTAATTGGGACAGTAAATTTAAGATCACAGTATATGTTATGTTACACATATTCTCAAGAAAAAATATGTACAAAGAATTTAATATTACAGCGTTATTTTATGCAGGAAGGAAATGAAGGGAGCCCTACATCCGCACTGAATACCTGTGCTGATTTTGTAGAAGTGAAATGTTACAAAAACAAAAGACAGACTACACTTGGCGCATTTTTGCATTGAATTAAATTGTATGTACCTATTTATTATTTTATTTGGAACTTATTATTATTTTGTCTTAAAAGTTTATATTTTTTGGTTATATGTAATTTATAGTTTTGTCCAAGAGTTTATAAAATAAAATTATTGAAAGAAAAATATGCATTGCTTAATTTTATGTAAAATTCGCTTAATTGGGGCAGCCGCTTAATTGGGCCAAAATTCCTAAGTCCTGATGTGTCCCAATTAAGCGGAATCGACTTTATTGTGTAGACTGTCTTTGTATTTAACTAAAAATTTCAATAAAAATTAATAACTTCTAGTGAGAACAAAACAAGACAAGCGTGCCATAAATTTCCAATAATATTTTCCTATATTTTTTAATTGACATTTTTGCCGTTGTATTAATTGAAATATTTTGACATACTTCTTCACCATGATGTGATATATTTTATAGATACAACCAAGATAGCACGCGAACATATGAAATATAGATAAAATCTATAAAAAATAAATATTCACGCCTCGAGAGATAGATATTGGCTCTACTTTTTGTACAACTATTTAAAATTTAATTAAATGAATTTAATTTTTTTCTTCATTAATAATAAAGTAATTTATGAGTTGAGAAAGTAATCAAGACATAGGTGACTCATTTAAAAAACTTATTTTATTTTTTAGGACTGTTTTATTATTTTTGATGTCTATTTCAAATTTGACATTTTAATAATTAAGCTACCTTGACACCGTGGTTAAATTATAGCTTATGGTACGCAGACACGTCGTTTAATCCCCACTGATTAAACAATAAGATCACATATTTGATAAAAGATCTAGCAAGTATTGATAAAATACTTGGAAAGGCCTGGATAAGAGACTGATGGATGATTAATGAGGTAAAGCTAAAGTCAACCTAGCAGTGCCCAAGAGAAAAAGCAAGTTTGATCATGATAGAGAAGTATGATCAAGGTCATATGACTGATATTATAGTTAATGTACTGATGTGTTTCTATCCCACTCACTCTGGCAGCTTGTAAAACAATTAAGTGCGCAATTTGTCGATCTCTTTTGCTTTTCGTTTAAACATGGCTACGACAAACGTGCATATTCACTGTTCATGTTTCTCTGTACCGTATATTCATTATTCACTGTTCATTTTAGTGTTACTCTAAGTCAGGAACCAGCAACCTTGTGTCTAACAGCCACTTCTCCAAAAAAAATTATCAAAAATTTACGAAAAGCCGCAACGAGAGGTATTAATCGAAAATTACTGAATACTGGTTTTTAACACATTTAGCAAAAGGCAAAGCTTCAACGTCAGAATCAACAATTAAATTTTCTTTCAGGAAAGCAAAACTCTAATTTTGTCAATTGCTTGTGAAAGTTACGGGAATGTAGGTCCAAAGTCAAAAGTAATAATCATGTATATTGCACTATATTATATGTATGTTATTTTATATTTTATGGAAAAAAAAACATACACTCACCGAAAAAATAAATGGGGCTGTCTTAATGTTGTATTTTAAGGCTTATAAAAAAATATTTAACACTTTTATTAGGAAACTATAAGTAATGGGAAGTAATACAATGTCTGCATAAACAAATATTTTTTGTTAATTAAATAGGCTGTAACAATAAATAATGCCCATTTGAACGAAGACTATATCGCATATTAAGTACTTAAGTTTTAACAGAAATAACTTTTGCCATTAGTTACCAATCGTAGGGCCGGTTTCTGAAAGGTTAGACAAGTTTAATCTCTTGGATAAACTCGTTTACAATATAACAATTCCATAAGTAACCATAGCAACAATTTAGTTATAGTTAACTAGGGTTTCAGAAATCTCTAAGGACCGTCCTTAGAGATTTCTAAACTCTTTTTTATTATTATTATTTATTTTTTTGCAATAAAATTTAAATGTGTCCGAAAGACGTTGTAAGAGCTGCGCCATTATAGAGTGAATTCAAAATGTAAAGAGCCAGTCTATTGCCTTGCGCAGTAAACCAAAATTCGTCCAGACGAGTCCAACTGCATATTGGAGGGGTGTATTTAAGTGATATTCTGTTTCATAGACGATAGACGCATCATGGACGTACGTCCAACGCTGTTGTATGACATTTGTTAGTGTGTGATAATTTCTTATAATTCAGAAGTTTCTAGCTGTTGTATTAGAAATAGCTTTTAAGAAAAGTTATTACTGTTTACTAATTGATTAATCTTTAAGGTAAATATAGTTTCTATAATAAATAAAAGTTAGATTAAAAAGTTAGGTTATATAACCACAATCTAATTTTTTCGTTTTTTGTTACATTATAGTTACTTATTGTTTTACTGAACATGGAAAGCGAACCTTCCAAAACTTTTGGTAAGAAGGGAAAGGTGATTCACAGCCAGGCTCGTGAAATTATAGCCAACGTATTAGACTTCAAATCAGAATCTGATGAAGAATCTGATTATGTATATGATAATGATTCTAATAATAAATCTGATGGAGTTTATCCCCTTGATCCTGTTTAGAAAACTTTCATATTTATAGTTTTTGCATATTTTTATTTTTTATTGTAGCTGCTAGTAATTTTGTAAATAACACATTCTATTTTCCTTGTATTTTATAATACTTTTTTCTTACATTTATACATTTTATAAATATGTTTATAAGATATATTATTTGTAATATTATTTGGATTGTTTTAATAAATTAAAGCAGGTTTTTTAAATTTTGTTCTACAATTTTCAATTAACGCAGGATTTTTCTCATAAACGTCCTAAGAAAATTATACAGTAAGTATTATATTAATTAATAATATTAATTTAATATTATAAATATATATACATTAAATATAAAGTAAATAATTTATTTTGAAATTATTTAAGTCATATACGACTTTTCTTTAAGGTAAAATGTATTTTTTCTATAAAATAAATAGTGTCTCAATACGCCTTATAATTTTACAATGCATAATTGCCACGCCAATGTATTGTCAAGGTTGCGCATGATGACGTCAGAACAGTGGCTCTTTACATTTTGAAACATCTCTACGAAGACGGCCGCAATATTGGAATATCGCTGGTGTTTTGATGTAGCTAAAAACTCTAATAATTACGCTATAAAGCGTCATCAGTGAACTGGCCTCTATATTAACCCATATAAACCTACCGTCCTTTTAAAAGGATTTTCAAAAATCGGGCTAAATTAATTAGAAAAAACAAATAATTTGAGATGGCGTAATATGTTATTATCACTGTGTTTATGAAACATCATTTATTGAGAACTGACACGCTTGGATACGCAGTCTGGTGGTCAAATATTGTATTACGCGACTGTAGTACTGTTTGAAATTATTACATATGTTCTAGTGTTGATTTTTTGTTAGAACATCGATAGATACATTTTCATAAAATAAAAATGTACTGTGCTTAAATTAACCTGTTCCCTGTTAGCATATTCACAGCTGCATACTAGACAATTCAGCCATATTTGCCTTGTATTACAGCGCCGCCAACGGTAATGTCACTTCTCAATAGCAAGTTTCAAACAATTGTTGTCATTTTTGTAAATTTTATTGGCGTTTCAATCGCTTACGTTTTATGAGCATTGACAATGGCTAATTCTAGGTAAGTTATTTTATTATTATTTTTAAATTTTAAAATTATAAAATACATTTTATGTTATACTGTATATTTTTATATACTCATAACCTCAAAATCTTAAATTTTGTTGAAACCGGCCAACAGTATTCAATGAATAAAGCCACCGTCCTTTTAAAAGGACGGTAGGATTATGTCCTACCATATTTTATTTATGAAGTTTTTGATACATTAGTGAAATTTATGTTATTTAACTTTATTTACTCAAAATAACTGAAAAATAAAACAATTTATTATCGTAAAACGGCCGTCCTGCTCCTGCCACGTCCTCGCGGCATCTTCAGAATTTAATGACTGCAAAATAAAACAGAGTAAACGAAAACATAATGTAAGTTTTGCCCGTCTACTTGAGGTTCCTGAACATCCAGAGTTTCACTGAACTCCGTGAGGTCCTTGAACATTCAGCGTCGAACAAAACAAACACATCTTCTTGAGGTCCCTGACCATCCAGAGTCAACAAGACAAACACGACCATTTTAGGTCTAACAACTCCTTGAGGTCCCTGACCATCCAGAGTCAACAAGACAAACACAACCATTTTAGGTCCAACAAATTCTTGAGGTCCCTGACCATCCAGAGTTCCTCTTAACTCCTTGTGGTCCCTGACCCATCCAGAGTCAACAAGACAAACACGACCATTTTAGGTCCAACAACTCCTTGAGGTCCCTGACCATCCAGAGTTCCTCTCAACTCCTTGAGGTCCCTGACCATCCAGAGTCAAACAAAACAAACATAACTCTTTGAGGTCCCTGACCATCCATTTATTTTGCTCAAAGACGTTGCGCTGTTTGCAGCAAAAAAGCTAATTTTGTTTGTAAAAAATGTAATGTAGGATTACATCCTAAAAATTGTTTTTTGGACTATCATACAAGCAAATGATTTTGTAGTTTATATTAGAGTTTATAAAATAATGTTAATAAACAAAGACTTGTTTCGTCCAGAAGACCTGTAACTTGCCAGACTTTTCTCGCAATTGTCGAGTTGGAAAATTGCGTTTTGCTTTTGAGCATTTGATCTGACTGGACGCAGACTATAGCAATACATTGTGCAGAAATGAGTAGTGGTTGAGTTTATTTCTCCAGATGATCGAGAACGAGTGTAATGTAGGGACTTAATTTAAAAGAAGAGAGCAATTAATAATAAATTAATCGATTAATTATGAATTAATCGATACCAAAAATATCATATAATTAATCAATTAACTGAAACAAAATAATCGATTATTTCAATCATTCGATTAATCATTGCCATCTGTAGGTATAAGGTGTCTTGAGTATTACCTACGATAGCATGAAAAGAGACTCATTTAATGTTATTTTAAATAATTATTCAAGAACTACAACAAGAAATAGCCCAACGTTCAGCCAGTATAAAAAGAACCAGAACTTAAAATTGCCTTCATGAAATATATCTTATACAACTTATATAAATAATATACAACGGTGGGTATTATATTTAATTTACTTCTTAGCAGGTCGATCCTCGATCTCTAGTTGTCTGTATCACGATCGGAGAAACTGGGAGAACCCGTATTTTATTGTGATCATTTGTATTTTGGTCGACAATGTTATCGACTCTTACAAACTACTGGATCTGCTACTGAATTTATTTATTTATTTGGTCAACTTTCGTTACGGTATTTTGTTCGGAATTCAGGTAATTGAGTCCCAGTATTCGTACCATGGTGTTTTATTATGGGTTAATTAATAGAATATTATATATAAATACAATAATTAACAAATATCTAGAATATCTTGTTTATTACTTATTTAAGATAATTAAATCATCTAAATCAAAGGCAAACCAATGTTAAAATCAGATGCGAACTCTTTTTTAAGCAATTAATTTTTACTTAAACTGTAATCAACAATGCGAAATGCATTAGATATATTTTGTCTGTCCGGTTACTATCATAGCACGGTATAAAAGTAAACAAATGGTGCATTGTTTATCATTGAAAGATCATCTTTCCATAGGCCTTGTATGCCAATACATTGTAGATCATCTATCAACTGATTTTTTCGCGTTTCGCTATTCCCATCTCTTCCCACTGATAGCAAGACAAGTTTTTAATTTTAGCTTTTCCAACTTCGTATTTAGTAGAAAAATGTTAAGAGGAGTTATTCAGTTATTAACAAAACAAAACGTCTTCAAATATTGTATTCAAAATTACACTTAATACGTTTCGACTCCAACTCTAAGGAGCACAATAGTAATTAAATTTTTCTTTGTAAGATTTTGTATCTCTGTTAAAATTTATGGCTGTCTTTGCATTTGTTATATTTTATTTTGTACAAATATGTAATCTTTTATTCTTATCTTTAATTATTATTTCAATTTCCTTTGATAGATATTAACTGTTTTATTGAAACGGGTGAGAAGTAATAGTAATATAGGATTAGTACAAACTCCTCTAAATGAACGGATAGTCTTGTTTTATAGAAACACCTAGATTAGATTACTCCAGAAAGATACTACTCCTTATATATCTTTCCAAAACATGGACTTGATCAACAATATCTCCCAGTTTTAACAACAAAGCCAAAAGTTAGCCCAATGATATTGTTCAATAAATCAATAATTTGCAAAAATAAAAAAGAGTAATTTACAATGAAGAATCATATCTTAAAATAGAAAATTAAGTATTTTTCCAAGGCAAATAGAAAAGCTTGCAAGCTGGCGTATAAATGTTTAATACAAATTTTTACCGATTTTTTTTTTTTTTTTTGCCACATAGTGTTTGCAAGAGAAGCAAAACAGCTTCAATTTTATAATACTACAGTTAAAATTAACAAAACAAAACAAAAAATGTAGAAGAATACGTAGAAGAATGAACTGACCTCTACATAAAAAAAAAAACGGTTCAAATCATTTACGAGCCACAAGTGCTCGAAACAACCGATTTCTTACTCTAATTGATCTGCGCGATCATGACTGGCTCTTAAATTTTCTCGCACGTCATTTCGAAGAAGATCGAAATTTGGCAATTTCATCACGAACTATCCAAAGACGATGGAAGAAACAAGGGCTTGTATCCAGAAGACCTATACCTTGCCACACTTTTCTTGCAAATTATCGAATTGGAAGATTGCGTTTCGCACGTAAGCATTTAATGCTACGTACAACTCCCAGAGATTATTAGTTTCTTATACAAAACTAACAATCTGAAATAAAATTAGTGACAATCTATACATCAAATTTTGCACAGAATTTTTATTGTATATCTAATAGGATATTTTTGATTGTAGAGAAAATTATTGTAAAAATGTTTCTGCTCAATAACTTAATAATTTTTCTGAAAAAAGGATAAAAATAAAGATAATAATAATAATAATAAGAATAGGTATCATACAAGAATGTTCTGTAATTTTTTAAATATATTTGTGGGTTTCAAACAATTTTTATATTTATATTGTTTTGTGTAGAAATGTTCAAATAATACGTCAAAATTTTTTTCGACATGATTGTTTATAGTTTAAAGGCTTCGTCGAAGAATATTATACTTGATGATAATGAAATGCCACTTGGTACAAGTATTATTTACATAAAATAAATCATTTTTACCCGCAGCACCTAAATTAAAAACCACAGCAGATTCGAGATGGCGGCAAAAGTAGATTACCAAGTACAGTAACTATAAGTAATTTTCACAATAGAACAAATTATTTCCAAACATATTTGTAGAATGGAGCTTTAGCTACAATTCGCTGAAAATTTTGATATATAGATTATTACTAATTTTATTTCTGGTTGTTAGTCTTGTATAAGAAATTTAACGGTTTTGCGCACCCTTAAGCTGACTGGCCGCAAACTATAGCAGTCAGTATATTGTCCAGAAATGAGTTCCAGTTGAGTTTAGTTCTGCAGATAGGCGAGAACGAGTGTTCTGAAGACCTAGTAACCTAGGGACTTTATTGAAAAGAAGGGAGCAGAGTCATCTAGTGACCAGTGTTTCAACAGTACAACTAAGTAATTTCTTGAAAATAAAATATAGTTATCAATTAATAATAAGTTAACTGATTAATTATTAATTAATCGAAACCAAAAATATCATATGATTAATTGATTAACTGAAACAAAATAATCAATTATTTCAATCATTCGATTGATTGTTGCCCTCTCTACTTCCAGGATGAATCTATTGTGGATTGATTGGATTTTACTTTAGCTGAAATTTCTCTTCTTGATGACGAAAAATGATCGAATACCGTGATTCGTCGCACAGTTTGGACTGATTTAGTTTTGATGACATGTTGACGCTTTCAAAACACAAAAACAATAAATGCAATCTTATATTGCAAAAATCTTATATAGTAAGTTTTGTATATAAACATAATTAGTTTTAAATAGAATAAATCATCCCTGAATATCGAAACCGAATTCTTTCTTAAAATTTTGCATAATTAGGGTATCGAGGCTATTGGTCATCTAATTACCACGTCGCTCAATAAGTCTCCGGTCTAACTAATAAAAACCATTTTTTTTAGAAATTCAACTTTATTCATCAACCTACTCTCCTTCAAGAGTGATACATTCATTCCAACGCTACTAAAATTAAAAAAATTAAAATTAATTAATTAATTTAAATTCAGCATACCAATAGTTGATTTGCCTGGTGCAGAGTCTCTATAACATTTATCAAGCCACTGTTTGGCTTCAACCGTATTTTTCACATCAAAAAACAATGTTTAATCAACACACGAAATTCTTTTTATCCATTCTTTTGAAAATTACATTACAAAACTGGAGTCACTAAAACTACTGTAACCTCTAAACTAATTGTCAGAATGTCATGAAATTTTCACACGTATCGTTTGAAGGTTGGTACTATCCAGAAATCATATGGGTCTGTGTTGCCATATATATGTCAGACCGGAGACTTATTGAGTGAAGTGTTATTACATAATTGGAAGACATTTTGGAAAGATTACTAGGAATATTACTAATGATGGTAAACATTATTATTATACAAAGAAATATTCAAAATGCCAGTACAATCAACTAAAATATTTGAGAAACGCCAAACAGCTTGGTGGTGCAAGACTATTCACCACCATTGTACATTAATTTTTTAACTCTATTTCAGACAATAAAGAAGATAGCAAGTAATATTTGTCAACAAGATTACTGTCATTGTTAACACCCAAATAGTTTTTGGGACACATATTTAACAATTAATTTCATGATATTTGTTGAATCAACCACCAACGCGATCCTAGATGGAATACGTCACATTTTGCTTTGAAAAAGGACTCTACTGCTCAGGTAGCTTTCTTGACCTGAGCAAAGCCTTTGACTGCGTTAATCACGATATTTTAACAAAAAAGCTACTATATTACAAGTTTACTCCCGAAAGCATCAGTCTCATAGAGTCATACCTACAAACAGGAAACAGGAACACAAACAGGAAACAATTTGTACACGCAGGACACGAGACCTTCCAGACATTGTATGTAAAACACGGAGTCCCACAAGGGTCAGTTCTGGGCCCTGTTCTATTCCTACTATACATCAATGATCTACCCTTCGTTAACATTGAGTTAAACACCATCCTCTTTGCAGACGACACTAATGTCCTTAATAGCAACAAATCCCTAACTTCACTTATAGATAATAGAGAATTATCCATGTCCTACTACCACAACTGGTTTCTGGCAAACTGGTTTCTCTACTAGAAATCTACAGGACACCAACAATCCAGTCTCGGTATCCTTTCTAGGTCTAGAAATAGACAGCAAGCTGACTTGGGATCAGCATGCTATCAAAATAGCCAAGAAACTTTGTTCGTCTATCTACTGCCTAAATAATTTAAAATGGTGTGCGTCTAAGGCAGTTCAAAGAACCTACTACTTTGCCTCTATTCAAACTTAATTGACTTATGCCATTCTAATCTGGGGTCATTCCAGCCATGCGGGACGGCTATTTTCTCTACAACATAGAGCTGTCAGGATTATGGGGAAGATCCAATACCGGTGCGACTGCAAGAAAGCATTTGTGGAGTTGGGTTTATTAACGTTACCTTTCCTGTATATTCTCCTCCTCTACGTTCTGCATCCTCTACGTTCATGAAAACCAAACCAAATTCTTAGTCCAAAGTTCAGTCCATAGACACAACACTAAGAATAAAAACGAGATACGTCCAGACTTCACAAGACTTGGAATGTCCAGGTATAGTACCAATTTCTTCGCGATTAAATTTTACAATGTGCTTCCTCCAGCCATCAAAAGTCTCAACATTTAAATTTTAAAAAAATTACCAAGAGATATTTAATTTGCAGGGCCTTCTACTCCACTGATGAGTATCTGATAAATGATTTCAGTGACTTGAAGGAGGTTTTATGATCACTCAGTTTGTCCAGCTAAATATCATGTACCTATGTATGAGATTTGTAAACATACTGCACATTTATAACCTATACATAAAATATAATATGCATCTTGTAATGCCCCCTACATATTTTGTAAACGTAATGTTATTGACGATTGTAAAAAATGTAATATTTTTAGCACATAATAAATATTATTATTAAGCACCGTCCCTGTTTAAAATAAATGTAGAAAAACGAAAATGTTATCGTCCATCGTCTCTCTCAGTAAAAATAAACTTAATTAAATATTTAAAGCACGATTTATTCCCTGGTTGTTGATAAAAATTTCTTTTAACTTTGATTTCTGGAACTTCATTGGCGTTCCGTAATGTCAGCGGCATGATCGCGGCCGCGACCGCAGTCGCACAAGTCTCATCGCAGTCTCTCCGTGCACATTACAGAGAAATGCCGGTGAACACCGCATTCTCTTAGTGTCCGTGACCAGCCTACCAGATTCAAACAATCGATCAGCGAAATTCGAAGATCGAACCTTGTGTGCATTTGTTTTTATCCACGTCGGTCGCGGACACTCGCTGAGAAAACTAAGCCGACAATCTGATGACCCCACAACAGGGGCGGATTCACTATTGAAATATTTAATTTTGTAAAAATGTCACACTTTTAATACATACAGGGTTATGAATTGACATGTTGGCCATAGCGATTTAAGATGTAAAATAATAAATATGCTATTTCCTGCTTCCCTAATTATTTCTGAGAAAAAGTGGAAGAGATTCTTACTACCAAAAAAATATAAAAATTATAAATTTTATGAAGCATTAGTTATCAAGTAGCCAGGCTTTATAAACAAATGTACATGAAAGACAGCACTAAATAGTAATCTAAATAAAAATTCAATTTATCATAAGTATAGTAATTTTATTAATAAATAAATAATTATATTTTATAGCAAATGTTCAAATATGTCAATGCTAAGCAGAATCCAAGTCTGTCATAAAATCTATCACCAAATGACTTTTTCTTATGGGGACATTTAAAAAGCATAGTATACGGAACAAGGCATCCAGACATTGATTCCCTAAAACATAAAATTATCTAGGAATGCACAAAAATAAATGATTTTTTCGACAGACTTGGTTTCTGCTTAGCAGGGAATGGCGACATATTTGTATATTTGCTGGAAAATATAATTATTTATTTATCAATAAAATTACTGTATTTATGATAAATTAAATTTTTTATTTAGATTACTAGTCTTTCATGTACATTTGTTAATAAAGCATGACTACTTAATAAATAATGCTTTATAAAATTTATAATTTCTAAATTTCCTCGGAAGCGGGCCAACTTGGGCTGACTGTTTTTAAAAATTTATAACTTTGGTGGGGTTTATTTTTATTATTATTATTTTTTTTTTTTTCATATAATTAAAAATTTATTAAAATTTATAAAGGCTACATACCCAGTGCAAGAGCGCGTTAAAATTATTGAATTTTATTATGTTTAAATGTTAATTTAAATAAATACAGCGTTTCTTGGCCTCCCAGTTCTCCAGATTTGACGGCGTCTGATTTCTTTTTGTGGAGCTACTTAAAAGGCAGAGTTTACATGAACAAACCAGCAACAATTCAGGAGCTTAAACAAACTAGTTGTGCAGAAATAACAAATTAAGAGATAGAAACGTTGCGTAATGTAATCCAAAATGCTTTAGAAAAAGCAATTATTTGTCAACAATAAAATGTAGGTCATTTGAATTGTGTTATTTTCCACACATAGATTTAAAAAAAAAGTTAACAAAGTACATTTTCATGTAATAATATATATTTTTTTAAATAAATATTTAAAGTCAGTCCAAGTTGGTCCACTCTGTAGTTGGAAGATAGTTTACTACTCTAACATGTATAGTTTTAAATTCTAAATGAATTTTATCTCTTGCATTTTTTCTCTAAAACAATTAGGAAAGCAGGAAATACCATATTTATTATTTTACAAATGTATTTTCAAAATGTTTTAATAGCTGCTTATTTTGAAATTAATGATTTACTAAGCAAGAGACAGTTTGGTTTTAGAGGTGGTAAATCCACAACAACATCTATTTTGGACTTCCCAGATTTTGTGGCAAGAGAATTTGAAAATGGCACATAACACTATGGCCACTTTCTATAAGTTAACAAAGGCTTTTGAGTAAGTGCCGCATGTTGTTGAGCATGCTATATACGAGGTCTGTTCAAAAAGTATCGCGAATTTTGTGTTTTTTCAAAAATTATTTATTTATTCATGAATATCTATTTTGTCCCCTTCAAAGTAATCCCCACCAGATTATACACTTGTTCCAACGTTTTTTTACAGTCCTCAAAGCACTTGAAAAAATCATTTTTTGTGATCTTGTTCAATCTCCTTCGATGCCGTCTTTATCTCCTCACTCGTAGCGTAGCGTCGTCCTTTCATGGGCCTCTTCAGTTTCGGGAACAAGAAAAAGTCACAAGAGGCCAGATCTGGGGAATACGGTGGCTGCGGCATTATTAGTGTGTTGTTTTTGGCCAAAAATTCGCGCAAAAGCAACGATGTGTGGGCAAGGGCGACCCGTCTCATGCCCAAATCATTGGTACAAATTGAATGGCACAAGCCAATCGATATATTTAGGTCCGCAGCAACTTCTCTAATGGTGATTCGACGATTTGCCAATACTATTTTCTTCACTTCATCAATGTTTTCGTCTGTTGTTGACGTGCTCGGGCGTCCGGCACGCTCTTCGTCGTTCACATCTTCTCGGCCCTCTGAGAACATTTTGTACCACCGATAAACGTTGCTTCGGTCCAAGGTAGCTTCACCATATGCCACAGTCAACATTCGGAATGCGTCCGCGCACTTAATTTTGTTTTTCACACAAAATTTGATACAGATTCTTTGATCCATTTTTTGGTATAGGCAAAAATCGAAGACGAGCTAAAACACGTGCAAGCAAAGCAACTGTCAAAAATTAACTGAACATTCAAAATGGCCGAACTTGACGGCATAAGTGAGAGACATGAGTACCCACATAACGCCACAAATAAATCGAAAATCGAATATACGTAACCCGCCGAAATTCAAAATTCGCGATATTTTTTGAACAGACCTCGTATAACATTGAAAAATTCTGCAATATATGCAAGAAATGAGTATAAATATGTAATCCTCTAAAACCAGCATTATTGTTATTCTGTTCTTTTTGTATTCCATATGATATTTTGACTTATCCATTGTGCAAATGTCTTTTTTTTTTTTAATAAATTATTATTATTATTATGGGGTTTGTCAGGTCTTGACAAGCGTCCACTAATCTCAAACTTCAGCAACATACCGAAAGCCTATATCTGGATATTAATATTGCGGATACTGTTTAGTTTCTAGATTTAGATGGTAGAGCCAACTAATCAGGTTACGGAACGGCTGTCTAATTGAAAATTCACAAATCTAAGGGCCGAGTCCTCTCCTGCCGATCAGGAGAGGACAAGAGAGGTTCGATAACAAACGATTCTTTTTTTCGTCACCGAATGTACTCGGAAAAGAGTCGCATCTCACCACTACCTGATACCGTGTACTGAAGAAGAACGCCTATTATATTACTGAGATCCGTGACTTCAATGTTGATGGCACTTTTAACAAAATTCTTTTTATTGGAAGGGTTGAGCAGGTTCACATAACTGCATAAAAGGTTAGATTTCATATTATCTTAAAATATAGGCTAAAATAAAAATATGGACAAAATTTCTTTTAAATTTTAAGATTAATATAAAGACTTTTTAATTAATATAAGAAATATGAGTGCACTGTACAGAATTCTAAAAATATAATGGGTTAATAAAATCAAGAACTAGGAATTCCAGGAAGGATTTCCAGGGCAAAGAATTGAAAATTATGACAATGATTAAAAAAAAATTGATGTGAAGTGTGAATTTACACACATTTCAGGGTTTTGTATGATAAGAAATTGTGGACAGATATTAAAATCGTAAAATTTGACAATACTTCCATCTATAAACTTACAAGTGTACTTCCTATTAAACTATCCCGGTTCACAACAATGTGCATTATTAATAGCATTACAGGGGCAGAGGGAGACCCCAAGTTACAGGGAGACAAAAGATTTTAGCATGTCAAAAATTACAAATAAATTTAATGTAAGTTAAAATAAATAAATTTAAAAAAAAACTACTTTTTGTTCCTTAATCTACCTTAATCTAGCCTTAAGTAAGTACTCCACCATAAATTGAAAAAACAGGTCTTTTTTAATTACAAAAAATTTGATATTTTTCAAAAAAGTAATCCGATCAAAAAGTATTGTTTAACTATTTCGATTCCCATCAATGTACACAATTCAATTCAATTTCAATTTAAATAGTTAACAATTACTAAAGATATATATGCTGTTCACTTTTGTAAGGACAAACCAGATCTAGTTATTTTGGTTACTTTTATAGTGTATTACTGACTTTAAATGTCAATTTAAAATATCACTTACGCTGTAAAACCGACTTAAGAAAGTGACATTTTTTATAATTTTTCAATACCAACATGACATACAATTTCAAGGGTGCAAACTATTGAAATCAAAATTTCCTCTTAGTTTGTTTGTACAAAAGCGAACAGCATATATACATTACTTTAAAAAAATATGGGATTAACGAAAGTTATATTATATTGATCTTTTTTTATTTCTAAATAAGTGGTTCCATGGCAACTGCGAGTTAAACAAATGGCGTGCAAATAGTTTTGCATAAGTCATAAGTAATTCAGAGAGGGAGAAAAAAAAACACATATTTCAGACAAATTAAGATGACACTCGCTTTTCTAACAAAATGGTGAATTTTGATCAAAATTGTGTTGAGTTGCAAGGATGAAGTTCCAAATCGACTTAAATCACAACCGCTAAATAGTCCAGATTTTAATGTATTGGATGATTGCTTTTTCAATTCTATACAATCCTTACAATATACGAGGTCTGTTCAAAAAGTATCGCGAATTTTGAATTTCCGCGGGTTACGTCTATTCGATTTTCGATTTTTTTGTGGCGTTATGTTGGTACTCATGTCTCTCACTTATGCCGACAAGTTCGGCCATTTTGAATGTACAGTTAATTTTTGACAGTTGCTTTGCTTGCACGTGTTTTGGCTCGTCTTCGATTTTTGCCTATACCAATAAATGGATCAAAGAATCTGTATCAAATTTTGTGTGAAAAACAAAATTAAGTGCGCGGACGCATTCCGAATGTTGACTGTGGCATATGGTGAAGCTACCTTGGACCGAAGCAACGTTTATCGGTGGTATAAAATGTTCTCAGAGGGCCGAGAAGATGTGAACGACGAAGAGCGTGCCGGACGCCCGATCACGTAAACAACAGACGAAAACATTGATGAAGTGAAGAAAATAGTATTGGCCAATCGTCGAATCACCGTTAGAGAAGTTGCTGAGGACCTAAACATATCGATTGGCTCGTGCCATTCGATTTTTACCAATGATTTGGGCATGAGACGAGTCGCCGCTAAATTCGTACCAAAATTCGTCATGTTTTTTTGCCAAAAACAACACACTAATAATGCCGCAGCCACCGTATTCTCCAGATCTGGCCCCCTGTGGCTTTTTCTTGTTCAGGAAACTAAAGAGGCCCATGAAAGGACGACGCTACGCTACGAGTGAGGAGATAAAGACGGCATCGAAGGAGGAGCTGAACAGGATCACAAAAAATTATTTTTTCAAGTGCTTCGAGGATTGGAGAAAACGTTGGCAAAAGTGTATAATATCTGGTAGGGATTACTTTGAGGGGGACAAAATAGATATTCATGAATAAATAAATAATTTTTGAAAAAACACAAAATTCGCAATACTTTTTGAACAGACCTACAGCTTCACCGAATACAATCGACGAACTGATTGAATGCGTATAAAATGCAGTTAATGCATTACACTTACAAAGCCTTAATAA
Organism: Liopterus haemorrhoidalis; assembly: GCA_963971575.1. Taxonomy (NCBI): domain Eukaryota; kingdom Metazoa; phylum Arthropoda; class Insecta; order Coleoptera; family Dytiscidae; genus Liopterus; species Liopterus haemorrhoidalis. The sequence goes on along the minus strand of OZ020611.1, from coordinate 37,570,445 downwards.
TGTTTTTAAACATTGCAAACTTGTCTAGAAGCAACCATGTTAACGAAAGGAGGGAATTTCTATAAGATTTACACATTAATAAGGCAAAACTTCATCGTAAGGAACGATTACAAACAATATTATCATGTCCCATACAAGCTGTGGAGACAGCCACGTCCTTGTTAAATAAACACTTTTTCTAGTATTCTTTGTTTAACTAGATATTTGTAGCTATGTCACAAACAAAATTATTCTAGTTAATTATAATTGTGAATGTATTTTCGGACAATAAAATAATCAAAATGTATACCATATTTTTGGACGGAGTACATTATAAACAAGACCAGATTTTAAGCGTGGTATAAAAGGTAGAAAAACACACATTATACCTTAAAATATTCAAACAGAATGTTAACGTATTTTGCTAAAATCTTAAGCGTTAATCAAACAAAGTTGATACACTTGATCTCCGTGGCAACGCCTATGAACGCAAGAACTCCCCACTCGACAGTTGAGTTGAGCTCGTAGCGCTACAGCGATATGATACAGCGCGTTCGTCCGATATTCCCTAATTGGGTTGATCGACTGATTGATGTGCGCGGGGTATTGACTCCTTGGGAACGGACACGAGCACAAACACCGATTACATAAACCGATATTCGGTTTAATTGGGAATTATCGCAGCTGCCTTCACGCCAAACTTCGTGTCGAATAACCTAACTAAACGGGATTGATGTCGGACGCCCTAACAGCACCGGATTAAGATGACGTTATTACATACATAATTTAGGGATTATTGACAAATTTGCACATCAAATTGCTTAAACGTATGCCCTCAGGGAAAATTCTTGCTTGCGGTTTGTGATGTGATGGAACGCATTGGGCTCATTAGTTTTAAACGAGCTATTTCATCTACTTTTTGCTCTTCAAGATAACCGTTTTGTTCTTATTACAAGTTTTTTAATATTCTTCTATATTTATTTTTGAATTTTTATATAGAATTTTAATTTTCACCTCTTCCTTCGGTTAAGTCTTCTTGAAAAATGTATTTATTTTGTATCTTTAAGAAATTTATTTCCATTCGTTTATAAGATATGCAGTATGGCATTCAAAAGTGACGTCTAAGAATTTTAGCAAATTAGGTAACCCGAGACTCTGATCGCTTTATATTTAAAGATTTTGGATTTCTTACTGTTCCCAACATATAGGTTGAATTGACAAGGTACATAAAGGGATTTTATATGTAAAAACAGATATATGCGATTTCCTGTTGCCTTATTGGCAAATTCTAGATTAAACTTCGCCATTAATAACGCCATTATAAAATGTCTTTTTCATTACATTTTAATTTTTTGTGTCATTCTCAATAAACATTTCCATTTATTTATATTTTTTGTCTTCAAAATATGTAAAAATTAATTATGTTTTATAACAAATGTCATACGTGTTTTCAATACCTACAAGAAACAAGCAAAGTCCCTTCTCGTGACAACCTAAAAGAACGAAATTCCCTTTTTTTCCAATAAAAGCAAAGAAATAACTTATAAGTATTTATTTAGAAAGATTAATCACGTTAAAATAATATCTTAAGAAAGGTTTTTGGTAAAAAATATGCTAAAAATGTTGAACTCCACACATTTATTTTTAAAAATTGAATCGGGATGTTAAATGAAAGCTTGTAAAGCGCAGATTAATAATAAAAATTAATTATAAAAGTCCATATTATTTTGTTTTTTTTTTTGCCAAAAATAACCCTTATATAGTTCCTACCCATATTAAAATCAACCAACCTAAAATCTGAAAAATATTTTTTTGTGTGAATAATAATTTCTATTATACTCTATCTCAGAAAGACTGATAGTAATAAATCATTTTGTCAGACAGTAACCAGTGGCGTGCACATTTTAAACACGTTTAAATTGGTTTTGTGTATTTCTATATTACTATTTATCATTTTATTAAACGCACGCCTGTGACCATATTCATCATATCATTAAACACACCCCTGTGACCATATTTTTCCTCAAAATTTTATGGTCAAATTTTTATGATCTATTGTGTTTAACACTAATTTGTATTCCCATATAATATGTGCGGCACACTCGGTTGTTTTTAACAATATTTCGTTTCGAACTATTCATATTTTGTCGCTTTTGTTTTGCCGCTTCTGTGTGAAAAAAAAAAAACTTTTTGCAAATAATAAATTTTATTACTATCAGTCTTTCTGAGATAGAGTATAGAAAGTATTTTGTTTTAGTACATTTTGGTGATGGTCGATTCTGTAGTGGCCACAGCTATTTATTTTTTTTTACTTTTGTAATTTAAGTTCCATACTTAAGGGTTACCATAACCCAATTTCGTCTTGCGTCGTTTCAATGTGCGTCGTAATTTTCAGGAACGTACCTCGACGTAAAGTTGAGTCTGGGTGTTTTTCTTTAACACAGTTTTGGTATCAAGGCATTAATTAATAAAGTAAACTCTCGTTACACCAAAAAAATAATAATAACACAATAATTGTTCCGAATTTTATTTTGAATTTAATAAATTCATAAAAAATAAATTTAATACTCATTTACATTAATAATTAATTTTTATGTTTATTTCTTTTTACTGAAATTAACAAATTATTAAAAATAGTATGCCACGATGCCATTGTTTACTATAAAGCTCCAATATCATAGCACACCATGGTTAAAATTTACTACACAAATCCTCCATCTTCCTCTGTAAAGAGTATCTTCAGCTAGCTTGTACAACAATCATACCAATTCTGTAACTCAGTTACTATGATAATAGTATCTAAATCTGTCACTATGAACAAGGTCAGTTACTAACCACTAGCCAGAGACTTAACTGCCGATTGTAAAACTAGCTGTTAAAGAAGATGTGTTGCGTCAAACTGCGTGTTTATTTGTTTTAAAGATGGTAGAAATCAATCAATGATGAGGGGTAATCGTATAGGCCTTTAATTCTTAAAATTGACGAAAAGGTTATTCAGATTCGCAATTTTATTGTACCAATTAACGACTGACTATTAGAATGATTAAAGAAGTAAGAATAATATGGAAGCCTCATGAAAACATTTTGACCCATGTCGACCATCACGACAATACTCCAGCTTACGCTTTCCTTGTGGTTCAATAGTTTTACACAGCTCAAAAATAACAACATTGTTCCACCATAACTATAAAGTTATTACAAGTTTTACAAGTTATTATAGTACAAAATAATAAGTTATGATAGTCTGATATAAATAAAGTGAAGTTAAGAATTTTAAACAATAGTTTTATTACATCTAAGTTATGATAGTTTACGAGGTCTGTTCAAAAAGTTTCGCGAATTCTGTGTTTTTTCAAAATTTATTTATTTATTCATGGGGACAAAATAGATATGTCCCCTTCAAAGTAATCCCCACCAGATATTATACACTTGTGCCAACGTTTTTGCCAATCCTCGAATCCCTTGAAAAAATCATTTTTTGGTATCTTGTTCAGCTCCTCCTTCGATGCCGTCTTTATCTCCTCACTCGTAGCGTAGCGTCGTACTTTCATGGGCCTCTTCAGTTTCGGGAACAAGAAAAAGTCACAGAGGGCCAGATCTGGGGAATACGGTGGCTGCGGCATTATTAGTGTGTTGTTTTTGGACAAAAATTCGCGCACAATCAACGATGTGTGCGCGACGATGTTTCGCGGCGACCCGTCTCATGCCCAAATCATTGGTAAAAATCGAATGGCAATCGATATGTTTAGGTCCTCAGCAACTTCTCTAACGGTGATTCGACGATTGGACAATACTATTTTCTTCACTTCATCAATGTTTTCGTCTGTTGTTGACGTGCTCGGGCGTCCGGCACGCTCTTCGTCGTTCACATCTTCTCGGCCCTCTGAGAACATTTTGTACCACCGATAAACGTTGCTTCGGTCCAAGGTAGCTTCACCATATGCCACAGTCAACATTCGGAATGCGTCCGAGCACTTAATTTTGTTTTTCACACAAAATTTGATACAGATTCTTTGATCCATTTTTTGGTATAGGCAAATAAAAGACGAGCCAAAACACGTGCAAGCAAAACAGCTGTCAAAAATTAACTGAACATTCAAAATGGCCGAACTTGTCGGCATAAGTGAGAGACATGAGTACCAACATAACGCCACAAAAAAATCGAAAATCGAATATACGTAACTCGCGGAAATTCAAAATTCGCGATACTTTTTGAACAGACCTCGTATATAAGTTACTGTTCCAAAAAATACTCTATAGCTAAATTTCACTGTGTGTGTCTGTGTGTGTTTTTGTGTGTCTGTGTTTATACTCGATAACTCAAAAACGGTTTAACTTAAAGAGTTCGTTCTGGTACTAAAAAATTCTCCTAATAATTGGGAAGAACCTTATTGTTTCTTATTAAAATCCAAAACCGGAAACGGAAGTTATTAAACTTTAAAATTTTAAAAAAATTCGTAACTAGTAAACCAAGCTTTGGACAAAAAATTGTATAGGACATAATTTGATGTATTTTTGAAGATTTACCTAAATATTTTTTTAAATTAAAAAAAAATATATGTATTTTTTTTTATTATTATTTTTTTTATGGGAGGGCAAGTCTAGCTGGGGTCTCCCTTCGCCGCTGGTTTAATGTGTAATTTGCTTTTAATGTTATACGTTGTTCTTGCTTTAGAATTATCTTCTGTAAGCTAATATGTAAGCTTCTGTAAGTAAATAAATACAAAATAATTTTGTGTTTACTTGTGTCAGTTTAATATTTAATAAATAAAATTACATTTTACTGGTAAAAAAATTGTAGATTCGTCAAAATAAAACAAAATGTCAATATACAATATACATTTATTCAATTTTCCCACAAAAAATAAATCTAGTGATTTGTTATAGTGTAAATATAACTTTTGCATTTACTCGTCGTAGTTAAAATATAGACTATAGTAGATTTGTAGTTTACATTGTCTATTGGGTCAATTCTATCAAACCCATAACGTGTTCCGTAAACAATCTATAAACGTTAAGTGTACCTATAGGCAATTGTTTGATTCTGTACGCACCCGTACAGTTTCATGTAAATATTACGGATGCGTATTGGAATCAACTAATTGCTTAAAGGTATCCTTAACGCCTATAGATTACTTACAGAACGCGTTACGAGTTGCACAGAATTGACCCATGAGCCTCAAACTATTTCCATAGTTCAATGTTAGATTTGAGGCGTATCGTGTGGAGTTATTTTACTGACATGTATATACTGTTCACTTTTGTAAAAATAAACTAAGAGGAAATTTTAATTTCAATAGTTTGCATCTTTGAAATTTTATGTCATGTTGGTATTAAAAAATGGTAAAAGATGTTAATTTGACATATTTCATAATGAAAAATGATATCTTAATTATAATGATAATAACCAACGAATCTGAAGTCTGATTTACAGCGCAAGGAAACTTTTTAAGTGGCATTTAAAGGCAGTAGTACTCTATAAAAATAACCAAAATAACCTAACCAGATCTGGTTAGTCCTTAAAAAAGTAAACGCAATATATGATCTCTGGCTTGTTTTTTTTTTTTACAAATGTACTCAGTAAAAGACGGAAAAGTTAGAACTGTGCAAGAAAAGTGCTTTTATTAGAATACGGTCCTGATATTAAGAGTCATAGTTTCCTCTGAGTCGAATCTTCTAATAATGAAGAATCCCCGATCGTTGTCTACTTGAGGGTGTTTCAAAAACGTGCCTCTGTCTTCATTAAATTTCTTCCAACTAACCATTGTATTAATTAATTGGAATGTCATATAAATTGGCTACTATCTTGTTAAGATATCATAGAAACACGTATAGACACTCTCGAAATTAATTAAACATACTAGTAGCCTAGTCAAATGCTAGTTTCTATCATTTCGAAACGAAAAAAAAATATAGCTCTATATTGGGATATAGTTATTTCAAATATTGATTTAATTTTGTTTACTGCGAAACATAGGCGCCGAATCTTTTTCAGTTTCATATTAAATTAAATGTTAAATAAAACAATCGGTACGTTTCGCAAAATATATATTTAGTAATACTCTATACCAGCGGTTTCCAAACTTTGTTCATTAACGCCCCCTTTATAAAAAATCCCATCCCTGGCGCCCCCCTATTTAGTAAATTTATAAACAATTTGTAAATAACATAAATCACGAAAATTGTATAAAAATAAGTTATATTAATATTAAATATAATACAAAATACAATAAAAATAAACCAATTTTAATGTGAAGTATGGACTTGTTTCTTCGCACATAATTCGTTAAAACGCGGTTCATATGAAGAAAGAGCTCTTGTTTTGTCTTCCACTATTAATCGTGCTCGATATTTTGTTTTAATAACAGCTAATGTGGAAAATCTTGTTTCGCACATATATAAGGTCACAAAAGGTAAAAGATTTTTTATAGCTTTAATGATAAGGCGGGATATTCCTTGCTTACTTCCAACCAGAATTTCCCCGGAATATTACGATTGAATTGATCTTTTAGCGAGCTATCACAAGAAAATTCTATTAATTTTTCTTGTTCATTAGTTCAAAATTATCATTATATTCGACAATAAACGATCGAAAAAAAATTACATATTTGTAATAAACCCGCGACCCCCACTTTGGAAACCTCTACTCTATACGGATCTGGCAGCGACGCGATTTACAGAACTTCAAATTATAAACTAAATCTATATTAACATATTGCATTTGCAATAACAAATGAATAGTAAGAAACAGGTATAAAAAAATTAAGAAAGAAAGGGAACACTTTCATTATCATCATCATCATCGAAACTCTATAATCCTAGGTGGATGGTAGCTTCCTGTACTAACTTCTATCATTATGTCCTATTTACCGCTTTGGCTCTCCTGTCCCCTATATTTCCTCTCTTCAACTCTAGCAACGATTTCTAGACCTAACTTTTGGTTTATTTCCAGTAGGTATGCACCGGAATATATTTTAAACCATATTATTGTTGGGCATACATTGCATAAAATGTCCCAGCCACCTGAGTCGTTGTGTTTTAACCGTACCTAAACATCCGCATCACCATATTCTGCCTTGATTTCGTGGTTAATATGTATTTGTCATTCATTTGGCCCTTCTTGGATTGGACCGTACATGCATCGGTAAATTTTTCTTTCGAAAATACCAAAAAAAATTTCTTTGTTCAGGCTTCGAAATCATATATTACCAATAGCTTGATGAGCGTTTTATAAATTCGCAATTTGGTGTTTCTACTGAAGAGTCTGGATTTGATGTGGCAAGGCTGTAATAGTACTTATTCCCGAAGATAATCCTCCTATTAATTTCGTCGCTTATTTTGTTACAATTATTGACTAGTGAATAAAGATAAGTGAATTCCTTGATGTTTTGAATATTATAGTTTCCTAGTTTTATGAACGGCTCCAGTACAGTAACATTTCATGTTACTGCCATAAATTTCGTCTTGGAATCGTTTAAGGAAATACTTTAACTGTTTATGAAAATTTCTAAGTTATTACTGTTGTAAATTTGCCTGTACTCCAATAAATTAAGTTTTAAACATTTATTGTCTATGTGCCTAAATATGTAAAATTTTGAAATCTGTAATGTATATTCGACTGTTCAACTTTTTTGTATCTAGATTTCCTATGTAGGTACTCTAAACCTTGTAACGAATTTTCGACTAGTTTGTCCTATATATTACGAGGAGCAATCTTGACAAGACGCTTGGTAAACTCCACTTTTGTCTAATTTATTATTAACTACTATATTTTTTATGGTTTGTTGGTTATAAAAAATTGGACTTATTGTTTTTTTTTTTTTAATATAACTCCAGTTTTTTGACTAACCTGATCAAGAAATGGAATTTTTTAGTAAATTTTAGTATCGCTACAACCAAAGAAAAAAATAGTAGTCTTCTTTGAATAGTGGAATCTGTCCAAAAAACGGTAAAATCTTGTGGTACTTGGGCTTTTCGTAGAATATACTCTAGCACGAGATTAAACAGCAATGGGCAGATGGCATCTTCTTGTTAACTACAGTATGAATTTCGAAAAGCTGTAATAAAAGATTTTCTACTTCCACTCTGCTTATAGATCTGGACACCCACATCATTGTCATATTGATATGTTTACTGGGGATGCCAACGTCTTCCATAATTTCCCAGAGTTTTTCACGTAAAATACTGTTATAGGCTTTCCTGAAATAAATTAAAACATTATGAACGTCGCTGTTATGATACCAACATTTTTTCGCAACAAGTATTTGTCATAAGTCAAAAATGTAATGTGTTAACAATCTTATAGATCAAAAATCTACTCACCCAAGTATAACCTTTCCCTAAAATCCTATAAGAAAAACGACACCAACCCACAAATCATCCTGAATTCCTATCACGAGGTTATATCCAAGTATCCAGATCATACTGCCATTTACACCGACGGGGCCAGACTACAAAGCAAAACTGGTGCAGCAATAGTAACTGATAGAAATGAATCCCAACACCACCTGCCAGACAAAACAAGCGTCTTCACCGCTGAAACCTTCGCCATTCTTCAAGCGACGAATTACATCAAACATCACCAGTCTCTTCAGAAATTCATCATCCAGACCGACCCACTCAGTACAACAGATGCTATGAAAAAGATGTACACTACAAATAGCTACAGCCAACAAATTCAAGACAACACCCATGAGAGTATCAGCCAAGGGAAGGACATTGTTCTACTCTGGGTCCCCTCACACCGAAATATACGTGGCAACGAGCGGGCAGACCAACTAGCAAAAGAAGCGGCTCAAGAAGAAGAAACAGTCATCCCAACACCAACGTACAACTTGAAAAGCTACTATAAGAGTAAAATATTAGATTCTTGGAAAACATCACGACCCAAGATCCCAAGCCCTAACAGCGGAATCACTAGGAAACACCAAATCACCCTCACCAGAATCAAAATTGGACACACCCTACTCACATACCAATATCTATTTGAGAGGAAGCCACCACCCTTGTGCCCATCGTGTAACACATAGATCACCTTTAAACACATACTGTTAGAATGTACACAATACACAACACAAAGACAAAAACACAAACTTCCACTAAACTTCCAACAAATTTTCCAACATGAACTTGAAAACAACAGTATAAATTTTCTAAAAGACACAGATCTACTCAACAAAATATAAAACATTAACACCTACAAATGTATATGCATATAAGTATTATAATAACCTTAATTGTACCTACTCTATATCTATAAATTGTAAATATAGTAAAACATTCCTACTTGATTAAAAAAAAAAATCTACCTGATAGGCACCAATATACGGGGTGTTTGTTTGAAACGGGGCACCCCTAAAATCTCCTTTATGTAAAGATACAAAAAATCTTCAGAACAAAAGTTAAACTAGACAAAAAGGCCTATCTAAAGGTTACTATAAGAATTCTGAGGCACTTCCGGTTTCACCGGAAATGATGTCAACTTTTGATCTAGCATAGAGAATCGATAATTTTATATTTTTTTCCTAAAAGTACATTAAATTAGCTTTACAATGACACCAAAATCATCTTTTTATGTTAACCATTTCAAAATGGCGACCATTTATTTACAAAATAATAATCAACATAAGTTTTACAAAGTTGAACGTAGCAAGCTTTGAAAACAATAAAAAAAGAAACAAAATATCTCTAAAATAAACTATTTGACTATTTAGAAAAAATAAAACTAATACTTTTTACAATTATTTTACAAAAAAAAAAAAAATACAAATGTTTGATCAAACCACCATTATTGTCCACACATTTTCTCATTCTTAATAAAAACTCTTCCATCGCCCTTATTTGTTTCTTTTTTTATTGTTTTCAAAGCTTGTTACGTTCAGCTTTGTAAAACTTATGTTGATTATTATTTTGTAAATAAATGGTCGCCATTTTGAAATTTAACATAAAAATATGACTTTTTGGTGTCATTGTAAAGCTAATTTAATGTACTTTTAGGAAAAAAATATAAAATTATAGATTCTCTATGCTAGATCAAAAGTTGACATCATTTCTGGTGAAACCGGAAGTGCCTCAAAATTCTTATAGTAACCTTTAGAGGGGCATTTTGTCTAGTTTAACTTTTGTTCTGAAGATTTTTTGTATCTTTACAAATAAAGGAGATTTTCGAGGTGCCCCGTTTCAAACAAACACCCTGTATTTTTTTTTTTTTTTTTGATTATGATGCAATACTATTCAGAACAATATTAGAGACGATTTTATATGATTTGCACAGAAATGAGGTCCCAGGATAAGTTTCCCAATCCAAATTATCTCCTTTCTTGTGAATCGGACATACCATACCTATTTTCAATTCTTCAGGAAGCTCTTCTTCTCGCATTGTCATCAAAATAGCATTATCATTAGAAAATAAATTTTCTGTTAGTTCACATAACTGAGCACCTACTCTGAGATTGAAACTTAAAATTTTAACATGAACATACTTTTTAAAAAAGACTTAGTAATATATAGATATACATAGTTTTATTACGATATCGTTACCGATTAATTCTCCGTTGAACTGCTGATTTACCTTATCACATCCTAAACATCGATCTCGAGTATATGCTTAAGGAATTATTAAATCAAATGATCAGAAAAATTTATTAACACATTCCAAAAATATTTCGTAGCGCCTATGAAATTCCTTGGATTGCAAACATAACTACTCAAATATGTAAATTTACATTTTTTCTTAATTGTCAATCTAAATCTCCTAGTAAAATAATTTACTAAAAACTGATTCGTAATTAATCAATCGAACTAGTGCTGCAACTTAAAAATTTAACAGAAGTATTCTAATTGATACACTTGTTTGCTAACAACATTCCATTTTGAAAAACCAACACCACTATGTTTTACAAGTTAAAAGTAAAAGTTTAACTTTTTATTAATAATTAGTCTATGTTTATATTAGGAGAAAATCATTACCCTTCCAACATTCTGGCATTTTAATATATAAGATATATTTTTCTGCCGTGGTTAGGAAACACGCCTACCTATCTAACTGATTTCAGTCAGGTGGAAAGGGATAATGCTGCAGTAGTGTGGACATATATATTTAATTGCATTTTTATTTAAATAGTAATTATTCTACAATATTTATTCAAAATCTTGGCCTATTTTATTAATGATGACCTATTTTTCTTTCATGTTACATTATTATTTTTCCAAAACAATAGAAAAACTCATTATTTTGGGTTGATTCATTTTTATTTCTTAGACTTCTTTTAGCTCAAAACACTTCGCCCTGCGTTTCTCCAACATTTTCAAGCCATACAAAAAATAAGATTCCGGAAGGCCCTCAAAATAGGCATCTGTTGCGTTGAAGACCTCCTCGTACGACGTGAATCTTTTCCCAGCGAGCCATTTCTTCATGTTTGGAAACCGGAAAAAGTCCCTGGAGGCTAAATATTGTGAATACGGTGAATGCGGCAACAATTCGAAGCGTAATTCATGCATTTTCGCCATCGAAACTGCATAAATGTGCGCCCGTGCATTGTCTTGATGGATAATCACTTTCTTCTTGGCCAAATGTGGGCGTTCTTTCTTGATTTCTTCGCTCAACCGGTCCAATAACGACCTATAATACTCTTCATTTATCGTTCGTCCTTTTTCCAAGTAGTCAATGTGGATGATTCCGCGTGTATCCCAAATAACCGTGCCTATCACCTTGCCGGCCGATTTCAACGTCTTCGCCTTCTTTGGAGCAGAATCACCTCCATAAACTTACTGTTTCGACTGTTCCTTTGCCTCTGGAGTATAGTGGTGGATCCATGTTTCATCAACGCTTATGTATCGACACTTGTTAGGATTGCGACGAAAAAGCGCCAAACCAGCCACTGAATCGACCATCTGATTCCGTTGATTCGCTACTGTGAGCAAACGCGGCACTCATCTTCCGATATCTTTTTCATACCCAGTTTTTTGTGCAAAATTGAACTGAGCAATGTGATTTGCCGTGGCCTCAAAAAGTTCGCGCACTTTGACTCGTTGATCACTCAAGACCATATCGTGGATTTTGTCAATCATTTCTGGCGTAGTCACCTCAAGTAGACATCCCAAACGATGTTCATCATTTGTGGATGTACGACCAAGTTTAAACTCATTCACCCAATTGTAAAGAGTTTCAAACCCTGGTGCAGATATGCCATGAACTTCATCCAACACGGCTTTGATTTCTATCGATGTTTTTCAAATGAAATTGTTTACTCACTACAGGAAACTCGTTTTTTCCATTGTTCGAAAATAAAAAAAAGTTGTTTGCTTCAATCGATTGCAAAAATGAAAGCACGCATTAGCTATGGCTGAAAATTTGATAGCAGTCTAGTGACAGATATTACTTTACAGAAACCAACTTTATCAATACTACTAGCGCCATCTCTTAGATTTTGTAAGAACTTATTGACCTGCCCTTGTATCGCGTTATAACAAATTAGAGTATAAATATGTACATAATCATGGTCATTAAAATAAATGTGCGGTTCCGGGAATTGCTATTTACAAAAATTACGGATGCGAATCAGATGTGGATATTAGATATGCGGATACGGCAAATATCGCAAAACTTATCTTCGCAGGGCTCTAATAATAGGTTCAGAATTATCAATTTGTTTTCAATTTGATTTGATTTTTTCATTTAGTAAAAGTTTTTCGAAAAATATCTAATACTAATAAAAATCTTTTGTACAAAGTAAAGTTTTTTTTTTGTAATTTTTTTATTATTATTTATTTGAAATGTGAAAAACTAATCACAAAAATTTCATATTTTATTTTAGTAGCAGGATCGTTAATATTAAAATTTTATATCATATTGGCCTATAAATAATTTGATAATTATTTATAAGAAATTTCTAATTAATCAGCAGGGTACATTCTTGTGTTCAGTTCTAAATTTTGTCTGACTACATTATAATCGTTATAAAAGCGTTATAAAATTTATAATAATCATTAATTATTAATATTAACATTCTTAAAAGAGTACCGCAAAAGAATTTTATGATTTATTTGCATCATCTTGACTGCAAATTGCGGAACACAGACAAAGATTTTCAAAATTAATAATGTGTTTACAGAAGCAAATCATTAATTAGTGAATCATTATAAATAAGAAAAATATGATGTATCAACAGATGTCAACAACTTTTTTTTTTTTTTTCTTGTAAACCTTCCCAGCAAACATTCAACTAACGGCCGAATGCCGGCAAACTGCTTTTATGCTGGTAAATTACTGGCACCAAAAGTAAGTGCAACGCCAGTATTAATAATGTACTTCACATTTGTATTTCGCATTCCGCCTATACGAAGTACTTTACCAGCATTTTATAAGCACTCTTCTTCACTCATACTTTTTCTTAAAACCATCAGAAATAAATCTTGCAACTAATGCGATTATTTTGCACTTTACCGTTGCTGGGCCGGCAACTGTAACATCAATGGGCCAGTAACGGCCACGGGGACACCGGGGTACTGGCCCATTACTTTCAATGCCGGGGAGTATGTGCTTTACAAGTACTGGCCCGTATAAAAATGTTTGCTGGGTTAGATCAATTGTTTCCAACCTTTTTGACTTACGGAGTCCTTTTAAGAATCAGTATCTATGGCGGAACCCCTTAGGCCTACCCTATGTGTTACAAATTAATGGTGTTTAGAAGTATGTTACGGGGGGAGGTAATAGATTTTTTAACTATAAATTTCTTTATGAATTCACTATACTCTTTCATAGCTCATATATTGATAGATAGAAAGATTTTTATAAATTGAAGCAAATAACCAAAATACACGCAGATTATTCAAACAACAATGCATCTCGCCGATCACATTCCAGCTAGTCATAAATTGGCTAGAGTCAGAAATCACCCGGACATAAATTCAACCATTCAATTTTCGTTCAGAATGTAATTTCCAGTTTTATTATTTTATATTGTTTTTTTTTTTTTCTTATTCTTTTGATTTTATTCAATTTTCATTTATTTTATTTCCTAGAACGGCTGCGGAGCCCCTGAGAAGTACACGCGGAGCACTTTGGACTCCGCAGAGCACAAAAAATCTTTTTAAAAAAATGTTTTATACTACCATATAACCCAGAACAGTTGGTTTAAAAATCTGAAAAAATACAACTGTGGCTACCATAGAACCAAGTATCACTAGAAAACACATAAAAAAAATCTACTTTAACAGAAAAATTATTATTAAAAAAGATAATAACGTGTTATATTACGTTGATTTCATGATACGTATTTATAACTTACCGTAATCATGGAAATGTAGCTACATATGTGTCAAATAGATACTTAGTTATAATAATTTGTTGTATCAAAAAATGTCTCAAATAAAAGTTGCTTTTTCGAAATATTCCTCTATTGCGTAATATTCGTAAAACACATAAAAGTGACATCAATAAACTATCCATTCTGGTGGACGAATCTGTTCCAAAATTTGAGCAAATAGGAATATTCACGTCCGAAGTTGAAATATGATATTTCTTAAAAATCCGTTCAATCGAATTTGCTATACATGTGTCCAAAGACCAATATCACGCTAAAAGCAGTTGATTCGTGTTAAAAAAAGCCTAATTCGTGCTTCTAATTCAAAATTAGTATATTAACAATATCTCCCTCTCTATAAGAGGCGGTTGGTAAAAATATGGTAATGCACATGGATGTTAACCAAATTACTGCAAATGAAATTATTGATCAGATTATTTTTCCGAAGGTCTTAGGATTTTTAGGATTTTAGAAAAATACAAAAAGAAAGCTCTTACAGCTTAGATTAAAGAACAAAAAGTTACTTTTGATAAAATCTTTATACAAACACGATTTTTATAAAGAATGTAAAAAAAAATTACCCACAGCCAGTAACCCAGAGGGATTGATCTAAAATTTTCATAAAATTTTAAGTAATGTACAAGATTGTTAACTGTAATCGTTCAGAATTGTTTGCTCAGATCATTTTTTCGAAAGATGGAATTTTTTCTATTGAATTATTATTTATATATACAGTCGATTCCACTTAATTGGGACACATCGAGACTTAGGCATTTTGGCCCAATTAAGCGGCTGTCCCAATTAAGCGAATTGCACATAAAATTAAACAATGCATATTTTTCTTTCAATAATTTTATTTTATAAACTCTTGGACAAAACTATAAATTACATATAACCAAAAAATATAAACTTTTAAGAAAAAATAATAATAAATTCCAAAATAAAATAATAAATAGGTACATACAATTTAATTCAATGCAAAAATGCGTCAAGTGTCTTTTGTTTTTGTAACATTTCACTTCTACAAAATCAGCACAGGTATTCAGTGCGGATGTAGGGCTCCCTTCATTTCCTTCCTGCATAAAATAACGCTGTAATATTAAATTCTTTATACATATTTTTTCTTGAGAATATGTGTAACATAATATGTACTGTGATCTTAAATTTACAGTCCCAATTAAGCGGAATGTTGTCCCAATTAAACATGTAAATTTACTGTTGGTTCCCTGGTTTGGTTTCTGTTCTTTGGTATTTGGCCCAAATAAGCGGCTGCCCCAATTAAGCGATGGCCCAATTAAGCGGAATCGTCTGTACATATTATTTTGCATTTCATGTCGACTATTAAATGAAAGCTCTTAACATGTATATTAACAGACATTTATTTCAAGGATGATGATAAAAGAAAATGATTAACAAAATATTGTTCATTTTGACGTGATGCAGCAAAAAATAATGTCCACACATTAAACATTTCCTTCACTGAGCCCTTGTTAGTCTTCATCACTTCATCACTTCATCTTCGAAACTCTTCAATGGGTGATACTTCACATTTCACTTTTGTATTTTTTTTTTTTTTTTAATACAATTATGTGTGCAGATACCTGTGGCCGCAAGCGCTAAAATGTTTGTACATGCCGCCTGACATCTAGCAAGAGTATGGACATGAGTTCAACTCCTGCCTATGTCAAGTAATTTGTATAAAAAATATTTATACAAATTATGGGTTTTGCTTAGCCGTTTGCAACCGGCTATAATCAGTAGGTACCTTTCTATGTACGCTATAAAATTAACATAAAACTGACCATATTACTCCTGAATGAAATTACACAGATTGAAAATATGGTCACGAAACCTGGAAACAGGAGGCTTAGACCATTATCTGGCTGTCACGCCAATGATGATGAATTATGTCAGCTTTATTTTATTATGAAAAAGCGCACGAAATCATTTTTTTTCCACATATATTTCGTAGAACAATTGTATTTCGTATTCAATTTTATTGACTGCAGTTATCTGTTAAACAAAATCATTTATTTACAAAATTATCATGTCATCACGTATGTAAACGTAATTTATTAAAAATATCCATCCAGTATGGTTCCGCGAAAAGGCTGTGAACGCGTTGAATGCACGTCAGTAACGTCGACTTATTAATCAGGTACTGAGTCATATCTTCATCGGATCGAACGGACAATACCTTGGGAAGATCTCGGTGAGATCCACGCCGCTTACGGACACAGGTTTGACCGTCCGCTTCTTGCTCGACCGCTTGTTTAAAACACAATTCACGTACCAGAAGGTCGAGCAGACAATTCTTTTGCATTGTATTCTCTTTTTACTGATCTCTCTTCGACTAATCGAAATCCAGTAGCTCAGAGTTATCGAGGAGCCCCGTAACAAGAAATTTCAACGATGGATCTTTTACTTTCTGAGCTATTCTGAAAATTCAGTTAAAGCTTTTCTAGATACTTATTTATTGGACTCTTTTCTTGATTACTTATAATTCTTCTTATGTTTCTTAACCTGCTTTATATATTTTAAATTCAATGAAACCCAGTTTTAAAAACGGCGATACAGATTTTAAAATCTATGTTATATTTTGCAAGAGAAATGTTGGTTCTTAAAACTGTTTTAACCCCTTCTGGTTAAAGGGTGCGAGAGAGTAATTTTTTGTACTTTTTTGGAAAAAGTGCAAAAATAAAATAAAAAATACACTCCATTAAAAAAAAACATTATTTTCTTCACGGCACAAATATTCATTAGTTTTCAGAAAACTGATCTGATCAAAAATTGATGTTGAACTATTCAAGTTTATATTAATGTACATTATTGATTTTTTTAGATGCACTCCTCTGGGATTCGTTATGGGGGACAAAAATTGATTGAACTTTTTTTTTAATTCATATAATTATAAAATTTTATCAAAAACACGAATACTGCGATATTTTTCAAACACGCAATCTGATCAAAAATTTATTTCATACGTTTGCGGCTTAGATCAATGTACATTACTTAAATTTTTTTCAGATTTTTAGTTTAACTGCTTCGGGTTAAAGGGTACGGGACAGTACTTTTTTATACTTTTTTTCAAGAAAAATTCAAGTTAAAATAAAAAAAAAATTAAATAAAAAAATCAGCTTTGGCCACCACAGGACCGACCGCCATCATAAAGTACTTATATAAATTACATTCTAGCAGCAGAGTAGAAATAACTTGACCTAATATTTTCTAACAGATATATTATTTATCATGACCATGGAAACGTTACATATAAATATGAAAAAATTGAGACTTGGAAAAAATTTCAAAAAATTTTATAGAAATTATTCGAAATTTTTCGTTTTATCAAAAAACGTCTCAAATAAAAGCTATTAGTTATTGCTTTTATAGCAACTTGTGTTTAATAAATTCTTTCGAGATATTTTTCTGTTGTGAAATATTCGCAAAAATCTTAAAATCGACACAAGTAAACTCCCATTTTTAGTCAACCGATTTTTACCAAAAGTTGATCAACTTGTGCCATTGATGTCAAAAGCTTAAATATGAAGTTTCATAAAAATCATTTCAGCCGAATTTGCTCTGCACGTGTACACAGACAGACTGACAGACGGACAGACAGACGGACAGACAGACAGACAGACAGACAGACGGACAGACAGACGGACGGACAGACAGACCGACAGACATCATGCTAAAAATAGTCAAAACGTTATGTAGGGACCTCAATTCGTGGAGATCCATCGAAATTTCGAAACGTCAAAATTGGTATGATCACAATATCTTCCTTATATATGTTGGCGGTCGGTAAAAATACACTCCATTAAAAAAAATATATTAGTTTTCGGAAGACTGATCTGATCAAAAATTCCCGTTGAACTATTCCAGTTTCCATCAATGTAAATGTTTGAATTGTTTTTTTTGTTTTTCAAATTTTTAGGTAAACTTCCCTGGAAAATAGGATGGGAGACAAAATCTTTTTCTATGTGGGTCAAAGAATTTTACAAGCATGCCAAATTTCAACATTCTATATTCAGCCGTTTAGTTACAATTTCTACCGTACAGACTGACAGAGAGACAGACAGACAGACAGACAAACACATTAGTGACGTTATAAGGTTTTTTTTTTTTTTATGGTAATACCTACAAAACTCTAAAAACAAGATTAATTAGTTTGTAAAGTCATTGAATATCTCATGAATGAAAAAAATGAATTTAATATTTTATTATATAACACAAAAATTCTTAACATGCTTCAAATACATGTTCCAATTTAAGAGTTGGATCTTTGTATGTTCTCCCTTACAATACAGGATTCGTTACAACGGTATAAAACCAATACTAAGTTGGTTAAACCAGAAGTATTAATAACATCGAAGCACTGTTTCAAATATGTCAGTGTCTACCAGCTTGTTTTTGTACATTATTTAAAAGTATTATGAGATAGGTGTAAGCAGCAATATAACAAGATGTAAATTGATGTAATTGGCGATAATTTAAATACTAAACATAACTGGTTCAGTTGCAGTGTAAAGTTTGCCAACTTTAAATATTATTAATTTCATAAAGGTACCTTAAATATATCAGTGTCTTGAACAGAAGTTTCTTAACACGTTCAAATCGGTGCACAGTTTTATGTTCCTTATCGTGTGGCGCAGTACCAATATCAGATTAGTACTTAAAATAATAAATGGCGTCTACAGTAAAAAAGGAGAGCCCTGGACCTTTGGCACTATATGAAAAACAGGGATGCCGCTCAATATTATGAAAGTTTAAGGTTGTCTTGTAACTTGTAGTGGTAGGGGTAAATAGAGAGGCTACGCGTCATCCGTATGTTAATTATTATTATTATTATTATATTATTTATTTTACATCGACCTTTATTTCTGCAACGAGGCTAATCGCCGATGCCAGGGGGCGAGCTCCTACAGCTGGATGAGGGGTGAATGATTGTGAAAATGGGATTAATGTAAACATATTATTCTCGCCCGAATAATATCACCAACGAAGGAGGCTCGAACCATCGACCGGACAGTCGTACTGGGTTTCCGCCAGTACAAATCGCACGACTTAGTGCGCTCGGCCACTCCGTTGGCATCCGTATGTTAACGGGACGTCCATCTTTGTTTATCGTATATGTTATATACACGTAAAGTTTTATTTTTTGCTATAGATATAAAAATATCGTTTCATTTTTTGATTTTCTACTTGTTCTAGTTTATTTTTTCTTCGAAAAAAATGTTTCTTCCTTCTATATAAATTTTCGTACATTCATTTTTGATGTGAAGAGAATAATAAGTGAAATATTTCAATATTTTAGTTTTAAGGTGTCCCCCCGTAACTACCCTAATATTCATTAATTGAAAAAAAAAATGCATAGAACAAATAAGATTTGTTTTCTTATAAACGATTTTTATTGCATATTTTTTTCTGTTAAGATACTTCTGTTTATAAAGGAAATAATTTAAGTTTTTTTGTACCAGGTTTAACACAGAAACACCCCCTTAAGCGTGTTCTACATTATAGTTTATTCATCAATTTTCTAAACTTTTTTCTTTGAACTAGAAGTTGTCAAAGTTTTAATACAATTTATTTTTCAATTTTTTGGTAGAGAATGAAATTCTTACACGTGTTTCAGTTCATTTAAAGTACCAACATAAAAATATTATTCATATCTTGTCAAGTGTTTATAACCTAGGTATTAGATTTGTAAAATTACTGATTTACGTACAAAACACAATTTATATATTCGCTTATTCAAACCAATGATCAACAAAACACTATTAAACACGTGGTAATACAAAATATTTACAAGCGTAATTTTAATGTTGGTACAATTGTTAAAACTGTCTACTCCGCATGCACCGAGTTCCAAGTTGGATGTGTTTTCAAGAATAGTTGGATCAAATCTAGTTTTGAATAAAGTTGACCTTGACAACATACCGTGTTCTACACTGTACAATTTCACTGATTTATTTCTAGTACAAGTTCTAGTCAAAGAAATAAGTATGAAAATTTGATGAGAATTGTATAATGTAGAACACGCTTAAGAAAGAAAATTTTGATATACCATGCCTATATTTGATCCTGATTCTACGCTATTGTACCAAATATCGTTAAAATATGTCCAGCTGTTTTTAAAAACAGATATATCCTCCAATTTTATTAATTACTATATTATTATAGCAATTTGTTTTTCTATTTTTATTTAAATATACCTTAAATTATATTTGTATTCGATTTTATTGTTATTTATTAATTACAAATATCAATGACGTTAAATTTTATATAAATCAGTATAAAATATCCTTAGGTTTTTATATATAATTTATTCAGTAGAACTGTCTTGAAATAAATATCTATTATGAAAATAGTCAATAAAAATATTTAAAAACATGCAACAATATTAATTTTGTATGCTAGTTTGAACTACGCATACGTGTAACGTATCTGATTTGTCAGAAGTTACGAGACAACCGTTACTTTAATAATCTTGGGTGCCGCTGACATATAAGGCGCAAAGGTTTCATGGCACCTCCCTGACTTCTTTTTACCAAACCGGACTTTTATTGGACTGACTACCTGTCCAACAAAGGATAAGACAATTTTTATTGTTTTACCTTTTTTGGGTGATATGCACTACAACCATCTCTCCCCTTTCTTTAAGTTTTCACCCCATACGTTGGTTTACAGCACATCTCAATGCTTTCCTATTCTCATTCACTCTTTCTAGTTCCACGTACGTATTGCAATTAGAGATGGGAATTTTGGCTCAGTTTGCGGAACCGGATCAGTGGAGGTAGTTCAGTTTGTTGAGCCGGTTCACTGATCCGGCTCAGTGATCCAGTTAAGTAAACATGTTTCCGAGACACAGGTCGGTCGTTAGTTCGTAGGTAGAACGTCGCTTAGAGCCGGCTCTTGCTTAGAGCCGGTTTTTGCAATATATGAACTGTAAACATGATCTCGAGATACAGGTCGGTCGGTCGGTTGGTCGTTCGGTCGTTAGGTCGTAGGTAGAACGTCGCTTAGAGCCGGTTCTTACAATATATGAACTGTAAACATGATCCCGAGACACAGGTCGGTCGGTCGTTCGGTCTTAGGTAGAACATCGCTTAGAGCCGGCTCTTGCTTAGAGCCGGTTCTTGCAATATATGAACTGTAAACATAATCCCGAGACACAGGTCGGTCGGTCGTTCGGTCGTAGGTAGAACGTCGCTTACAGCTGACTCTTGCTTAGAGCCGGTTCTTGCAATATATGAACTGTAAACATGATTCCGAGACACAGGTCAATCAGTTGTCGGTCGTTCGCTCGTAGGTAGAACGTCGCTTAGCCCCGGCTCTTATCTAACATTTTTGAAACAAACAATTCACTTTATGTAGCTACTGTATTTTAAACCAGATATGTTAAGTTTATGGCGATGTTTATTGCCCTTATAAATCGGACATCTGGGATTTGGGCAATATTTTTAATATTTTTATATAGTATGGTTGTAAGAAAATACAGACTAAGCCTATTAGTTTCAAATAAACTGCCCTACAAATTGATGACAAAATACACTTTATGATAATACATTACAAGCCGAGTTCTCGCGAAGTTCAACATGACATCGACCCAGATCCGGATCACTCCGGTCACTGCTCGCAATTGCCCGACCAATCGTATTCTTGAAACTTGAAACTATACAGTGAGCCGTGAAACCGTGAAGCCGTGTTGAACGTGTTAAATTTATCAGTGTCTCAAGCAGTAGCTTCTTATGTATGATATGCATAAGTTATGGCAGTTAGCGATCGAGATAATACGACCCTTCTATCTGTTGTAATATGTAACGAATTAAATAATGCGACTTCTCCTCAAAGATGGATGGACAATTAAATGAATTAATGATTTGGAGACTTAGTGAAACAAATATAAAAACAGTTGCATCATCTTATTTAATAACATTGGACTGGAATGGACTTATCAGCAGTTTATCTTATTTAATTTTATAGCAATTTATTACTTCTTCATGTTACTGTTATTTCAGACGATTTTATCTGCAAATGTTGATGCTATAAATTTTTTATTCGGAGAAATCTGTTCTTCATTGATATGCTGTCATAATATATCATTTTAGTGGATATTTTGCACCCTTGTCCTCTTTTTAAAATTAGAGGTGGTTAAAATACTTGATAAACAAATAATTTCTCTTTTCATATGAAAATTAACACACACATCTCTTTCTCTCTCTCTCTTTCTCTCTCTCTCTTTCTCTTGCTCTCTTTTTCTAATATTTTGAATATTAATTTCCGTCGGTTAATATATAAATCCCGGGATCTTTTGCGCTATTTTTGATAAAAATCTTGTCCTGAAAAGGACAAAATTTTCATTTTTGTTTCAAAAATACATATATCGGATTTATTTAAAACAACAATGACTTTACCGAGCAGTCATAGACATACGCGTATTCACTCAAATATACGGATGTAGTGTGTTTAACAACGTACACAATATTGCTTTAAAAAATATATTTATAAATTTTATCGCGGAAAATTTATCTTTTTATTAATTTTAAGTGAGGCTCCCAGCAAGGCCGGATCTTGGGGGGGGGGCGATGAGAGTGATCGCCATCCTCTAGAAATGACTATTATGATTCACGGTAAGTTCATCGAAAATCAATTCATCGGAAAGCCAAAAAAGCAGTGGTCAATAAAAGTTGACAGACTACACTTATTAAATAACTATCTTACTTGGTCTATTAATAATTTTTAAATTTTCCATTCAGAATATACGCCAGGTAAAAGATACCTGTTGGATTATTTTGAAATCGAACAGGGCTCCTTAGATCAGAAAAACCCGGATAATGGAATCATAAATGTACTTAATACACCCATTCTTAAAGGATTATAAAAATGGTATTTCCCCATCTGTTAAGTCTTAAGGGTTTTGTGTTATGTACATAGTTTTACTATTCATATTTACTATACCACACATGATTTGTTCAATGTACGGTGATTCTAAACAGGTGGCATTGTTATGTTAGTGTGAGTTTGTTTTGTCATTAAACTAGATGATGGCTAGCTCGCTTCGCTCGGCTTTTTCTAACCAAACCCTTACTAACCTAACCTAACCTAAGATAGTGTTTTGACATTAAATTAGAAGATGGGTAGCTCGCTTTGCTCGGCTTCTTCTAACAAAACCCTTACTAACCTAAAATAGTGCTTTGTCCTTAAACTAGAAGATGGGTAACTCGCTCCGCTCGGTTTTAGACTTTTACTAACTAAACCTAACCTAATTATCTTGTTTTTAGGCGCATAGTACTTTATTTTCCCCCATATTAGCCCAATTGAAATGCGTATCATTGTGTATGAATTTATAAAAATTATTTGCGTGCAAGTGCCCATAACCTGTCTTATTAAGCCTTAAAAACATAACATTTATTTCTTTTATTATATAAGTTTTCTTATTATATTTCTTTATTTATATTCAAACACTATGTCACTTTAATTACCTTTTTTAAACCATATAAAAAAAATTACGCAATTATTTCTTAGTCTGTCTACTTTTATTGACCACTGCTCTTTTGACTTTCCGATCCCCTCGGCATTCCTCTCAAATATTTACAAAATATTTTTTTTTCGATGAAATGATCATTCGATGAATTGATTATTCGATGAATTGATTTTCGATGAATTGATTTTCGATGAACTCGTCGGTTACCGAGAGTGAGGTATCCTTGGGCATTAGTGGGACCAGCATACATTCACTATTGCATAAACATTTGGCCGTCAAAAAGAGTTGGATCCGACAATCGGACTGGAAAATGCCTCAATCGTAGTAGGAAAAAGTGCTTAGAAAATTGGTTCAAACGCATGAAAAAGTTTATTGATCCGGAGAATATTTTGAAAAACAAAAACCACTTTTGTTGATAAATATTTGTTTTTGATCTCAAATCTCGAAATATAAAAGGTAACCTTCGTAGAAAAAATATTTCTCAATATAGTCAAGAACTGTGCTGAATGCCGAGTGAAACACACGGACTGAGAAGTAGACGATTAGAATGGATGTTGCCGTAGCAAGCCTCGCCGTTACTAGTCACTTAGCGCGTCACTCATGACATTTTCATACGTTGTTATACATCGCCGGATTCCGTGAGACTTCAGCGATCTTATGATAACCGTGAATCTAAATTATTCGCGATATATGTAAAATTATTAATATTTTTAGATTTCAAACTGTTCCCACCAATCACAACAACCCTTAGAGTCATAAACCGCATTCCATCACCGAAAATCATATAAAAAACGGTCATTTTTACTTGCCCGACCTTAATATATAAGGGGCAAGTATTGTAATCGCGAAAATTTTCGATGTCGAGATTTTGACGGATGACCACGTTTCATGGTCCAGGGAATCCAAAAAACCTATTTTCGAAGTGCCGTCCGTATGTGTGTGTGTGTGTGTGTGTGTGTGTCTGTCTGTCTGTCTGTGTGTATACACGATAACTCAAAAACGGTTTAACTTAAAGAGTTCGTTCTGGTACTAAAAAATTCTCCTATTAAATAGGAAGAACCCTATTGTTTTTTATGAAAATCGGTTGACTAGAAATGGGAGTTAACTCGTGTCGATTTTAAGATTTTTGCGAATATTTAGCAACAGAAAAATATTTCGAAAAAATTTATTGAACAAAAGTTACTATAAATGCAATAACTAATAACTTTTATTTGAGACGTTTTTTGATAAAACGAAAAATTTCGAAAAGTTTTTGTAAAATTATTTAAAATTTTTCCAAGTCTCAATTTTTTCATATTTATATGTAACGTTTCCATGGTCATGATAATTAATTCGTAACTTGTAAAGCAAGCCTTGGACAAAAATTTGTATAAAACATAATTTGATGTATTTTTGAAGATTTACCTAAATATTTAAAAATTTTTTTTTTTTAATTTACATTTTTTTTTAAATATATTTTTTATGGGAGGGCAAGTCTAGCGGAGGTTTCCCTTCGCCACTGGTTTACAATTGTCAACAGTTCAATCTCGCCTCTCAACAAGTAAATTCATCTCTACAAGTAAAAACTTGGCTCTTTGAAAAGACCACGCTTCTTGCTGTGTGCTTTTCAACCGCCGCTACGCTGCGAAACCCACGCTTACTGCCGTGCGTTTCGCCAGTGCTTTTCAACCGCCGCTACGCTGCGAAACCCACGCTTACTGCCGTGCGTTTCGCCAGTGCTTCTCAACCGCCGCTACGCTGCGAAACCCACGCTTACTGCCGTGCGTTTCGCCAGTGCTTCTCAACCGCCGCTACGCTGCGAAACCCACGCTTACTGCCGTGCGTTTCGCCAGTGCTTCTCAACCGCCGCTACGCTGCGAAACCCACGCTTACTGCCGTGCGTTTCGCCAGTGCTTCTCAACCGCCGCTACGCTGCGAAACCCACGCTTACTGCCGTGCGTTTCGCCAGTGGTTTTCAACCGCGCCGTCACTGCGAAACCCACGCTTACTGCCGTGCGTTTCGCCAGTGGTTCTCAACCATCCGACCATCGCGAAACATCACGTTTTGACCATCGGTGGTTTTCAACCAAATCAGAACGCGAAACAAACCTACCAGTGCGTTTCAACCGTCGCGGAACCCACGCTAGTTGCTGTGCGTTCAACCGGTGCGTACCGTCCTACACGTACCCCGGCAATCACGCGCAAGTATCTCGCCGCCCCCAGATATCATCGCCGCCGCCTCACAGCCAAACGCTGGCGCGCAAACGGGGTAAACTAGCACACGCGCGATACGTCGCCCGAACCATCTACAGACGCCGCCTCCGAATAGTGGAGACCTCGAAGCCATACATCACCGTCTCCCGGTCCGTCCAGCTTCATTTATATCGAACAAGCGACCCCAGGGCACGTCTATTCGCACCGCCGCCGACACCGAAGCCACCAACACCACCACTAGAGCCGCTGACGGTACTTCCCGAAGTCCGCCGCCCCTCAGCCGCCCCCAGCATCAAGAGTCACACACGTGACACAATCCCACGACGCGTCAATCGTAAGTCCACCGCCAACATCAGCCGACCGCCTCCAAGATCGTCGACTGCCGCCCCCACTCATCAAAACCGTATTCGGGCTCGTTTTATAGAGCTTTTTGGACCCGATACGCCACCGTCAACCCCCTCAACATCACGCCGCCCCTCTATATTTTCGCCGCCCCCAACCCCCGGAAAATCCAGAGAGGAACAAGAGCAGCGCGATAACCCGCACGCTACACCACCGTATTCACCGTTGACATTTGATACGACAGGAACTAACCCCGACTCGCCGACGGAAAAGTCCCTCCGAAAACTACGCCGGCAACTAATTAGACTACTAGGAGAAACCACGACTGACACTCCGCTCTCGTCACCAGCGCGCACCGTCGCCACACCGACGACAACGTGGCCGTCTTCCCCATCTCGAGAACCTCTCCTGTCACATTCCTCTTCTTCCTGTCCGCTTCAGAGTCCACATCCCCAGATTCCTTCTCGCTTCACGAGGAGACATCTGGACTTCTGAGAGCTCCAATATTTAAATAACTATATATATATATTCTACATTATTGTTTTCTTATCTTTATCATTTGTTTTTGTTATGTTTGTTCAAGTTCTGTATATGTTTTATTTCCGTTTGTGTCAACGCGACTATAGATGTCTCGTTGACTTTATGTTCATAATAAACAATTAACTGTCATCGCTCTTTTATTTCTAAACATCATCATCATTATCTCCTTTACACCACTTTATATTTCAGAGACGCTTTAGTTACGTCGCGGCTCTTCAAGCCGAGTATAGGCCGAACGACCCCGCTCCTGAACTAGTTCGTGGTCTGTGTGAGGTTGGGACCTAAGGACCTCTTCCGAGGGCCCCTTCCGCAACATGGATGGGATCATCATTATCATCATCATTAATCAGCCTTTCTTGTCCAATGCTGAACGTAGGCCTCCCCAAGTTTTTTCTACTCGGAATGATCTTGTGCTACTGATTTCCAGTTCCCCGCAACTCTCTTTACGTCATCCGTCCAACTAGTTGGGGTTTTTACTCTGCTTCTGTTGGTTTTTCTGGGTCTCCAATCTAGGATCTTCTTTGTCCATCTGTCGTCTTGAAGTCTAGCCACCTGTCTAGCCCAGTTCCATTTAAGACGAGCAATTCTTTCGATGACATACTTTTGTTTGTTCTCGAATCCACTGATTTGTTTTTCGATCAGCTAGATTAATTCTGGTATTGATCTCTCTATCAGTCTTTGGGCAACTCTTAATTTTTCAGCTGACTTAGCTGTTAATGTCAGAGTTTCCGATTTGTATGTTAAAACAGGTAGTACGCATTGGTTGAAAACTTTTTTCTTCAAGCAATTTGGTAAGTTGCTAATGAAAATCTCTCTCAAATTGCCAAAATCCGCCCACCCTAGACCGATGCGGCGTTTCATTTCTCTGGTTTGATTGTCTCGGCCAATGCTAATGTAATGTCCTAGATATTTGTAGCTGACTACCAGTTCTATCTGTTTGCCACCGAGGTATAGATGGTTACTCAATACTAGGTTCGTCATCAATTGCGTCTTAAAGATATTTATGGATGGGATACGTGATGAGAATGAGGGACAGAATGGTGAGAAGAATATGGGAAGGAAGATTGAATACCCGTCGATCAGTGTCGATCTTGCAAGAGATGGAGCGATCAGTTAAAGTATTATTATACAGAACACATGATAAGACCTGACAATTAACAGATCAAGATAGCGGATTTATGTGAGTGCCAAGGGGCCAAAACCCGATTAACAGTACCGGAAGATTGACTATATTGTTTTGTAGAAAAATAAAATATTAGTTTTTTTTCAACGTCTGAATGGGAAGGGTTATACAAATTTGCATTTTAATTTCCAATTTATTAAACCGGCCCCCTTCTAGAAACGCCCAAGCCCTCCAGACCATTTTTTTGATGTACACGTCTGCTACGAAACCCTAAAATGTGCTAAAAAATACACTTCACATTCATTTTTAGGATTTTGTAGGTATGACCAAAAAACCCTTATACCCTCATTTTGTCGTCGGTCTGTTCGGTAAAAATTGTAGCCAAACGGCTAAACCTAGAGAGTTGAAATTTGGCATGTTTATACAACTCTTTAACCCGCACATAGGAAAAATACTAAAACATCTAAAAAACATACTCCCCTAAAAATATAAACAAATATGTGCTCATCGAAAAGAAAAATATTTTTTTATAATTCTGAGTAGGGTATCAAATGAAATCCCTTGGTATGTGGATTAACGATCAAATTTTTATTTTTGCAAAATAAATTATTTTGATGCGTTTTTTGCGAAAACTGTGCAAAAAAAAAATTTGTCCCACACCCTGTAGCCCAGATGGTTTAAACTAAAAATCTGAAAAAATTCTAACTAATGTACATTTGTGTGAACCGGAATAGTCCAACAGGAATTTTTGATCCGATTATGTTTTCGGAAAATGACGCATTTTTTGTGTTTTTTGCTTGACCATGTAAAATATTTAATGATATTATGCAGTAGAGTAAACAGAGCGCTTCGATGGTGTAATGCTTAGTATACTGGCGTTCTAATTTGCAAACTCGAGTTCAATCCGCCCGCGAGGCATAATCATTTATCTGTTTTTTTTTTTGCATTTTTATTTTGTTTAAATTATTTTTTCAAAATTCTAGTTATATTTGGGCAAATATTGCATTTGATTTTTAAAAGCGTAAATTTAATAAGAAGTGGAAATTGTTGAAATTGAATACTCTTGGACTTACAACCAAGTAACTCATATATAATACCATGTAATGCTTAGTATACTGGCGTTCTAATTTGCAAACTCGAGTTCAATCCGGCCTCGAGGCATCTTCATTTTTTCTGTTTTTTTTTTTGCATTTTTATTTTGTTTAAATTATTTTTTCAAAATTCTAGTTATATTTGGGCAAATATTGCATTTAATTTTTAAAAGCGTAAATTTAATAAGAAGTGGAAATTGTTGAAATTGAATACTCTTGGACTTACAACCAAGTAACTTATATATAATACCATGTATACAAGTAAAAAAATAAAATATATAAAATATATGTTATGTCATGTGTTATAATGTCTGTATCATATTAGTGCCTAAATATATTACTGCTATACTGCTATTTATATTCCTATAAATACACGAAATCATAAGGGCGGAGCTTATGACTAAAACAACCAATGGAAGCCATAAGCACAATTTTCAAAATCTTATTGAACGTTGTTATATAAAAAAATACTGCACATATTTAGAAACCTACATAATGGTATTAGCATTCGAATTAAAATTAACAAAAAAAAAATATTTTAACATAAAATTTGTTTTGGCATCCCAAATAATCATTATTCACTTACTAAATACCTGCGAAACCCTGATATGCGTAAAAATTCACACTTCACATCAATTTTTTGTTTATTTTCTAACAACCATACATCAGATTAGCACGAGAGTCAACACCCTATCACCTATCACGTAAATTAGCTAGAAGATTTCATCTTAGCTGTGAATACCGCCGTCAGCAACTAGAAATTTTACCTTCTAAAAACATACACACATCAAAAACCACCCTCAGGTTATAAATATTACGAAAAGAATACTTTTGCACGATTTTCCTTCACTTTAAGATTGAATCAAATTTTTTATAACAATACTATTTCGTAGTAATTTGAAAGATTCGCTAGTACCTGTTTAAGGTCATTAAATATTTGAATCAGATAGTTAACAGTTTACAGGTTATGACCAGAGGGCCTAAATGATTTGAGTGGACACGTGTGTCTATAAAAAATAGAAAAATCGTGATAATAACTGTGAAATATTTTCCTGGGGGTTCCTTTAGTATCATTAATCTAGTTACGTCAGTAGCAAAATCAATAACACAAAAGCCGACATCAGAAACTAGATCGCTAACCAAATCGGTTTGTTTTGATACTTGATTAATTTAGAATTAGAGAAAAACAAACCCATCTTGGGAATGTTTATCTCGAATTATATCTTCCAAATTGGTATATTGTATGTCTATGTTAATTTATGTTTTTATATATTTGTCATCAAAGTAAAAATTGCGCAAATCTTGGTAATATAAGCGTTAACTAAATTATAATAAATATTACAGCCTAGGAT
The DNA here is from genome assembly GCA_963971575.1 of Liopterus haemorrhoidalis. Lineage (NCBI taxonomy): Eukaryota > Metazoa > Arthropoda > Insecta > Coleoptera > Dytiscidae > Liopterus > Liopterus haemorrhoidalis. The sequence continues at coordinate 37,540,035 of OZ020611.1, read as the reverse complement.
TTGTCCTTTTAGACAAATGCTTCATCCAAGACCATTTTCTTGTCATTCGGGACCATTTAATGCCAGCTGTACATTTTATTTCGTCCTCCCACATGTCATTTGTCTTCCTCGTTCTCTCTTCTTAACCTTCGATTCTAAAAAAAAATCAGATTAAATAGATCTGGCTATTGTATTCTTTTATTTATTTCATCCTTTTAGTTGCATGTATTTTTTCAATTAGATCAAAATTAGGGGAGTTACGGGGGAACCCCTTAAAACTATAATCTACACATATCTTCCTTATTATTGACTTAGACAAAATCATATATGACGAAAAGAGTTTATAATAAGGAAACAAATCTTTTATTTGTTTGTATTTTTTCATTTAGATAAATATTTGGGGAGTTACGGGGATCACTCCAAAGCTAACTTTTGAAATATGTCCCTCATTATTGACTTAACAGCAAACACGTATTTAATAAAAATTGTTTATAATAAGATGGCAAATCTTTTTTGTTCTATATACTTTTTTTTATGACATAATTTGCAATAATTGTGAAAATTGTGAATTAACACAGTACAACTCAAAAAAAGTTAAAGACAGCGACCTCCGGTTAGTATTTTTTGATTTCCCGTAGTTTATTTAGGCTAGGATTAATTTGGGGCTTTAATCGCTTAAGGCGTTTTGAGAGTAGATTTAAGATTTTTCGGATCTGAAAATTCAACGGATTCAAAACAACAATTAGAAACTCAAAAACCGTTTGAGAAAACGACTTGAGGTTAGAATTTTTGGTTTCCTCTTAGTTTATATAGCCCAAAAAAATTGAGGTCTTATTCGTTTTGTGTATTTTAAAATTATTATAAATTTTAATACGTGATTTAAGGTGTGATATATATATATATAGAAATTTTCATATTTGCATGGACATTCCTCAAAAACTAAATGCGATAAAGATCTGCGGTTAAAATTTTTGTTATCTTGAGGTCCTAATTGACTTGAAACCTTATTTTGCAACAAAACAAAATTTTGAAAACTTTACATATTTTTTTTTTTATTGAAAATTTTGGTAAATCCTAACTAAAAAAAGGGTTTGGGATAGAAATCGGAGAAAAATCCTAAAATATGTTTCTAAGCATTTGTATGTGTATCCCTTGTAAACAAAAATCGATATATTATAAGTCTTAAGAGATATTGAGGAAAATACATTTCAGCCCTTTTCGCCCTCTTAGGAGTCGGATTTCGAAAAACCCCGTTCTTAGTGGGTGCTTACATTGTGAAAGGAATATAGTCCCCGGATTTCATGTTTCTAGGTCGTGAGGTTTGAGTTAATCCTTGATGAATCAGTAAGTCAGGACATTTGTCTTCACATATGGGTACATAGATTATGACTATATATTTGTCTACATATACAATTCCCAAGCTCGTCTTTGAAGCCGGAAATTAACATTATTATTCTTAATTGCCGCTGCTGCTCTTTCATTTAATTTATATATTTAACCAACTGTTAAATCGTATTTCACCAAGCAGCGTGATTATTGATAGTTCTTTTTATAGAATGAAAGTTCTTATGTGATATTTTTCTCACAATATCACAGGAAATATCTGTTTAGTATATAATCTATACGTTAGCTAACCATCTAATCATATATATGGCATGATTTGAACAATTTTAAATACATGCTCTCCAATTTTGGTACCTAATTTTGCAATTGGTTTAAATTATTTGTTCATCGGGTACATGATCAATCTTCATTTCTGGCGGTGTTAATCTGGAGCACGGATTTCGCATAGTCGATATTTTGCTCTACTTCAAAGGGAATTCCTCTAAATCAGTGCTTCTCAAATTATCTGATGTGGCGTGCCGGAAGATTTTATTTCCGAATTGTCACGTACTGGTTCAATATTTGTGCCATATTATTCAATCGTTCGTAAAAATATTAATTTATACCGGAAAAATACAATGAATTTAATAAAATTTGATATATTTTATTATTTTATATTAATTTTGTAAACAAGTAATACAATATTACAATTTGAAGCATTTGCCTTTATATTTCATTTTGTATTTTTGTAACTGAAATAAATAATTATATAAATAAAAGAAAGAAAAAAAATATTGAAATATAAACTAGCAAAGCATTTTGACAAATATATTATGCACATATGTATGTCGGTGCGGACACCATACTGTGAATCCACGCCTTCATTAATTCACCATTATCTCTTCAATAGAATAATGTAGGTGAAGACAAGCACAAAAAAACGACAATCACCTATACACAATCAGTTTAGTAACAACGAAGATCAATACACTATCAAATTCTTTATTTAAACAATATTTGCTATTCAGTGTGCTTCGTCATGCACAGTCAGGTCACAACTGATTAGCTGAGTCTTAATAACCAACATTTCAATTAGTAAATTCCATAACTAGCATCAAAATTTAATATATCAAGCTATATAAATTAATTCGTACATGTATAACATGCTAACTGATAACATATGGAAATTTGAATTAAAAAAATATATAGTATTTCTTAATTCACATCTCATTAAAAACTAATATAATCTTTTTGATTTTGTTAATAATCCTTTATGCGTCCTCTTACGTTATGGTGCCGACATTATTAAAATGAAAAATGATCTATATTAATAAAATTGGGGCTATATCTGATTTTATTTTTTACTTTTTCGTCCTCTTTTTGGTTTCCACACATTTCAAGTGATGATAAGACGCAATAATCTGGCATTCTTGTATATAACTCTTTGACCAACATATAGGAAAACTATAACGAGTTCAAAATAACACATGGGGGAAATATAAATAAGTATGTATGCAACGAAAATTATATATATATATATTTTAAATTTTGAGTGAAATATCAAATTAAACAGATCAGTTACGATCAGTTAAACGATCAGTTTTTCGAAAAATATCGAATTTTGTGTGCTGTTAAAAAAATAATTATGTATTGTGAACAATTAAATGAAAGCTCTTGAGCCGTAGATTAAGGAACAAAAATAGATTTTAAAATGTCTACATTTTAATACGATTTTTGCCGAAAAAATCCAGAAGGAAAATAAAAAAATTTAATAAAATTATGAGTAATGCACAAGTAATGCTTAATGTTAGCCAGAATAAACCAAAGTATTTTTTTATCTGATAACTATTTTGAATGTTATCGATTTTTTGCAACACCGTGCTTACAATATTTATCTGACTACCTAGATAACTATAACTGGGTCTTGAAGCAAGTGCATTTCAAGTACGGTTGTTGTCCCTAAATGGAGGCACGTTATTTTTTAAAAGTTCTCGCAATTTATGATTTTTTATATGTACCCACAAATTCACTTACTAAATACCTACAAAAGCCTAAAATATGTGATGATTCACACTTCACATTAGCCGTGCATATTATGTTTACATAATTCACTCTGTTTTTAATTATTTAATATAAAAATCCTTTATATTAGCCGAAATGTTACTTTTTTGTTTAAAATAATTGCTTCTGAAACAGAACGGATATACCTTATTAGTAAAATTAATCTCTAAATTCAAATATCAACAAAATATTTATGAAATATTGACAGGTTATGTATAAAATAAAATATTTTGATCATCAAAACTGTCAAGAAATTAAATACTTCCTTGATATGTGCCTCTGAATTATCTGATTAACTTAGACCTCAAATTAAATGTGTAAATTAAATAAAACTTTTGAAGAGGATGTTAGTTTTAAACGTTAAGTTTTAAGATGATGCCGCCTAATGATTTCATGTTCCAGTCACGTTTTTATTTTAACTTTAAAATATCGATTTAATTAAGTAGTTAAATGTTTTATAGTTTATATCAATATTCTAAGAGCATACGCTTTAACTTTTATTAGTGATGGACTTTCAGATTTTACTGATTTCAAATTAGTGTGTTTATATTTCTTGGAGTTATACGAATTGATTGATTGATTTTATGACTATTTTTTGCCTATTAAAAAATTTGCTTAAGGCAAAATTTTGTAACCCAAAAATCTGTTTTTTTGTTTCTCTCTATTCTTGGATACATTGGGTTCCCCTTAACAGTTCAACAGATTCTAGAAAAATGAGTCAGATAATAAAAAGTGGAAGTGGAACCAGATACAGGACTGATGGAACCCAGAAGACGATGGACCTTAAAACTGACTTCTTTAGTCTCAATTCTACGGAGTGTTAACTATCTCAAGCTATTGATTAGGGCTACCTCATCTAGATACCAGTCTTGAAGATTTTTCAACCAGGATGATATTCATTTTTCACATCCCCATTTTCATATCTTTGATGTTTATTCGCGAGCTTTGGAAATTACCACAACTTTGTTGTTTTGACTGTTAATATTATATCCTCCACTGATTTTTTTTTCTTTTTTTTATTTAGGATAATTACAGACATATCCACTGCATGGTGATTAGTATCCCGGTACATTTATGTTATAACATTTTTGACAGTATTAAAAATATTATGAGTATTAGGTATTACAGATGATGTTACAGATTACATATTTTAACATTTTGTCTAATTTAATTATATTGTAAGTATGTGGTTCAAATTTGGCGGTAAAGGTCGATAAGTTCTATGTACTTGAGTAGTGGTTCCACATTTTCTAAATTATTGGATAGGGCTTCTTTCAGTGTTCCAAGAATTTGATGGAATATTCGCTCTCTGGAGTACTTCGGACTAACGATTAGGAAGTGTTCTACTGTGAGCTGGGTATCGCATATGTTGCATTTAATTGGATTCGTCTTTTGTAATTAATGTTTGTGGGTTACTGTAGTGTGGCCAATCCGTAGTCTTGTTGAAATTATTTGGTGTTTTCTCTTCGTAAATGAATGCCATTTTTTTGTGCTTTCTGTTATAGTTCTTAACTTATTATTAGATGTTTCTCTCCACTTTATTTCCCATTCTTCTAATACTTTTTTTTATTATTGTGGTTTTGATATCATTGGAAGGGATCTTCATGTTAATGTGTTCTAGGTTAGTGGCTACTTTTGCTGCTTTGTCTACTTTCTCGTTCCCTTCAATTCCACAGTGAGATGGCACCCATATGATGATTAGCTCTTTTCCTGAGGTACAGATTTTATGTATGTTATTCTAGATTTTTTTGTATTAAAAAATTTTTGGCATACATTTGTCCTAGCGATGCAACTGAATTTAATGAGTCCGTGATGATCCACTGACTTTAATTGCTTAGAACAGATTGATTAAAACAGATAATCCTGCTTAATCCAAGAAGATATCATGCTGATGGTGATTATGATGATGGTGATGATGATGACCTTATCCTTCTTCTTTGTTGGAAATATCAGACGAGTTTTCATTTCATCTCGAACACCTTATAGACCGGGAGCTCATGACAGTTTTTGGTCTCCGATTTCATACAGCATGCCTTTTGGAGGAGAGAATATTTACCCTGTGACAACAAAAAAGGGATGGTACTAAACCCCTGCACGCTTTCCGGTCTTAGGGAAAATTGCATTTCCACTTAAACACAAAATTTTTGTGCTTTTCTCTGATTTAATATTGCTTGCCCTTTTGTCAAAAGAAAGTTATAACAAATTTAAAGTCTTTTAAATATATGACCGGAAAGCGTGCAGGGGTTTAGTACCATCCCTTTTTTGTTGTCACAGGGTAAATATTCTCTCCTCCAAAAGGCATGCTGTATGAAATCGGTGACCAAAAATGTCATGAGCTCCCGGTCTATTACTGCAATTTTGGCTTCCATGTGCGTTCCAGTTCCCGTCTTCGCTTCTTTTTATCTTCTCTATCCAATTGATGAATCCTTTTTTTTGTCATCACAGAGTCCTTTCCAATGGCTTTTATTCGTCTTCTTGTTTTCTATTATCTATTAGTAGGCTTAAATTCGGGCATTGCTTGCATATATCTTCAATCATCCCGTATGAACATAATTCTCGTTAGATTTTGATTTCAAACAAATCTATCAGACTTGTGCGAACTTATTTTTTTTTCTTTTTTTTATGTATTATTTCTTTTATATACTTTAATATGATTTATACAAAATTAAAATTATTAAAACCTAGACTAACAAAAAAAAAATTATTTTATTTTTGCCGAAAATATTTCCAAATAATATTATGTAGCATTTCCCATCGGAAATTATCTAGAAATCGGACGAAAATTTACGCTCATGTACGTGAGCTAAAACTGTACAATCTGAATTTATGGTCAGATAATACTGTTTATAATGGGGATTATTATAGGGATTTTCGCCAAAAATATGTCTAAAAACTTTTGTCCCTAATTCGAAGAGGGGTTATCTAAAAATCTGAAAAAAAATTCAATAATGAACATTGATGGTAACGAAATAGTTCAACAGGAATTTTTGATCAGATTAATTTTTGAAAAATATCGTTCTTTTTTTGTGTCGAAAAAAAATTATATTTAAAAAGAAAACTGTTTTCTATCAAAATATTGTTCCTAAGACATAGATCTAAGAACAGAATATAGTTTTTAAAAATTGCTTTTTTTTAACATGTTTTTGCCAAAAATATGCTAAAGAAAACCTTATCCCATACCCTATAACGTAGGTAATGTAACGGTTCACGTGAAACGCTAGATTTTTAACAAAAAATATTAAATTTTTAAATTCATTAACATTCCCCAAATATTTCAACTAATTCATAATAGAAAAAGAAATTCAATTGATAATAGAAAAAAACATAGTAATTAGAAAGTTTGAACCCAGAAGGGCATTTTTGGACTAATGGGTTTGTTTTTAATAAAGTAAATTAATACCGTCAATTCCTAGAATAACCTTTTAAACTTGTTTTCGGGAATTTATGTTTTTAGTATAAATACACGGCCCCCTGTTAGGGATGGGACAGTTGACAGTTGTCAGTTAGACAGTTCCACAGTTCGAACTATAATCGGGAATTCGCCGGGGTATTCTGTGTCGATATCTGGTGTTACACGTGAATCGGTTTAAACTTATTAAATGTAATTATATTTTGTTCTATTAATATTTGTTAGAAGTTAACTCACCATAATTAACTTCTTTAATTATGGTGAATTGTTTAATAAACTTTAAACTTAATTTTGGTGTTAATATTTTGTAAACCTGTTTCGTTAAATCCCAAGTGTTTAGCAACCTAATACGACTATAAGATGGCCGAGCCGTCGGTTGGTGAGTACCAAATTGTATCATTGAATACACGTATCATATTGTTGAACCCTGGATATAACTCACGCCTAATACCTAAACTCCTTAATCAGGAATCCTATTTTAATTTGAGAATATCTTTATTCTTACATTCTAGTTTTGGCTTTGGTAACAAAATTGTCTTCGGACACTGGCTTCCGGTTTAACGGCCCCTTCCGTCCGGCACGAAGGCTGACAATAGTGTGGTTTTGCCACATTGGAGGCTGGATTGGACGTTAAATCGCCATAATTATCAAAATCATATATGTAAACATTTCGATATGTCTACATAGGTACCACTGAGTACCGGCTCGCTACATATTTGGCAGTAGCGGTGCAATTTAAAAGTAAGAGTATCACGGGTACGCTACAGTAATCTAAAAATCTGAAAAAATTCTAAACAATGTGCATTAATGTGATACGCAATTATACAATAATAATTTTTGATCCGATTAAATTATCAGACGATATCACATTTTTTGTGTTTTTGACAAAAACGTTATGTAATACAAGTTACATAGGGTTCACGTATGAAAGCTCCATCTTCGATTTTAATTTTTTTAGGTACCAAAGAGGAATACATTGCTTATAGTAGTGAAATAATTACTTATAAATCAAATAACACATAGTGGGCAATTCGTTTATGAAATCGAAAAACCAAAATGAAGGCATTTATCAATATATTTCTTATTAATTTAATGAAGACTTAGATACAAAGTTTAGTACTTAAAATGAGTACCTGTTTAGACAGAGATAATAGGACAGGTCAAAACAACACACCGACCTTGTCTTTCATATTTATGGCCGGCGTTCTAGAAACGGAGAACTTACCTTATTTACCTCTTATACGCTGTAGCGAGCCAACGTACCATTTATTTTCCACTAGGTAGCGAGCCTGTGATATTATATGAAGTTTAATCTCAAACTGAAATGAGATTTCTGACTAAAGGAGTTCGGGTAGTAGTCGTGAGTGTTATCCAGGGTTCATCATTACAATATGTGAATTAAATGATATGTATTGTTGTACTTACCAACCGACTGATCAGGCATCTTGTTAATAGTCTGGATCTTAGCTGTTCACTTAATTTCTTAAAGGTGAAGGTTTGCACACGTTAAGTAAGACGGTTTAAAATTAATGAATTTGATTTATTAAAAGTAATATATTATTTACAAGAATAAGTTTGAAATATAGGTATTAAAATAATTAAAAGTTTAAAAAAATCGAATCGGATAGACCACCAGAATGCCGACACAGTGCCTCTAAGAAATCAACAAATTAGGTCTTTACGCTAATCGGACCGTATACTGTCTGATCTCGTCTTCAGAGAGACGTATTTTTTTATAAGGCATTTCTGGGTATTTCTGCGAAAAAAGGTAAAAAGGTTGTTCAAGAATTTGTCAAAGTTATTGGATAATAACTTTGAACAAAAGTCTCCTTGAACAAAAACTTTAAAAAAATATTTTAAAGTTACGTGTTGTAAACGTAAAATTTCTAAAATTTTATTATTAGGATTCTCAAAAATATACCCTTTTAAAAATCCAAAAAAAATGCCTTTCAAAGAAATACTCACGACGGGTGGATTGTGAAAGTCTGGCATTGTTCCAGCGGTCTAAACGATTCGTTACAACTCCTATCTAGGTGTTGGGATCTTGTTATTTGTAAATTTTCGCAAATTATTTAAATTTAGTTTAAAATAATTAAACGCAAGCTCTTAGTATTCAAATAAACTGGTAATATCAAAAAACTGTTGATTTTGATATGATTATAGAAAATAACATTAACCTAGTCATCGAGCATTTTATTGGCTTATTGCACGTATTAAATACCTACAAAATCCTGAAATGTGTGGAAATTCGCACTTCACATCAACTTTTGAAAAATTCTTTTGAATATACTACTCCCCCTATAATTTTACAGGGTACATAAGAAATAGCTAACAAGCCAGAGGCCGAGGCGAAAATAAAGTATTTTTTAATTTATATATTAGTGGGCGGTAAGGAAATTTTATCCTCACAAAAGGAAAAATACCGAAAATTATTTCAGGACCGTGAAATCACTACCACAGTGACTCCAAAAACAAAGGCCAGAAATTTCGTGCGTGCCGTTTGAAACTTATTGTTAGAGCGGATTCGGCACGAGGGCCGTAGGCTGGACACTACTGCAGTATATAGATAAAAAATCAGCTGTGGCCACCACAGGACCGACCGCCATCGTATAGTACTTATATAAACTACATTCTAGCAGCAGAGTAGAAATAACTTGGCCTAATATTTTTTAACAGAGATATTATTTATCATGACCATGGAAACGTTACATATAAGTATGAAACCAGTGGCGAAGGGAGACCTCCGCTAGACTTGCCCTCCCATAAAAAAAATAATAAAAAAAATACATGTACTTTTTTTTTAATTTAAAAAAATATTTAGGTAAATCTTCAAAAATACATCAAATTTTGTCCTATACAATTTTTTGTCCAAGGCTTGGTTTACTAGTTACGAATTTTTTTGAATTTTGAAGTTTAATAACTTTCTTTTCCGGTTTCGGATTTTAATAAAAAACAATAGGGTTCTTCCCAATCATTAGGAGAATTTTTTAGTACCAGACGGAACTCTTTAAGTTAAACCGTTTTTGAGTTATCGTGTATACACACAGACACACAGACACACAGACACACACAGACACACACAGACACACACACACATACGGACGGCACTTCGAAAATAGGTTTTTTGGATTCCCTGGACCATGAAACGTGGTCATCAGTCAAAATCTCGACATCGAAAATTTTCGCGATTACAATACTTGCCCCTTATATATTAAGGTCGGGCAAGTAAAAATTGAGACTTACAGAAATTATTCAAAATTTTTCGTTTTATCAAAAAACGTCTCAAATAAAAGTTATTAGTTATTGCTTTCATAGCAACTTTTGTTCAATAATTTTTTTCGAAATATTTTTCTGTTGTTAAATATTCACAAAAATCTTAAAATCGACACGAGTAAACTCCCATTTTTAGTCGACCGATTTTTACCAAAAGTTGATCAACTCGTTCCATTGATGGCAAAAGCTTAAATATGAAGTTTCATAAGAATCCTTTCAGCCGAATTTGCTCTGCACGTGTACACAGACAGACGGACAGACAGACAGACAGACAGACAGACAGACGGACAGACAGACCGACAGACATCATGCTATAAATAGTCAAAACGTTATGTAGGGACCTCAATTCGTGGAGATCCATCGAAATCTCGAAATGTCAACATCGAAATGTTAACGGTCGGTAAAAAGTGCTTCCAAATATTTTACTCACCTGCCGCTACTCGATCTGAAGTCTGAAATGTATAAAAATTCAATACATACATTTTTTTTTTTTTTTTTATCCATTAAAGCAATTATTGCCTGCATTTAAGAAAGCAATAACATGTTGATTCTAAGAAATGTAGTTATTAGAATATATTCTAAGAAATAAAATATTGGTACGAATGGCAGTCGTAATGTTTGTGGCCATTATTGCCGTCAATAACATTCTTCCTCCTTCATATATTTTGAAAAATTGCCCTCTTCACGATTGTGCAATAATTCACTATGAGTATTTGTGAACATATTCAAAGCCCCAATAAATATCAGTGTAAATGTTGGCGCTAAATGTAGTCATGTCCATAAAGATGATTGATATATGAACGGCGTCACATTTTTCTACAATAAAATTGTTCGCTAGAATAAAAGTGTTCCCATGCTTTCCACACGGGATTCACGAACTAATTCATAAATCAACTCTAATAACTAAGCCGTTTAGTAATAGATAATATGTTATTTATGTAATTATTAACCAATACAATTTCACACGGATTGTATGGGTCATTTGAATCAGACTTTCGCGCAAATAACAACGCCTTGCTTGGTAATTTGTGCACTTCTCGAGTCCAAATAAAATATAATAAATAACGCAATACACTATCTCAAAAAAGATTTCTAATATTAAACTGTATTGAAGGAATCACGAAATATGATGGTCCAGTGAATGTAAAATTTTTGGGCGTTGCAACCAATCGCTTAAGGCGACGCACAACCCTATAGTTCTCAATAGTTTCTTATACAAAACTAGTATTCGGAAATAAAATTAATAACAATCTATACAACAAAATTTGCAGCGAATTTTTATCTATTTAATAGGATATTTTTAATTCTAGAATAAACTGTTATGTAATTGTAAATAAGCAAATTACTTTATAGACGCCATCTTGTAAACCAATCGACGCATATTTGCGTACGATGTGGCAAATTGTAGCTAAAGCTTCATTCTACAAATATGTTTTTAGCTATTTTGCTCTATTGTGAAAACTACTTATAGTTATTGTGCTTGGCAGTCTCTTTTTGCCACCATCTTGAATCTGCCGTGGTTCTCAAAATAGGTGTTTAAATGATTTAATTTTCATGAAGAATACGTGTACCAAGTGGCATTTCATTATCATTAAGTATAATATTTTTCGACGAGGGTTCTCAACTATAAGTAATCAAGCCGAAAAAAATGTTGACGTTTTGTTTGAACATTTCTACACAAAACTATATTAATATAAAAGTTATTCGAAACCCATAAATATATTTAAAAAATTACACAACAATATCGCTGAAGTCTATTTTTAAATTATTGAGCGTTAATAGTATTACAATAAATGTTTCTACATTTAAAAATATCCTATTAGATAGATACAAATTCTGCGCAAAATTTGATATATAGATTGATTCTAATTTTATTTCAGATTGTTAGTTTTGTATAAGAAACTAGTAACCTCTGGGGTTATACGTAGCCTTAACCCAGCCAGATAAAGACTAAGCAGGGGTATTCAGAGACAAAAAATAAACATTGTTTAAATAAAACACTGTTTAAATTCAGTGTTTAAATTTTTTTATTATTCAAAGACACTTTAAACACTGTTTAATTTTTGAAACACTGTGTTTCGTTGTTAAACTTGATTTTGCCTATTCAGAGACATCATTTCATTCTATGTGTTCTGCGTTGCGAAGGTCTCGGGTTCGAATCCCGTTAAGACAGGGAATTTTTCAAAAAAACAAGAATTGTGTTGGCTGATTGCCAAAGCAGCAAATGCCATAAAAATAAAAAATAAATAAATAAAACATTTCATTCTAGTTACCGTAGTTAAGTTACAATTTAATCAACATTTTTTAAACAACGTATGTAGGTAGTTTAAATTTGTGTATTAACATTATTATCTACGTCTAGATTTCTAAATGAGTGATTCAGTGGAATAATATTTAGAATATATTGAAGAAGTGAAGGATATAAATAAGTTTGTGTGTACAAATTTTGTCAGAATTTATATGGACAGGGAAAATCCCTATGATAATTATAGTGATAAAATTTTTCGTGAAAAATATCGTTTTTCTAAACAGTGAGTTAACTTAATACACCACATTGTTGAAAATAAAATTAATCATGTGACATATAAGGGACGGCATATAGATTCAAAATTACAATTATTGTCCGAATTAAGATAATTCGGTAGGAGACATTCAGGACGTTTCAGTTGCGTTGGCTCTAAAACAAGATGCTTTTATAAAATTGCATCAAGAAATGAAATGCCAAATTTTTATAATATGGCAGGTGGTCCATCTATTATTGGAGCAATAAATGGCACCCATATTAAAATTATAAAACCACCGGGATTTATACTAGGTATAAATTCAATTTAATTCAAAAAAAAAGTTTTAAAATCGGTGTAGCCGTTCTCGAGAAAATAATTTTTAAATTACCTATACAATACCTCTTAAAAACCTTCATGTACCGAAATAGGTAAGGTAGGTGCACCAAATATTCTTATTTAAAATCGGTCCATCATTTGTCATATAATATTGGATGTATATTACTTATTTATTCTGAAATCACTCTTACGGCAGTATAATGTGTAAGAAAGGGAACAATAGCGACTTTACAATGTCGTAGAAAAAGAAAGTACATAAGAGCTATGTCGTTGATGGATCCTAAGGTTATAAATGTGAAATTCTTTCTCTTTCTAGCACATAAAAATTAGAAAGAGACCAAAGTTAAGTTCAATTATTTTATTAATATCAATATAACTTGCACAATTTTCAGCTGTCTTTATTTAACCAGTGTTTAGTTTAGATATTATTTTAAAAAATAGTTACTATGTTTCTGAATACATAAATAAATTAAACACTGTCTACATTTTAATTTAGACAGTATTTAAAATGTTGTCTCTGAATAGCCCTGTAAGACTTTAGAACCTCACACACCGCTTTGCATCTTTTCACACTGGGTCCTTTTTAGCATTTTCAGAGATTTTAAAGTTATGTTACAATTAAAATATTTTAGAATTCAGATAATAGAAAAATAAAAGCTATAAATTACAACACAGAACTTCAAAATTATTTTATACATTTCATTGTCCAAAATGACTTTTATTCAAAGTTATTTCCTAATAAATTTAGTACACTGATATACTCTTAGACAATTTGAGACTTTCATTCCTGGAAATGCTATCAGAACCCTTATACAGAATGTACCAAATAATTTGTCAAGCATGGGGATCTCGAGAACGGTAAGAGATACAAGATTGGTTACAACAGAACAAAGTTAACGCGTTAAGGGACAATTTTAACTAACTGTTTGTTCTCTTAAAAAAATACATAATGTAAATTTTCCGCTTTAAATTTTGGCTCATAACTTCCAAAATTAATATATACAGACCAATTCTGTAACTCAGTTACTATGATCATTGTAACTAAATTTGTCTCTATGAACAAGGTCTGTTACTATCATAAATGAAAGTCATTATACTTTTTATAATATTTTATCTTGTAGTAACGTTACTACACAGTAAATTTTTACAGAATTGATTTGATTAAGTGCAATTGATTTGATTTTGATGCAAAAGTGCATTTTTTCATGGTGAATTTATAGAGATTCTCAATTTTTTTTATCGCGTACCGTGTTCAAGATATCGGGGTCAATTTTAATTTTTCATATGAAGCTTTAGTAGGTTATGATAATTTGGAATAGAGCTTTTTTTGCTATTCAACCAAATAAAGAACTACTATTGTATTTTCGTAAATAATATGAAAAATTAGCACCGACTTTCGACGAGGTTGGATATATATTCTACTGCAGCGTTTCCCAACCGGTGGTTCGCGAACCCCTGGGGGTTCGCGTGGTGTACAAAGGGGGTTCGCGAAAATAATATTGTAATGGGGGAATTTTAAATCACGAAAGAAAAATAAACGCAATAAAAAGTGTGCCGTGAAATTCTAGGAGTGTGCTGCGAAATTTTACAATTTTCCATTTAAACCTGGTGTGCGTTCAAAGGTGAGTTTGCAGTACAGGGCATATGGAGTAGTTCTTTTTCATACTCTCTAATGGGTTTACACAATGACGCTATCCTTTTCTTGCTTGTCGACGTTGCCAGTTATAAAACGCGCTGATCTGTGAAGACGCAGTATTCTACAAATGGCCATTTGTTTTTGTTAAGTGTTATTTTGAGTTTTATAAGAGTTGATTTTTGTAAATCATACGAGTTTTACATATTATTATAATTGACACATTTGACACTTTTAAAACATTTGGCAACACCGCTCCCGTTTGCCATAAGAGCTATACTGCAAACTCACCTTTGAACGCACTATATATTCAATAACTCATAGCTGTAGCGCAAAAAAATGTTTACACGTCAAAAATGGGCCTCGAAATTGAAAAGTTTGAGAAAATAAATAAATAGGGGGTTCGACAAATTCGTTCGCATTTCATAAGGGGTTCGCGAGGAGGAAAAGGTTGGGAAACACTGTTCTACTTCATATACACAGTAATATGGAACATAATTCACTTCATAAACAAATTCATTCATACAATGCAAGAAATAAAGAGATTATTCGTCCCATTTTAAGATAACCAAATCAAGAAACTGCTTAAGTTATTATCAGTGGCGGCGTCAGCAGGGGGTCCGCCTCCCCTAAAAATTTCTCTGGCCCCCAGTTGCTCCCCCCCCCGAAAAGCTTGGAGAAATATGTGAGGAATTTTTTTTTAGGTCATCACTTGTATTTTCACCTGTAAAAACTGATTTTTAGAGCTAGCGCCGCCATTAGTTATTATTAATAAAGTTCTACAAGGTCTTACCAAGAAATATGCATTGTCTAACACTGAAAATATTTAAAAGTAAAGTAGTTAAAAACTATGCTTGAGTATTCTAAAAGTGTGTCAAATAACTGTATATTAAGATTTCAATTCCCCTGGTCCAGATGTTTAGTCACAATTTTCCCGGCTCAGAAAGTCAGTCCACTAAAGTGTTGCCTTTTATTGTTTGCCACTGGACTAAAAATGCGAGTTTCTGCAAAACTATTATAATTAAATTATTAAAGCTGTCGTTGTTTTAGAATATTAATTTTATTAATTTGGTGGAAAGGAAATTATCAATTTCGATCGAGTATGTTGACAAATTTTTATAGCTACAGGTTTTGCCGGATGTATTCACAAGTTTTTGATATTAAGAAAGCAATAGTGTTCATGTTATGATTATTAAGTATGATTTTAATAGACTTAAAGACTAATTGATATGACAAATTGATATGAACTACAAATTAACTTTATGTTTTTATTAAGAACTGGACTTGCAAAAAGGAAAACTCCATCTCTACCGAAGTGCTGACGTTTTATATTACATCACAAACATTTTCTTATTATTGTACACATATTGTAAAGAAACAAATACAGCCAAGCTCCACTATGCTCCGTTCTATTCTGCTCCACTATTCTCCGTTCTGTTTTGCGCTGTTGCGAGTTGCATTGCAAGAAAAGTAAGAAAATGTGGCGGCGTTTGGTCCAATAATTTTTATCATTGTTTGTTTGGACACAGACACAGCCACCTTATACCTTGCATCCGCCATAGACAGCATGCGATGGCTTCATTGTTTTTTCAAGCTGTCAATTTTAGATTGATAAATAAAATTTTATTTTTGACAGTTTAAGAAACTAAGGGTCGAGAGTTCCAGTTCCTAATAAACTCCCTAATAGTTATTAGACACATAATATATTTATGAAGCTAATAAATTTATTGGTGATTTCCAAGTTACAAAATCCTTCTAATTTATAGTCTGTTTCAAACGGTTAGGCGGAACTAAATGGGAATTTTGTTCTTTTAGGTTGTCACGAGAAGGGACCTTGCTAGGGTTATTTCATTTTTCACGTTGGAATGTCAAAATTTAAAATTCCAACAATGAAACCATGGAAACGAAGTATATATGTCAAAATTAAATTATTTTTTTAATATATTCAAAAATATAAATAATTGAGAAATTTGTAATAAGAATGACACAAAAAATTAACATATAAAGAAAATGACATTTTAAAATCACCAAAAATGTTTATTGTAAGTATGATTTACAAATCTTAAACAAAACGGCCGAAAAGCACGATTTAAACGATGAAAGTAACTAGATTGCAAAATCTAGTTCCGCTTAACCGTTTGGAACAGACTGTATAATAGTTTATTAGCAACATAATTTTTTGTTTTTGTATTGGTATTTCTTATGAAGATAGTAACACGGTGCAAGAGGGATAGAACTATACGTAAATTTGTAGAGCTAAAGTGAGATGAAATTTTGACACTGAATATTTTGACATTAAATATTTTGACAATAAATAGTTTGACTTTACATTCAATGACATTACGTATATTTTTTGTGTTACTGTTAAAATGACAATTAAACGGCGTTCAACAAATTTTATCACAGAAAAAGAGGACAATATAGATAGAAGAGAAGTTAATAAAAATAGCATTTTATAATACAGAAGTGAATGAAAATAAGAAGACAGCCATATTTTGCTTTATTTTACATTCCTTAAACAATATGAATTAAACTTATCAGCAATTTTCAGACATACATCTTTATTATTCTGCCAATAATTGCGTCTGTCTTCTTATTTTCTATCATTTTTATATAAATAGTAATGCTTAAAGTATTGTTTGTAATGTGTTGTAATCGTAATTGAAATAAATACATATATAAAAATAAAAGACAATGTTTATTAAAAAATATATATTTATATTTTGTTCTTTATACATCACATTTACAATAAATGCCCAAAATATTCTAAAAACGGTTGTCCATAATTTATAAATTCATCCAAACAGATCGTCGATTTCGTCAAAATACAACTAAAATGTATATAAAACACTAAAATCACCATTATAGAAATGTTTAAAAACTACACATTCGTACATTCTTTTAAAATTATACTTTTTAGGGTTTTTGAGGTATGAATATTATATGTGAAACATGTATGTTGCTCCTTTTGAGTTGCTTCCATGAAAATTTTAAGAATAAAAAATTAGCAGATTTATATACAAATATTAAAAATTATAAAAATGTCCGTAAACATATTTTCAAGACTTCCACCAATTAAAAATAATCACACTCCATCCTTGTCAACTCGATCGTCTTTCAAGTACTTAAAATATTCGCTGTTCATTGACGGAGTCAGCATTCATAACGCTCTCATGTGATTATAATGTGAACCGACACGGAATTATTTAAGTATGGTGATTATAGGCCTTTGCGGATGCTTTGATTTCGGGCAAATGAATTGACTGATCGATCGTAAGACAGGACAGTTAGAAATCGATACTGATTTATTGGATTGTAAACACTGTATAGGAATGCGTACTGTTCAGCTTCTAACACCGGTAAAAAATTATGTTTACGAGTAAGATTGGATATTTGATAAATAAATCTAAATATTATGACAGTTACAAGAAGCAGATATACAGATCATTACTTATTCTTACTTAATTTTTAGTTGCGTAAAAGATATTAACAAACTGATAACATAATACATAAACTTCTGTCCATTTTTTTTAAATCTATACGAGGTCTGTTCAAAAAGTATCGCGAATTTTGTGTTTTTTCAAAAATTATTTATTTATTCATGAATATCTATTTTGTCCCCTTCAAAGTAATCCCCACCAGATATTATACACTTGTACCAACGTTTATTCCAATCCTCAAAGCACTTGAAAAAATAATTTTTTATGATCTTGTTCAGTTCCTCCTTCGATGCCGTCTTTATCTCCTCACTCGTAGCGTAGCGTCGTCCTTTCATGGGCCTCTTCAGTTTCGGGAACAAGAAAAAGTCACAGGGGGCCAGATCTGGGGAATACGGTGGCTGCGGCATTATTAGTGTGTTGTTTTTGGCCAAAAAATCTCGCACAAGCAACGATGTGTGGGCAGGGGTGTTATCATGGTGCGACCCGTCTCATGCCCAAATCTTGGGTAAAAATCGATTGGCACGAGCCAATCGATATGTTTAGGTCCTCAGCAACTTCTCTAACGGTGATTCGACGATTGGCCAATACTATTTTTTTCACTTCATCAATGTTTTCGTCTGTTGTTGACGTGCTCCGGCGTCCGGCACGCTCTTCGTCGTTCACATCTTCTCGGCCTTCTGAGAACATTTTGTACCACCGATAAACGTTGCTTCGGTCCAAGGTAGCTTCACCATATGCCACAGTCAACATTCGGTATGCGTCCGCGCACTTAATTTTGTTTTTCACACAAAATTTGATACAGATTCTTTGATCCATTTTTTGGTATAGGCAAAAATCGAAGACGACCCAAAACACGTGCAAGCAAAGCAACTGTCAAAAATTAACTGAACATACAATATGGCCGAACTTGTCGGCATAAGTGAGAGACATGAGTACCAACATAACGCCACAAAAAAATCGAAAATCGAATATACTTAAACAGCGGAAATTCAAAATTCGCGATACTTTTTGAACAGACCTCGTATACACTCGGTCCAGTCTTAAATGGATGAATAAGTTGCGCTGGAATCCGCATTAAAACAATAAAAAAAAAAAAACTAACAAACAAAAAGACATTTGCGTCTATTAAAAATTGAGGATACGTTCCAAAGCTCTAAAAATCACACAATGTTTAATCGAAATCCGCATAAATTATATACATAAACTATTTCACATTTCATGTACCTACTATGTATAACCTTTTACAAACAAAACAAAAAATCATTAATTCTAACATATAACATAAATATATAACAATACACAACAAAGAGATAATTCTATTTCAGATTTTTTCTCCTCTTTTCTTCTTCACCAGTTCCATCCATCTTGTGTCGGGTCTTAAATCACTGAGCATCTGTACAGCTGATTTGGAGTTCCTTAAGTCCTCTGAGCAGTCTCTTGTCAGATGTTCCAATGTTTCTTCTCCTCTTTCACATATTCTGCACTTGTTCTCTTGATCTTGTTTCCAGTACATATTTCCATTTTCTTCATTTCCTACTCTATACCTAGCTTTCATCTTTGTATTTTTATAATTTTACCTTAGGTATTCTGCCATTGATACGTATCGTTTATTGTAGTTGGAGTTGTGGATTAGTTCCCTTCTGGTCTGTATTTGGATATCTTTTTCCCTTAAAATTATTTCCTCCAGCATGCTGTATCCTTGTCTTCGTCTGTTTTCCACTTCCACCAGCGAGTAGCCCTTCGTTTCGTAGAAATTGGCCATTTGCTTTTTTTTCCTGTCTTCTAACTTCTTTTCTTTGCATTTCTTGCCAGCTATCGAGTGCAATTTCCTTACAATTTCCAGTCTTATCTTTTCTTCGTAGTTGACAGCTCTTCTTCCAGCCTCTATGGACACTTTGAATCTTTTCGTTTCTTCCAGTAAAATGTAGATGGGTGTTACTTTATCTATGCTGGGTAACCATCGCAGATATTTATATTATACTCTTTCTACCCTTTCTTGTTCTTTTCATCACCATATTTCAGCTCCATATAGCATGATGCTAAGAATTAATTTGTCGAACAGTAGACATCTTAACTTGAAGTTACTTTTAAACTTTCTTTCTCCAATTCCCCAAACTTGTGCGAGGGCTATATTTGCCTTTCTTGTTACCTAATATCAATTTTACTTTTAATTTAAACAATTTATCTCTGATAAATGAGGGCGACATAAATAAGATGAATGAATAAAACATAATAATAATCCGAGGGATTAAACAGTGTGTATATACACTCTCACTCGAATATATTTATAACCATCAATAAAAAACTGGGGTCTCATTTACGTATATTTTCATTATAATTGCAAAGCTTGACCTGAAAATATTTAAATTTTAAAAACATAACATTCATTATTTATTCAAAAGAAACATAATTGGATAATGTACTATGCTGTTTATACGATACATTATGAATAGATTTAAAATAATGCAAAACCTGTTAGTGTTTTAATTAATATGTATAAGAAGGTGGCGTTCATGACAAACACAGATTCATTTTAATTAGGCCAATGAACCAAAAAACTATTAACGACAACACTGATTATTTTCACAAATATTTTGAAATAATTAGTGCTTAATATTAAGAAATATCGTTAAAAGTAATTCATTTCTAATTTAATATGAAAATATAGATTTACCTAATCATCTAATCAAAAATAATATATGGGTCAGTTTGTGAAAATAGTGCTTGGAAAATAATCTATGCATTATTTGATGAAGCAACTATAGCTGCAAACACTGAAGTCTGTTTTCTGTATCTGTCTGAAATAGCTTTGGACATTTAAGAAAAAGATGAGAGTACGCCAGCCAAAAAGATCTCTGAAGTAGTACTACAATAAGGAAGGTAGAAAAGAGATGGTCCCAGGATAAAATGAATGGATAAAACAAATTAGCATGTAAATAAGCGGAATAGCACCGAAAATAGAGCAGAATGGAAAAAATCGCACAGGGCAATATCGGGGAAACATCCGCGACGTAGAATATATAGGTATATAAGTGTCGTTTTGTGACAGTATCATTTATGTGTAGTAGTAAAACAATGGTTAGCAATGGATTTCTAGTTCTAATGTCATTATTAGAGATGAGAATTTCGGCTCACTTTGCGGAACCGGATCAGTGGAAGTCGTTCAGTTTGCTGAGACGGCTCATTGATCCGGCTCAGTGATCCGGCTAAGTAAACGTGTCCCAGTTGTCAGTTCTCTCACCGTTCACAACCGGTTGTTGGTTTGCAATATGTAGCTAGAACGTTGCTCAGCTGGCTATTACATTATATGAATAGACAACGGAAAGCGGAATTGTTTGGTGGAGTGGAATAAATGCGATAAAAACGTCGGAGTATTTGCCGCTTTATTACCTTTATTCTTGTTAATATTCTTAGTATGAATTCAAGACGTAAATTATGTCTTATTGACAAATTCTCTCTCTCTCTCTCTCTCTCTCTCTCTCTCTCTCTCTCTCTCTCTCTCTCTCTGTGTGTCTTCCGCATTATCTTGTTATAAAGAAATAATGAAGTTAAATAAATAAAAATCTATAGAAGTGAATTATCTGACATTTTTGCCGGTTTAATAGTAAACAAACAATACACTTTATGTAGCTACTATATTTTAAACCAGATGTGTTAAGTTTATGGGTGATGTTTCTTGCCCTTATAAATCGTACATCCGGGATTTGGGCAATATTTGATAATATTTTTTTTTTTTTGTAGTTGCTTTAGCTATTTAATAAAGCATTATTATTATTAATAATAAAGCATTATTATTATATAGTATGGTTGTAAGAAAGTACAGACTAAGCCTATTTCAAATAGACTGCCCTACAAATTGATAACAAAATACACTTTATGGTAATACATTACAAGCCGAGTTCTCGCAAAATTCAACATGACATCGATCCAGATCCGGATCACTTCGGTCACTGCTCACAATCGCCCGAACAATCGTATCCTTGAAACTTGTTTTAATCGATTTTTTGACAATGACAATGAAATTATAGCTAAATTGATTTCAAGACACTTGAAATTTTTACAATGAATAGTTTACATGTTATATTAAAAAAAATTATGTGAAGTGTGAATTTTCACACATTTCAGGGTTCGCAGGTATTTATTAACTGTGTGATGATTATTTGGGATGCCAAAACAAATTTTATGTCAAAATATTTTTTTATGAATTTTAATTCGAATGCCTAATACCATTTTTTAAGTTTCTA
The DNA here is from genome assembly GCA_963971575.1 of Liopterus haemorrhoidalis. Lineage (NCBI taxonomy): Eukaryota > Metazoa > Arthropoda > Insecta > Coleoptera > Dytiscidae > Liopterus > Liopterus haemorrhoidalis. Next base: position 37,517,833 of record OZ020611.1, on the reverse strand, counting down.
AATATGTGCAGTATTTTTTTTTTATATAGCAAGGTTCATTAAGATTTTGAAAATTGCGCCTATGGCTTCCATTGGTTGCTTAAATCATAAGCCCCGCCCTCTGATACCTTCAAATATAGAATTAAATTATAATTTCAACACTTCCCACTGGTTATTAAATTTACGCTTTTAAAAATTAAATGCAACATTTACCAAAATATAACTAGAATTTTGACAAACTAATTTAAACAAAAAAAAAACTGAAAAAATAAAAATTGACGGGATTCGAATACAGTTTCTTACAGTAGTTTCAACTCACTAAGCGACAACACTATCACTGTGCTATACAGGATCACTCGTTTACTATGTTAAATAGCGGATTAAATATATTACATATTTTACTTAAAAACACAAAAAATGCGTTATTTTCCGAAAACATAATCTGATCAAAAATTCCTGTTGTACTATTCCGGTTCACACCAATGTACATTACTGAGAATTTTTTCAGATTTTTAGTTTAAAGCATCTGGGCTACAGGGTGTGGGACAATTTTTTTTTTTGCACAATTTTGGCAAAAATCGCCTCAAAATAATTTATTTTGCAAAAATAAAATTTTGATCGTTAATCCACGTACCAAGGGCTTTCATTTGATACCCTACACAGAATTGTAAAAAAATATATTTTTTTTTCGATGAGCATATATTTGTTTATATTTTTAGGGGGATATGTTTTTTAGATGTTTTAGTATTTTTCCTATGTGCGGGTCAAAGAGTTGTATAAGCATGCCAAATTTCAACTCTCTAGGTTTAGCCGTTTGGCTACAATTTTTACCGAACAGACAGACAGACAGACAGACAGACAGACAGACGACAAAATGACGGTATAAGGGTTTTTTGGTTATACCAACCAAACCCTAATAAAAATGATCGTCAGCTGCCAACATAATGGGGTAAAGATCGTCAATTACATCATTGATTACATTATAAAATGCTTAGGCTAAATGCCTGTTCAGCAATTATAATCCCTCAGCTGACGGTCTTATCCCCATTGTGCAAACAGCTGATTGTTGTTTTTATTATTCTAATTATATAATAAGTTCGATGTATAAGTTTCATTGAATTTGAAATGACTTAATTTTTTTTATGACAGGTTTATACAAGCGACTGTCGTATAATCCCCCGCTACGCACGCAGCTGACTTTTTTTATTATTTTATTATCACTTAAACAATAACTGTGCAAATTTTCAAGTGGCTTGAAATGACTTTTGGATATCTTTTTTTGACAAGCTGTGCATTTTCTCACAACCAGCCCCACCACGATTCTGGCGGCTGACGCTTGTTTCGATTACACAGTTCAACAAAAAAAAATTATTTTAGTAGTCTAGTTTAGGACTCTTTATTTTAATGACTATTTTCTGATTCTTTATATCGAAAAATAACTAAAACCTTCCTTTATTTTTGAAAAACTTTGCTTTTGTACATTTTACAACGATCAATACATATTTATTTATTTTTATGACCATATAAGGAGAAGCGCGTTATATTAAGGAAGGATGGGGACGAGCGGCTGGAAAGCAAGTGGCATTTCGCTTACGTGGTTCATAGTCAGTATGCGCATGCGCATTGCAGCGATACAACGCATTTTGTGTGGCGGCAGATCCAAAAATGGCGTCAAAAAGTTGTAAACACGAGGTAGACTCATCCTGCTATATTTGCGGCGAATTTATCAAAACAAGAGAATGGTTAGATTTCTGATGGGAGTGCATCCCATCAGATATCCAACCATCTTAAAATCCCCTATCACTGGCCAGGTGTACTCATCATACTTTAAACTCTCAAGCACCATTTTCACACTTTCGTAATTTTCTTTGAGCATTACGGAATGAGCCAAAGGAAGAGTTGGAAATCTATTTCCATTGTGAAGAAGGACAGCTTTTAAACTTTTTGTAGAACTGTCTATGAAAATGTTGCGGAAGGGGCCCTCGGAAGAGGTCCTTAGGTCCCAACCTCACACAGACCACGGACTAGCTCAGGAGCGGGGTCGTGATGCCTGATCTCGGCTTGAAGAGCCGCGACGTAACTAAAGCGTCTCTGAAAATGAACGTGGTGATGGGAGATGATGATGATGATAATGATACACAAACATATGGTTTTATGGATTTATTTAACAAAGAATAGAATTAGTAGTAATAACAGATAACAACATGTAACATAACAATGAAACATAGAAAGACTAGATAAATAAACAAGTTATAGTAGCGCGACGCTTTCTCGTGAGGCGAGAAAGGCATCGGAATGGAAAGGATGTGAGACTTAAGGATTAGAAGGATTTGAGGAGACGACGGGCGTCGTTCCTGGCGTCGGCGTCGTCATGGCGGCGAGCGTCGGCGTCGATGAGTTACTCAGCATAGTGAGGAACGTTGGTTGAGACGCACTCGTTGTGTGGCGAGTGGTCGGCGATGGAAGCATTCACAGGAGGTGAATGGTTCCGCGTTGGTTGAAACGCACTTGTTGGATGGCAAGTGGTTTCGCGTTGGTTGAGTGGTTGAGAACCACTGGTGTAGAGAAGCGAGAGGTTCGCAATGGTTGAGTGGTTGGGTACCACTGGTGGGACGAAACTGAAGGTTTCGTGATAGTTGAGTGGTTGGGAACCACTGGTTGTACGTAGCGAGATGTTTCGCGACGGATGAGTGGTTGGGAACCACTGGCGAAACGCACAGCAGAAAGCGTGGGTTTCGCGATGCCGGCGCGGTTGAAAACCACCGACGAAACGCACAGCAGAAAGCGTGGGTTTCGTGGTGACGCGACGGTTGAGAACCACCAACGAAACACACAGCAGAAAGCGTGGGTTTCGTAGTGGAACTGATGCGAAGGTTGAGAACCACTGACGAAACGCACAACAGAAAGCGTGGGTTTCGTAGTGGAACTAACGGGATGGTTGAAAACCACCGCAGAAAGCGTGATTTCAGTGTGATGTGACGATTGAAAAACACACAACAGAAAGCGTGAGTTTTTCAATAAAGCGATGATTTTACTTGGAGATGTTTTTTTAACGGAAAGATGAGATTTGACCGCTAGAGATGATTTTGTTTCGAAGGGTGAATTTTAACTGAGAGCAATTGTAAAAATGACCCTTTTTTTATATGATTTTTGGTGACGGAATGTGGTTTATGACTCTAGGGTTGTTTGTGATTGGTTGGGGCTGTTTAAAAACTAAGGACGTGAATTATTCTAATCGTATCGCGAATAATTTAGATTCGCGGTTATCACAAGATCGCTGAAGTCTCACGGTATCCGGCGATGCATAATATGAAATAAGAAACTCGTGAGTGACGCGCGAAGTGACTCGTAACTCGGAGGCTTGCATCGGCAACAAAAAGACGCCAGTCAGAAGGATTGCATGAGATTCCGACCGCCTTGCATAGGCGGTTATACTAAATATCCTTGTTACCTTTATTTTTGTCAGACCACAAATAAAGAAAATAATGGCCAGTGACGAATTTTCACAGATACTCAATACTCATGAAAGGAAAGCCTGAAAGCAGTGGTTCATGGTTTTCTCGGAAACAACAGAGCAGACAATTACAAAGAGCTTATTGCAACTATGCTTGATAACTTTAAACACATGGGTTGCAGAATGTCCCTTAAAGTGCATATGTTACATGCGTACTTGGACCCATTTAAAGATAACATGGGAGCCTATTCGGAAGATCAAGAATGATCATCGTTTTCATCAAGACGTGATGGACTTTGAACGTCGTTATCAGGGGCAATACAATAAGAGTATGATGGGGGGCTAATAAAGAGAAAGTACATACAATCACAGAAGAAGTACGAAAAATAATCATTTCTAAACTTTTTTATATATTCTGTTACAGAAAGTTGTTTGTTTCGAATGGTTTTCTTGTAAATAAAACTCATAACAAAAGTTTGTATTATTTTTACATAATAAAGTTCTGAAAAAAGGGAAATTTTCTTAAAATCCGTAATTTCATTCTGATAGCTACAAAAGCAAACTTTTTCGGGTAAAACTATTTTTTCTTTAATTAATAATGTGGAAGAAATAAAAATCAGATATGCAGAACCCAGACTCAAAATTCCTGTTGACCGGAGTTATTAGCCATATTTAAACTAACAGTTACAAAAAAAATTAATCAGAATGAAATGACCATCAAAAATCCTCCCGCACTATTAGTCCTGGAGCCGTCACTGCTGCATACATATTTTTATGGCATATACGTTCATTTAATATTTGAAACTGTAACTTATTTCGCTTTTGCATAAATCTGCGCTGGTTGTCGCTTTATATAACGAAGCTAATTTGATAGGTTTCCCGTTTATGAACTGTGTTTTGTTATTGAGTTGTGGTATTTGCGGCAGGTTGTCTGGCGATGGCACGGACGTGGATGCGGACACTGGTGTCCGGGTTGGCTACGTCTCACGGTTTGTCAGCCCTCGATATAAATAGTAGATCCTTATGCGGTATGGAGCATGGAGCACTGGCTCTGCTACTGAACCGCGACAAAGCACTGATTGAAGTGTGACAACTCTCCATCACCACGCAACACGGGCGTACATGGAGGTTTCTCAAGAAGGAATGTGGAAACAATAAGAAATACCGAAGATTTGTAGAAATACGTAAATATATCTAAGATAATGTTGTAATTCTCTCACTCGAAAAATACAATGTTTAAGGTTTCTCTTTAAATTTTAGAAGCTGTCTATAAATTCTATATGATTCATTAGTTGAAGATATCCTTAGAGTAGCATTACTTTAACAGGTTAAGCGCCTTGATGAAATCTGGAAAATTTACCCATGGACAGGCCTGACAAGAGGGAGGGATAGCCGAAGAAAATTCACGAGGCCCCCGGGTGTTTGGGGCCCCGGAGTTACAGGGCATCGCAAGTGCCAGGGGCGCGTGGTCGTGACTCACTTGTATTTTGGAAGTGATGACCTTTTTTTTTGCTCATCACTTGTAGTTTTGGAAGTGAGGACCTTTTTTTTGCTCATCACTTGTAGTTTTGGAAGTGAGGACCTTTTTTTTGTGCACATCACTTGTGTATTTGAGGACCTTTTTCACCTGTATTATAATAATTATAATTCCCAGATATAGAATTGATCATTACCCGGGGCTTGCAAAGAAAATTTTTCCCCGGAGCCCCAGAAGGCCTCTCGGCGACCTTGTCCATGGACGATGCATGCAAAGGACATCAGGCTACATTTTAAAGTACATAATTTCGAAAGATTTTTTTAGTATGTTTTTTTGAAAATTGTGCGTTGGATACACATGATAGCCGTACCTCCAGCAGACGGTCAATTTTCGGCGTAGTTATGCAAGTCGAAACTTGTTCGGTATCTGAGTCGTTTTGATTTAGTAACGTCTATGCAGGCAAATATGACTATCGTCATATGTGCCTCGGCTGTTTCAATTACAAGCATCATAAATAAATATTTTGTTTCGTTGTTTTACTTTTTATATATGTCTACTTGTTTCCAAAGTGTTCCCACAATCTATGGGACCATAAGGGTCATGCCACAACGTAAATTCAGTTAAAAAGCGGGCATTTAGGAAGGATCGATCACACTTCGATCCACAAGCCGACCACTAAAATGTAAATAGGCTAGCGACCCAATGACCGCCATAGCCCTCAAATAAGGTACCTACAAACTATCAAATCCAACAAGCGAACTTAACATGTTGTTTTTCATAATACGCCACAGGATATCGATACTGACCCTTAAAATTAGTATACAGTATTATAAATAAACAGATCTCAAGAGGTGCTCTTTGATACCCTACAATACATTTCTTCTTCTTCTTGATGTTTTCCTATTAGAGGTTTGCCGTTTTCAGGTGCCATCAACTACTATTTAAGTCTCTATCAAATAGGTATTTTTCACACATTAAGTTGTTGATCTGTGTTTTCCATTTCACTGCTGGTCTTTCTCTTCTTCTCTTTCCTCTTGGAGACCATTGTAGAATCTCTAATTTCTTTTGTACCATCCCCTTCCTAAATCATCATGGGAAAAAATCGTTTTCTATATTAGGTGCTTTCCATGTAGGTGTAAATACTCTGAACTACTCCCAAATATTCTACTCCAATCTACTCTGAAAATTTTTGCGCGTGGAACTCTTTAGTTGAGTATTTGGTGGGAAGAGGCACTGCTCTCTATGAGAGGATAAATCTGACGCTCGATTGACACATGTGCGCATGCTTCAAAATGATCTTGAGCGGAGATTAAAAATATAATATTCTGATTTATTGTAGATATATTTAAGATTATCATTAATACATCAATAATAAGACAATAATTATTATCAATTTATTATTTATTTATTTATTTATTTAATAGAACAGCACGTAGCTAATATGAACAATAATACAAAACAAAAAAAAACAAAAAAACTAAAGGAAAAAATATCACAGTGTTGTCGATAGTCATAAAATTATTGTTAAGCAACAAATAATTCATTCTTAAATTATAATTTGCTTAAATAAATACAAAGGAGATAAAATGAATGAAATTACACGTGTGTGTGTGTGTGTTACTAGTCACACAGTTAAGACAAAAAAAAGTTACTTCTGTATTTTTTCAATAATATTTTCTTCCTCTTGCGTTGTCGGTTTTTTAAAATATGCGACTTCTTAATTTTTTGCCTGGTACTAAATATAGAAATTTGTTTATTAATTTTTTTATTACTTGGTTCAAATTTTGTCGTATCTAGTTGGTGTTTCAGTTTTTTATTTTCTTTGTTAATTTCTAAACATTTTCTATAAGTATAAGCCCAATTGGGCTTCTCATAATAATTTGTGAAAAAATATTCAACAAATATTTTCATGTCATTGTCCGAAAGTAAAAAACTATTGCTTTGGGTAACATTTCTATAAATTTTGATTCTTCAAGGGTTATTTCTAAAGTTTTTAAAGTTTGGTGCCCATCACTGCACACCAGGCATTGTAAAACACTTCATTTATATCGGATATAAAAAATTGCAATTTATTTAACCGATTTTTTTGAAAATTTTACGAAAAAAAAAATCATAAACAGTAGTGTCCTGCTTGTTTGTAAACATACATGATGCAGGAAACCCCTCGCCATATTCATCGATTACCATTAAAGTTTATCTTATGAATACTTTTTAAATGGACATTTAAATTATATTGTTTTGAAAATATTTTATTGCAAATTAATCACATCACAGATATTTTCAATTTATTCAAAAATGTGTGCGCTGCATATATGTAAATACATGTAAACACAACCGTGGTTTCCTTGTTTCCCGCCACACTGGAACGCATGCGTATATTTGTCAATCGAGCGTCAGATTTATCCTCTCATCTGCTCTCTTACGAATTAACAAATGACAAGAAAAAAACTATCCTAAATGTACAAATTACTTTAAATTTCACATATTTATAATACGATAAATAGATTTTCTTTAATATTAAAAAAATACAGTTATAAATGCGTGATAAATCTTTAACAAGTTTGAATTGTTGGAATCAGCTATTTACCCCCACTACCACTGGTGTACCCAGAGGTGCCCCCCCCCTAAGAAGGAAGGAAATAAAAATAAAAACACACAAACACACTAGAAATTTTTTAAAAAGAGATGAGGTTCTTGTTTTTTAAGTCGAGGTCATCACTTGTATTTTAAAAGTGAGGACCTTTTTGTTTTTAGGTTATCATAACTTTGGATTTTCAAAGCGAGGACCTTTTTTGTCTTCCGCCCCCCCCTAACAAAAATTCCTGGGTGCGCCACTGCCCACTACAAAGGAACTCCAAGTTCTAATATATAGGTAGGTACTTCAGGTGACGGGGCAAGGTAATTTTGGAGTAGTTAAGAGTGTGAAGTTCTTTTACTTGGGACAACTACTGAACTGTTGGGAGTTTTTTTTTTTTTTTTATTATTTTTGGTCTTAGCTACTATGGCCATTAACCAGGATATCTTTATTTTTATTATGGATACATCAATTTTTACAACAAATACAAACATCCATGCCATCACCGGGATTCGAACCCGAGCCCCCATGGTTAGCAGTCAAATGAGCTGACCACTACGCCATAGCGACCGGCCTGTTGGGAGTTGGAAAGCGCCTATAAAGTGATAGTAGTCTGTAATGCTGTTCCCCAAAAATTCTCAAAAGTAACTCAATTGCTTTCTAACCATTCAATTCATAATTAATCATATATTTTTGTCTAAATAGATCTTAATTACTAAAATTTTCATTAGTATCTTCTTTCAATGAAAATTGCAATTAAGTCTATTTTATTGTCATGTAAATTCAAACACTAAATATAAACATTATATTTCAGATGAGAAAGGCATTGCGGAAGAAAACGCCTCTGGTTCTATGTATCGGACAGCGGTCGTGGCACATGCACCTGACGAACACCCAGTTACCCTCCGCAGAGCTGCTGAAGAATGCCGCCGGCCGCCGGTAATCCAACCACCGTGTATGGAAGCGGCTCCCGACTACCCAGCCTCGTGTTCACCTACCAGCTAACATACCTGTTTATCTTCAAACAATCAAACCAGCGGAAATAGATCTAACTTATATTACAAGAATTTTATACATTTTAATTGAATCATCTGTCCTTTAAACGGATTCTTCAAAATTTAACACTTTAAAATAGACAAATTAAATAATTGAATATAATTTTTAATATTTTGTAGAAAATTAGACTACATTTTAATTTGTACACCATTGCTATCTCGAGTACTATAATAATTACGAAGTAGAGTATTTTATACAAGCCATTTATAGGGATTTGTAGGTATGACCAGTGGTGGGCGTTTACACGTAAACTTTAATTGTTTACGTTTACGTGTAAACTTATATAGACAATAGGGGATACGCATAAAATTTGTATTTCCTTAAAACTACATTATTTTTATATGTTAATGTTAGTTATGTCACCTAACAAAACAAAAATTACATTTTAATTAATATTATAGCCAAATTTTTGAATTAAAATATTGTAAATTTGAAATAAGCCGACCACGGAGCGAAGGTTGCCGAGTAAAACGACTGAGTATGACGTCAAACGATAGGGGTTTCACATCACAGATACAGCTACAACATAATCTTTACACGTGTGTGTATTGTATTGTTCGAGAGTTTTGTATTTGTTTTTAAGCAATTTTTCACGCATTTATTATTAAAATGGCAGATAAAGATTTTGTTAGGGCTCAGAGTGATAATTTACCCAACATTGATGCATTTATGCTCATGGAATATATGAAAAATAATGAATGCTACAGTGCTGAGGAAATACGTGGTGTCAAAGTAATTTTTATTTTATATTCTATAACTTTATGTAAACAAACGCTGCAACTCTGTAAAATGTAAATATTTATGTAATTTAGATGTCAGAATTTTACTACATTGTTTACATGAAGGTACAAAACGTTAGAGGCATAATTGAAATACTGCAATATAAGTTATCTATTTTAATATAAAATTTAATTCGGTAAACATGTATAAATTGTTTTTATAGAATTAAACTTTATTTTAACTAAAATCACTCTAACTTTACATAACCTATGAAAGTTATACAAACAAATAAGTTCAGAACAGACTATGTACGCCGGTAAGCTAGTAGTGTCATACGTCAGTTAGAAGGGGTATGACGACACACGTCGTTTTCGCGCGCTACATACATTTATGATTTTTTTAAGCCTTCAAATTACAAAAAAAAAAAAAAACTGTTTTTTATGTTTATATTTAACAAGAGGAATATAATAAAAAATAAAAAAAATCATGCCTATCCCCTATTGTTAAACTTGTCAACAATGTAAACCATGTAAACTTTGTAAACTGTCAAATAATAAGGTTAGTTTTAGTTATTTAATACGAATAATAGAGAGTTAGTGAACAAGTACAGTCTGTTTCAAACGCTTAGGCGGAACTAAATGGGAATTTCGTTCTTTTAGGTTGTCACGACAAGGGACCTTTCTTGGGTTATTTCATTTTTTACGTTGGAATGTCAAAATTTAAAATTACAACAATGAAACCATGGAAACGAATGGACCTATGTCAAAATTAAATTATTTTTTTTATATATTTTAATGACAAAAAAAATAAATAAATGGGAAATTTGTATTAAGTATGACACAAAAAATCAAAATATAAAGAAAATGACATTTTAAAATGATATTAACCTTAATCAAAAATGTTTATTGTAAGTATGATTTACAAAGCTTAAACAAAACGGTCGAAAAGCACGATTTAAACGATGAAAGTAACTAGATTACAAAATCTAGTTCCGCTTAACCGTTTGGAACAGACTGTATATTCAGTTCAAAACAATAAATTTATTAAAAAAATGGTGGGAAGAAACCGAAGGAATAGTTCTGAAGAACTAGGTTTTGTTTTAATTGAAGAAAATGAAAGAAATTATAGGGCGTGGAAAATTTGCAATGAATCTTTTCGTTATTAAAATATATAGGCTGATTTTCTTAAAGGTGAAATTTATTGTACTTTGTTATTAAAAAAATTTGACTAAATTTTTTAAAGAAAAAAGTTTTTTATTTTTCATATTCATATTTACTAATTTGTATGTAACACCTGTATAATGATGCAAATTCGATTTTTATTAATATGTATATTGGCTTGTCCTAATTTTATAAACTTAGTTTTTCATTTAAAATCGTTTCATTAAAATTTTATTATTTATAAAAATGTATTGATAATGAGGTTCTGTAATTCAAAACAAGTGCGCATGTCTAAATCATTGTGTACATTGTTTACGTTGTTTATGGTATATTGTTTACAAGAGTTTTTGTGTTTACTTTACATCAATTGTTTACGCGTCAACAATGAGGTAACTTACATCATGTAACTTACGCCCATCACTAGGTATGACCACCAAAAAATCCTTAAAACTCACGTGTCTGTCTGTATGGTAGAAATTGTAGCCAAACGGCTGAACATAGAAAGTTGAAATTTGGAATACTTATACAACTCTTTGACCCACATATAGGAAAAATATAGAGGGATGAAAAAACACCTCACGAGATAAATATAAACAAATAAGTATTTAATGAAACAATAAATATATTTTTTAAATTTTAAGTTGGATATCAGATGAAACCTCTTAGTGACTGAATAAACAAGCAAATTTTTATTTTTGAAAAATCAATTTTGTTAATTAGATTTTTGCCAAAAATATGTCAATAAACTATTGTCCCCCACCGTATTTCCCAGAGGGGTTGATCTAAAAATCTGTTAAAATATCAGTATTGTACTCGGTCGTCAAGGATGAAATTTGTAGAAAAAAATGCACAGTTGGTTGATAACTTACAAATAAAAGGAATTATTTTATTCATCAAAGTATACACCCATATTGTCTATACACTTTTGCCATTTAAGCGGCAGGTTGTTCAGGCCGGTGGTATAAAACCCTGGCGGACGAGAGTCCATGAATTCCTAGAAGGCCAGTTTTACAGCATTGTCGGACTTAAACTGTTTTCCTATTAAAAAGTTGTCGAAATTGCTGAAGAAGTGGTAATCAGTGGGGGCTAGGTTTGGTGAATATGGAGGATGATGAAGAAATTCCAACTCCAATTCCTGTAGTTTTAGCACAATCATTTGTACAGTGTGTGGTCTAGCGTTATCATGTAATAAGATAAGAGTCGATCTGTTGACCAATCTATGTTGTTTTTCTTTAAGTTTTTGCATTTATCATTTTTATCATTTCGTCCAGTTGGTTGCAGTATATTTCTGCTGTGATCGATGACCCAGTTTTTGTTTTTAAGTTACCTGTAGGAAATTCGGCAAACCGATTTGATACTGTTTAGCGTAGTAACACTAGAGCCAAATACACAAATTTCTCGCGGTCTGCGATGCCATAGTTCCACGTAAGAACTCATACTTCATAATAGTGCGAATTTCCCGATCATTCCATTTTCAACAAAATTAATTTTTAAAAAAGGTTTTTGATATTTTTTGGAGCATATAATAATTTCTTTAAACAGGCGAGATGTGTAACTATCCAACAAAAACAGAACGGTAAAATATTAAGCCAATGTTAAATAATAAGCTGTTAAAGTTGGCAATCTTATTAACTACAAATTTCCTCCTTTACGACCTGATACATTGATAGAAACCGGAATAGTTCAACAGGAATTTTTGATCAGATTTTTTGTCGTTGAAAAAATTATATATTTTTCAAAACTTTATTGTAATATTAAAAGAAAACTCGTAAGAAGTAGTTTTTTAACACGATTCTTTCCAAAAATATACAAAACAAAATACTGTTTCGCAGTCTTTAACGCAAAGAGATTAAATTAAAAATCTGAAAAAATTCTAACTTCTGTAAATAGATCTAAACCGGAATCATACGGGTTGAATTTTTGATCAGATTTTGTTTTTGGAAAATATTGCTGTTTTTGTGTTTTTGACAAAATTAATAATTTTTTTAATTCATAGCTTAATTATGGCTCATAATGTTATGGATTTTTTTGTATTTATGGCTAAGGTAGTGTGCATTTTTTAAATTAAAAATATAATGGAAAATTTTTAGCATCTGAGAACCGAGTTCATGTGTCCGCCTATTCATCCTTAATTTTCCAAATTTTGCTACATGCAATCCAATTGAGAAGTGACATTACCGTTGGCGGCGCTGTAATTCATGGCAAAATGGCTGAATCGTCTAGTATTCAGCTGTCAATATGCTAACAGGGAACAGGCTAATTTAAGCACAGTACATTTTTATTTTATGGTAATGTATCTATCGACGTTCTAACAAAAAATCAATACCAGAACATATGTAATAATTTCAAACAGTACTACAGTCGCGTAGTAAAATATTTGACCACCAGACTGCGTATCCGAGCGTGTCAGTTCTCAATAACAATGAAATATGTTAAAAAGATATTCTAATCGTTATTGTTAATATTTAAAAACAGTAAAATATTGTCCTAGCCACAGAATATTTCTTATTGGACCATACATCAAGAAGATTTAAAGCGATTATTCTAAATACATGTAATTTAAAAAATTTCAACCAATCTACCAGCATATCTTATATAAATATTGTATGAGTAATCACGTATTGAGAGAGATAAGATCTCTTAGAATGCAATATTTCATGCAGTAAAATTGCTGACTCAACAAGATGGCAAGAACTGTTGATACGTATGCGAATTTCAATATAGCGCTCTCGAGAGATTTAACAGAAAGTTTAACAGAAAATATTGTAATTCCGACATATCGATAGTGTGGAGGTGTCACCCTGAAGCTGATAAAATTTCCATTTTAGGTGGAATTTGAGTTAATTAGATACCTGTGTTGACTCGCGCACGTTGAAAGTATTCCAATTTCGAAACGGATATAAACAATTTCACTGGTAATAATTAATTCGAATTCTTAATTCCCAGAAGCATTATCGTCGCCATCAATAAAAATGACTGTTACATGTGTTCACAATTAGCGCGCGTCAAAACAGAATTAAAAAGATGAGAGAATATTTCACGTGCGAAAACACACATGGCCGCATCTCTGATATTCACGAAACAATGCCAGCGAGACAGCCGACACAAAAGCAAGATAAATTAGTCGAGTAGCCAACAAACAAAACAGTCACACTCATATATGATTCACAATTCACTGTTGGCCCGGCACAGAGCAAGAAAACCATCGGCATCAGATCGGCAACGCCATCAAACCGCGATATGATGCGATCACGGCACGGAGTTACAGAACTCCGGATCGCAGTACGTTGCAAAACATTAATCAACAAAGAATGGGAGCTGTCTGGTCGCATGTAAGATTTCATCAAACATTTGGACACATAAATTCGATTATCAAGAAGAAACGGCCCGTTTAAATCGAGGTTTGCTGTGAAAGTGTGCCCCATTTTTTCGCAATAATATAATAATACATCACAGCGGCACAGGTTTGAAATTCGTGTCCCTATAAGGAAAGCGATTCGGCAATTTGGTAGTAGCAGGCGGGCTCGCAGTGCGCCACAAGCCGGCCCTCGCGGTTCGCGGCTCTCGTCGAGTAGTCGCGTACCGACACGCCGAACACCAAACATCGCAAGTACGCCAGCTACACGCTACACATGCGAAACGATCCCACAGCATTGACACATTTGATTTGTTGTTTTTACGTTGAGAAACGCGCCGTTTTTAAATTGTTATTAATTTACTAAATTAATACGTTACCAAATGAAATTGTGAAACGCAAATGCCAAAAAAGGACTATTAAAAACACACGAATACGCGTGAAAATAAATTACATTTTGGACAAGTCGTTAATTAGTCGCTTGTTCGGAATTGCATTCGTACTCAATTTCATAGAAGGCATAAATAATTCAAGAAGATAAATATTTTATAGACTGTCGTTTAACGTCCATTTCATGACAACGACTCTACTGCAGGCGGAAAGATAAAACAGTAATTATGAATAAAGAAAATAGCGTCATTAAACATTATGTCCTGGGGTAGGAGGGATTCAAAGTCGCGATTTACATATCAAGAAAACGGTGCACATGCAATGTCTGTATTAACTTATTACCGCGTTGACGATGCTAAATCACTCGAGGGACGTTCGCTCTGGGCTCTTGTCCGCAAGCGGCCAGCCGCTAGCCGACAACAGATGAATTGCAATCAACAGTTTCCACACAGTCATTGTGAAACTTTATACAATTACATTCCACAGTATCTAAACCATTTAAGAATTACCAACACGAGATTAAACTAATTTCTGAGTACGTGCTTAACCAAATCTAATTTTTACAAACCAGTGTAAAGGAAATATCCAATTTTACCTACTCCAGTGATTAATTTTGGCAACATTAATACCTGCTCTTAAAATTAAATTTGCAGATTTATTAATATCCTCAAATTACACAGTACCAATATCGATTTTGGGAAAATGAGCCATATCTAGCCTAACCTAAATATGAACCTCATAAATTATTGTAAGTGGTATAAATTTAAAGTGAATATTTCATAACTTGGAATTAATACATTTAAAAAGAGTTTTAATTAAATAAGCACTTAGTTGAAAGCTGTTGGCCTCCGTCATTTAAAAACATTTTTGATAAATTTATTAAATTAATATTAGTTTGACAATCGTTGGTCAGAAAACTTTCGACTCAGTTACAGATTTTATAGACGCAGTCCCAGTAATTAAACAAAAATTCCAGTGCTTAATAGATATTATTGAGTTCTCCCTGTTAATCAATTTTTAACAGTCAGAATGACTCTTGACTTCAATCATTTAAATCCTACATCTTGTCAAGTGTTAGGTCTTTCCAGGTGT
Organism: Liopterus haemorrhoidalis; assembly: GCA_963971575.1. Lineage (NCBI taxonomy): Eukaryota > Metazoa > Arthropoda > Insecta > Coleoptera > Dytiscidae > Liopterus > Liopterus haemorrhoidalis. The sequence goes on along the minus strand of OZ020611.1, from coordinate 37,502,575 downwards.
TTTGTATGCAAATACGTGGAACAAGTTGTGTCAGTTGATTTCTCAGTCTTTTATGACGTTTCTCCACTAACCGAAGTAGGTTTATTTTACTTCCCATTTATTCTCATTATTTTTATTTTTACCATTCTATAATAGAACAACAAACCGTTTTTTTACACCCTTGTGCAACCGGGCCTCTTAGTCTGTCACAAAAGACGCAAATCAATATTACGGCGCTAAAAAAAATCCGTTTAATTTTTACAATACAGAGAGCAGTGCCGGCTCTAGGGGTTATGGCGTACCGATGCAAAGATTGATTTGGCGCCCTTAAAAAAAAAAGTTGACCAGAAATTGGTTTGTTCTATACAAAAAAAGAAGTCACCCAGAAATTCGCTTGTTCTCTAAAAAAAAAAAGAGGTCGACCAAAAGTTTTTTTTTAAATGGTTTAATTTTAATTTTTTTAATATCTTTTAAGAAAGTCAACCAGAATTTTGTTTGTTCTCCCGCCCCTATTTGACAATATTTTCCTCCCCTAAGGCCTGCCACCGGGGTTCTGTGTACCCCTAACACCCCCGCTTGGCGCGGCCCTGTATTGACACAATATATTTTCATTAGAAATTATGAAACAGGTAATAATAAAATACTTAAGTGCTTAAAAGTATTACATTTTATTTTTAAGTGTAAATAGTACGCATACATATAATAATACGGTGAATTTCTTTTATCGTGCAACATTGAAATTATTATAATGCATGGTTTCCCTAGTAACGATAAACTATTTTGACAGCAAGTTGCCCTCCATTTATTTTGCAACATAGGGATAAATATTCATTGAAAAGGCTAAACATTTTTTATTGAAAATACATTGAAAATTAAAATGTTCAAAAATACCACCATTAACTTGTAAACATAAGGCGATCATAAAAAATTATTTAAAACATTTATTATTTACCCTTGTGGGGTAGTAATAAAGTGTATCAGTAGTAATAAAGTGGAAATTGGAATATTCGCTATTTTGAGATACACCATATTACCATCGATATATAGCAGGAATTGATCTGAACTAATTCACTGATTTTATGCAACTGAATTCTTAGTTTTATACGTCACACAAGCGATACGAATAAGCACTAGTTTTATGCGTATAGGTACATGGAGCCCCGAAAATAAAAATGACGCCCCGTTTTTAAAAAATTTAAATTTCTTTGTGAAGAATAAATTGTCGAAGACTTTTTATTTAGCTCGCCAGTATAAAAACGGCGCCGCTCAATCGTTCATTGCGATGGCGCCCCTTGATCGTGGCGCCCTGATGCGACGCATCATTTGTATCCATTGTGGAACCGGCATTGCTTTGGTTTATGACTTTAAGATTGTAGTTTATGGCGTAACTGTTAAAACTAAACTAGCGCAAATTAAAGTTTTATTCACTTGTGATTATAATATATCTATATGAGTAGACTTGTTTAAAATATAATTCTATTATCAGATTTTTGGCGTGTCGTCAGATTTCTAATTATAAAAGTGTTCCGAAAGGTAATTTCGGCGCCCTTAGCGCAAGGCGCCCCAATGCGACGCATCCTTTGCTTACCGTGTGGAGCCGGCACTGACAGTGAGATATGCTACACGTACAAATACTACTACGAACAATTGTCATTTATTAAATCAGGATGTTAATCAGGAAGTTCTAGAACCAATTACGCGACCATATTTTTTAGAAAAAAATAAGACCAAATCGAGATTTGTCCTTAAATTAAAGTTTGTCCTTAACTTAATTTTTATTTACAAGTATTCAAAGTGCCTTACGTTTTGATTTAAACACTTTCGCATCCTTACTTTTGTGCTACCTGTAGCTCGGAGTGTTATACAAATAAAAATAATTGAAAATATTTCACTTTCAAGTAATTTTAAGTTGTTTATTCATGTAAGTATGGCTTAAAATTGAAATATTTTTGATTATTATTATTATTTTTTCTTAAATATGCTCCGAGGTACAAATAGCTCAAGAGTAAGGATACGAAAGTGTTTAAATCAAAATGGAAGGCACTTTGAATACTTGTAAATAATAATATTTTAGTAAGTCGTTATAAAGAAGACAATTTTTCGTAAACCGGAAAAATTATTAAAAAGATGTTTAAATAAAAGTTGTTTCTCTTCAAAAGCTCTATCCAAAAATACCCAACACGATTTACGTCCCTATTTGATATTTTTTACTTCCGGTTTATACCGGAAATTTTCAATACTACCATTCGATACTTTGGGTCCACTTTGGCCATCAATTTTTTTTTGTCAACTTGTTCACACATCGCATTTCGAGAAAAAGCGTGTTCCCTCTATCTTGATATATCTTGTATACGTTAATATTATTATTTCGTGTGGCATATGCCTAATTTTCAGAGATTTTTAGGTCGCAACTAGCGCTCTCTGGCGTAACCTAACGACTATTTTTTACGGTAACCAAGACTGCCGACTTTACGTGCTCTCTGAAGCGCGCCCTATATTCCCGAATTTTAAATCAGAGATATAGGAACTCATTTAAGGCTAAGTGACCCTACTATTGCAAAACCAAGAATTTAAAAAAAATCTTATGCCGTACTTGGAATCGATCTCACGATCCAACATTTACAAAGCGAGTAAGTTGACGCTACGCTACTGCAAGCGCACTTGTACGAGGGTTACCTTTTATGTTTTTACAAACGACCACTACTAGATGGCAATATTGAAATGTGTCATTACTATATTCGTAAAATTTGACATTTGTTATTGTGAAATCAGTGGCAGCTTATAAATTGACCGAGTAGTTTGTTGATAGTGAGCATTTAAGCAAGTTGTTGAAAAAATGGATATTACTCGTGAAGGTTTTCGATTTTAGTAAAAAATTTAGAAATACCGTATATTTTATTAAATTTTGCTCACCTCCAAAATATAAATGATGAACAAAAAAAAAATCATCACCTCCAAAAAAATCCAAGTGTTGAGCAAAAATAGGCCTCACCTCCAAAATCCAAGTAACGAGTAAAAAAAAGGTCCTCACCTCCTAAAATACAAGTTTTATTTTTAAAGTGAGGGGGAAAAAGTATAAGCCGACGTCCAAGTAATTTGTATTAAGTTTAAGAAAAGGCTCGTGGAACCCCAGGGTTCCATGGACCACAGTTTGAATATCTCTGCTTTAGATGATCGGAGAACAGTTCATGTTGAATGGTATACAACAATTTGTTTGCCAGAAGTCATCGACAAAATCAGGAAAAACAACCAAAAACGTCGCATCATTCTTCATCATGACAATGCAAGCTCTTACACAGCACGTCAAACAATTGTTTTTTTGAAGGAGAAAAACATCGAAGTAATGTCTCATTGCCCGTATTCACCTGATTTACCCCCGAACGACTTTTTTCTGTTCCTCAATGTCAAACAAAAAATTCGTGGTCAGCGATTTTCATCACCTCAAGAAGCTTTTGAAGCCTTTGATAACCATGTTTTTGAGATACCAACTTCAGACTGGAATTTTTTTTTCGAGAATTGGTTTAAACGCTTGCAAAAGTGTATAAATCGTAAAGGCGAATATTTTGAAAAGCAATAAAATAGTTTGTGACAAAAAAAAAAAAAAATTCTTTCCTAGTTTTTGTAAAAACTTAAAAGGTAGCCCTCGTATATGTAAGACGTGGTTGCCAACCATACCTATTGTATTTGTTACTACAAATAAAATAATAAAAATTGCTGTTAATTAAAAAGCGAGCACAATCATTAATTTCGCATCAAAATTAACAATAACCACAACTAGTTCATTAGTACAGCATCGAGAATACTTTAAAGAAACATCTTTAACATAATACACGGAACAAACATGTTGGTGGTCGCGAATGAAGCTCAATGACGGGTCACGACCTAACCAACACAGCACATTTTGTTTGTGGTGGCGCAAAACCGCACTCATCAATATGCCCTGGATACAAAGCTACTCATTTATTAGCTTAACAGAGGTTTATGTATTCGCCACCCAACGTACCGTATAAATCACTGGAGGTAATTTAATAAAGTTTCGCCTTACTTCAGGCAACACTTTCTACACTACTGTATGTCGTTACGCGATAACGATAGAAGAAAGCTGTTTGTTTAAAGTTTAATTATAATTTAAAACTAAGGAAGTATAACAAGCAAACTTGTATAGAACAAAATTAAACAAACTTTGCGTGATATTATTATTAGCACAGTTATTAAAATAAGTTTAGAAATAACTACCAACTTATAATACAGGTGTAAAAAACCTTAAAGGCCTTATCACACTAGAGTTATTATTCAAGTCTAAACTTGGAAAATTAAAGTCTTTGCATTCGAATCGAAGTCTTGTGTGTGTGATAGCATGACAAAAAACCTAGGTTTTTAAGTCTGAGCAAATACATCGAGCTATAGGGATTTGCAGCTAAGCACCCTACCATCTGGTGAGCGTTTCATGAACTTGTGTACTACATATAACATTTCGTTTTGTGTATTGGTTTTGTATGAAGTTTGTTTTTAAAGTTTTATTATAATCATTGAAAAATGTATAATACATATTGTTGTGTGCCTATGTGCAATTCATTGAAAAGAAGAAACCCGGAAATATCGTTTCATTATTTTCCACCAATATCAGACACCGTACGGTTCGAAACAAAATTGGGAAAGCAAGAGGTTAGAAATCGACGCGATGTTTAGATAAACAATTTAAAAATTGGAAAAAAAGTGAGCCCTTATATCAAAGTTTGCTCATTACATTTTAATGATAGTGACTACAAAAAATATTTTCAATTTTGTATTTATTCCTGTTATTGTGTGTGTGTTTGTAATGCACAAGTCTGTAGACATAATGCATAAATCTTTATGAACTCTGTTTTTTTCAGTGACTCCACACAATATTATATGCCCAGCATTGTAGATTTCTACCCCTTCGTAAACAACACGGGAATTATTATTTACCCCAATATAATTAAAATAATCGACAATGGAAAACTGTGCCGCCATAACTTAAAACCAGATCACAAAATGTAATGTCACTTTAAAAAAATGTCCTCACAATACGTGTGTATACTTACTTGCTTATAAAATTTTAAAACAAAATCAGAAAATCCCATACAATTATTTATTTTTTGTCGTTTTTTGATACACTTTTCGCTATTATTTACTAGTAAATGTCAAGTGGTATCTGATTTAGAATGGTTTCAAAAAAATCCGCATGGCGCTACGATCTTAAAATTTTTCCCCTATATTTACCCTGTCTCTAGAAGACAGACGAAATCCAAATCTTCAAATGCGCGTGCGTGGCCTCACACTCTCAGTCAGAACAAGTGAGATGGGTGTATTGTTATCGTTATGTACGCAAACGCAAGTTACTTTTCCCTGTTTCGTGTGTGATAGCTGAAGACGTGAAGACTTGAATCCTGGAAGAAGACGAAAATAAAACTTGGATAGCGTTCTAGTGTAATACGCCCTTTATATGACGTTTTTTAGATTTTTGGAAGTACAATCGTGATTATTATATTTTAAATTAATTAATGAATCTATATTAATAAAATTGTAAAATTAATAAATTAATATTATTTGGTTTCTACCCGTTTCAGATGATTACAAGACAACACAAAAAAATCAATTTTTGTCTGTCTGTCTGTCCAAGATTCACGCAAAAACGGGTGGAAATATTTTTACGAAATTTGGTATGATGATAGAGTAAAACCAGGATTCGAACATAGGCTATAGGTCTCATATTTTGTTTCAATACGTATCAGATATTTATTAGCCAATATCCACAAAAAAAAAAAAAGTTTTTGCCTATCTGTCTGTCCGAGATCAGAGTTGGGCATTATTTAACTAAACTTTCAATCAACTAAAAATTAGATTGAAAATGTAATCAAACTAAATTAATCATTCCTTATTCAATCAATAATGGATACAATCACAAATCCTTAACTAAATGATAATTTAGTGTCAAATCATTAATTTTCAATCATTTTGTGATATTTTGTCAGAAAAATTTGAATCGCTTGGATAAATTTATACATTACATATACATACAATATTCCTAAACACAAATTCTCAGTAATTTTCGGCCGTCTTGCAGCTTTCGACAGAGCATTACATTTTGCCACTCTACTGGCCTTAGAGGAGTAACATATTTGTTAATGTTTTCTTCAAATTTTTGTTGTGGCAATGTTCCGGCTCTAATTGTTCTTGATTTGTGAGAAACAGCTGTTTGTCTACCTTTATGGGTCTATTCTGTAAAAAAATGTTTACAGTACTGTATCACTATAGCGCTGTAGTGAGCTTAGCACTGTAAAGTGTCATGTTACGGCGCTCTGTAAATATTGAGCATTAGCTATTCTGTAACACATTCTGTAATTTCGCTATGTTTATTTCTAACCTCAAAATTTGAGGTATTGATCAATGTCATCGATCGGTAATTGTAAATCATATTTGTATATACACATATAGTCATGTTTTTTACGTTTATAATTTTTATTAATTATTGTTATAATTTGTTTATAAAAATAAAAGTTTCTCTTTGCATCTTATGTATCTTTATTCCATATGAACATATTTTTTACATCAAATTATACAATGGACTGCTGAACATATAAAATACTAATCTGCTTTCCCAAATTCTTGATTAGCTGTTAAAAAAAGTTTTAAATCAGTTTTTGAAAATTTTAAATACTTTTCAAATATTTTACCATTTGGTACAGGATCTTCATTATTTTCAGGTTCAGGATCTTCATTATTTACAGGTTCAAGCTCATCATCATCAATCTCAGCATAGTTAGGTATTCTTGCTTTTGTTCCTATATTATGCAAAAATTACCCTTCTTTCACTCCACGGTTTTCTTCTCTCGTAGTGGGAAACTTTATATGAATTGGCATTAGATGTGTTGTTATCAGATAACAAATTTCTATTATCGATCTACTAACCATAGGCTGGCTCAAAGAAGTGAAATTGTAAGCCCCTGTAGTAGCCTGATAGGATCCATTACTTAAAAAATACAGTGTTTCTAAAACCTGTATATAAAAATATATAAATGAAAACATGTATGCATAAAAAAAAGTTTATGTGTGGTTGTAACGTGATATTTTAAGCATAATTACCTGTTATGATCCTCTTGTAGTAGTTGCATTAGAAATAGGGCGAAATTTGGATCATTAATTTTTTTTTAGGTGACACAAACAATACGAAGATATACAACTTGACTTCTATACAGTACTGTAACTGACTTACGGCCGGAAAAATATCGCCGTAACGTTACAGCGATATTTTACATCGGTGTAGAGTTTCCAGAGCAACGCGTGTCACTACAGAATAGCACTTTCCTTACAGCGCTGTATTTTACAAAGTTATAGCGCTTATAGCGGTAGAAAACTCAATACAGAATAGACCTATTAGAATCAACGTTTTTTAAAAGCAATAAATGCATCGCTTCCATGTCGTCTTTTAAGATGAGATATAAAATTCGATGAACTATTTTTATATCCTTTTATTTCCACTTTAGTTTGGCATTTACCACATTGAGCAATGAACTTATTTTGCCCTACACGGCATTTTTCAGCTAAATATTGAAATATATTGAATATTGAAAAAAACGTATCATCTACCGTTTTCGATTTAAATAAAACATTTCTTCTCCTGATGCTTCAGATATTAAAAGAGTCGATGCACAAAAACTTTCACGAAATAGTTATAACTCATGTTAGCGAAAAAATGCAAATATATAATTGTAAAATATATCACTCAAATTTTTCACAAATTAAATCTGCGTCCGACGTCTACAATGTATAAATACTAAATACCAATGAACAGAGAGAGTGAAAAAATCAAATCTCAATCAAGATTTTAATTTCAATCATAATTAAAATTTTAATCATAATAATGAGTAAATATTTAATTTAGTTACCAGTGTGAATAACTGTTTTATGAGTGATGTACCTTACTCATTAATTAAGTCTTGAAATTAAATTTTTAATCTTAATCCTCACTCATTAGTTTGATTGCAATGTGCCCAACTCTGTCCGAGATTCACGCAAAAACGGCTGGACATATTTTCATATAATTTGGTATGATGATAAAGTGAAACCAGGATACAAACATAGGATATAAGACATCTCAAAAATTTTATTCTAGGGGGGTGTTTCGGGGTTAAAGTTTGTTTAATTAAAAAACTTAAAATATATCCCCCATTATTGACTTTACAGAAAAATGTATAGAATAAATTGTTTATAGTAATAAAACAAATCTTTTTACTTCAATGAATTTTTTTAATTAGACAAATATTTGGGGATTATGGGGGGACACCCTAAAACTTAAATCTACATACATCTCTCTTATTATTGACTTAACAGCAAATCATATATGATGGGGTGACCATTCGTCCCGCATTTTAACATTTTGTCCCGCAAAAGTCCCGCATTTTAACATTTTGTCCCGCATTGTAACTTGTATTTGGGGAAATGAGGACCTTTTTTTTGCTCTTCACTTGGACTTGGGAGATGAGGACCGTTTTTTTTGCTCTTCACTTGGATTTGGGAGATGAGGACCTTTTTTTGCTCTTCACTTGGATTTGGGAGATGAGGACTTTTTTGCTCCGTCCCGTATTGCCTTTTTAAGAAAATGGTCACCCTATATATGACCAAAATAATTTATAATAAGAAAATAAATGTTTAATTTCTATGCATTTTTTCATTTAGATGAATATTTGGGGAGTTATGGGGGGACACCGTAAAATTAAAATGTATATGTACCTTCCTTATTATTGACTTAACTTCCAAATCATGTATGCCAAAAAAAGCTAAAGCTAACCCTAAAGCTAAACTTTTCCAATATCTCCTTTTAAAAAAAAAGATGTAGCCTTCAATTTTATTAATATAGATGAGAAATAAGAAGCAAGTATTAGTTTAATAAAGATAATTTAAAAAACGTGGACTGTCTTTTTTTAACTTTTTTTGTCGCAAATATCAAAATTTTAGACCGTAACTCAAAAGTGACCATATATTTTATTTCTAAGGCTAAACTGTATAAGTATACTAACATTCAAACAAAATTCTAAAAAAAAAATCCCCAAAATTTAGATTTTTTTTTTTTTTTTTTTACTTTTAACCAAAATATAATTTTAGGCTAATTTTGGGTTGAGGATTATGAAAAAAAAAATATTCATGCTTTTCTAGTTTTTGAGTTAGAGCCGATTTGGTTGTTTTTGACCTATAATTCCAAAACTTTTGCCCAAACTTCAAAATGAACCAAATATTGTTGATCTAAGACCAAAAATACATATTTGTACCAATTTTCAATAAAATCGGAGACAAAAATTTTTTGCATCAAAATCACGATTTTTTAAGGTCTACCCCTTTCGATTTCATCGATTTTTAGCCATTTTCAAGGGTTTTTGATTACTGTCCACACAAAACTTAATATCTGGTTGATTAAAGCCCAAATTTCTTTTTAGACTAAACAATGTAGGAGAATTTTAAAAATTCTACTGCAGATTTCGATCCCTAACCATTTTTTAGTTTTATCAAAATTTTGAAAAAAAATTAAAAATATTCAAAATTTTGTTTCGTTTCAAAATATGGTCAATTAGGATCTCAAGATTTTAAAAATTTCAACCACAGGTCTTTATCGCATTTCGTTTTTGAGAAACATCCATGCGAAAATGAAAATTTCTATAAATCACGCCATATTAAAATTTATCATAATTTTAATATACGCAAAACGAATACGACTTGAAATTTTTTCTATACTAAATAAACTACGGAGTATCCAAAACTTTTAACCACAGGTAACTATCTCTAACCCTTTTTAAGTTGTGCTGTTTTTTAATTCACAATTTTCAAAAATAATGTAAATGCTGTCATTAATAAAATTGTCGTAATCTTGAACGAGTTAAACGATTAAAGCTTCAAATTTTTTAAATAAACTACGGATAATCCAAAAACTCCAACGGTAGGTCGCGTTTTTGAATTGTACTTTTTTTTTAATTCACAATTTTAACAAATAACGTAAATTATGCCATTAAAAAAAATTAATTTCAAAAAGCGTTAAACAATTAAGGCCCAAACTTATTTAAACTGCGGAGAATCCAAAAGTTCTAATTGGAAGTCGCAGTCTCTAACCTTTTTTTTTGCTTTGTTTTAATTCACAATTTCCACAAATATTGTAAATTATGCCATTAAAAAAAAAAAAGAAAAGATTTTTCATCTTATTATAAATAATTTTAACTTTACGGTGATCCCCATAAGTCCGCAAATATTCATCTAAATGAAAAAAGGCATAGAAATAAAAGATCTGTTTTCTTATTATAAACTATTTTCGTCATATCGTCGGCTGAAAATAATAGGGTTGTATGTCGAAGTGTATTACATTTGAGAAAACAAGCTTCTAAAATTTTGACATGGAAAAAACCAATATAAGGTTACAATACAAGGAAGAAATTTTTTTAATAACTATATATTGATATGTTATTGTCATTAACGCATTATTTTGAAAAAAAAATTTTTAATAATACCATTTTAACAATTTGAAAAAAGAACATACAACTTTGTGATTAAGAAAAACACGAAACTTTGTACCTTAACGTTACATACAGCTTTGTAGTTCAAAGTAATATCGGGGGAAATTCAGTTTATAGGTTTCTGAAAATTGTTAAAAAGTTACCAGAAAAGGTAAAAGAAATGTTAGTTATGTATTGAATATTTATTTGATTAAATAACACAAATTAAACAATATGTTTGCAAAATAATAACAAATTAAACATTAATCTTACAAAAAATTAAGATAAATTAAGATAATTTGAACTGAAACTGAAACATTCGAAATAAAAAAAAATAATTAAAATATATTGTATTTTTATTATTTTCTTGAGATTTACTTTCTTGGCAATATTGTTTCATACTAAGATTTATCCATAGTAGGCATCCAATCCAGCATAGATTTTAAAGCGATTACCTTGTTTTCTGGTAACGGATTTTTATTTGTAGAAACCTTAATGTCTCTAAATATATTTAACAAGTCTTCAAGACCTTGTTTTATTCTTTTTAATATTTTTCGTAACCCAGGTGCCCGAAAAAGATGTTTTATATTTAACATAAAAGATATTGTATGTCAAACATACAACCATAAATTATGAATAAAAAAAAAAAAAAAAACAATTAAAATACAAGGGTGTATGTTTTAACATACAACTATGTTTTGTAAGTTTTTTATTTTTTAAGACATAAAACTATGGTTTTCTGCTTGTTTCTCCGACACCGGTAATGCTATCTTTTGGAAATTATTGGAACAAGTAGGTTACGTGAGATACAACTCTATAGTATTGAAAAATGCATTTGACAAAAAATGTCACATACAACCTTATTATGTTCAGCCGACGATTTGCCAAGGGCGCCAAAACCCTAGTTACGCATCTGGCCGGAAGGAAGGAGTTTCGTTGGACGTCCAAGTCTGGGCTGGATAGACAATATCAACTCAGATCCAAGAACTCTTGATATCGAAAACTGTCTCGAAAATATGACAAACCGAACCAGGTGGAAGGAGATAACGAAGCTAGCTAGGACGCACCCAGCATTATAACACTACGAGTGATTAAGAAAACTGTTTTAAAATCATTTCTGGATGAAATTCAGAATAAATTTAGAATGGGAAAGTAAAGAATGACACAATTGTTTTACGATAAGTTATATTTTTTTAACCAAACATAAATTTATTTCGGCAACTGCATCAAAATATAACAGATCCAAAATTACAAATTAACATTATATAAAAATTAGCTGTACCTATAAGTATAATATTGGCATTTTAATAAATTCGTAATTTGTACAATTCGAATGTTTATATTGGTACTGGTTTTTTTGGGCGGTTCTAGATTTCTAAACAATTTTTACAAATAATATACATACAGCACCTCAATTTAAAATAATAGTTAGTTGTTTTATATGGCGTGTCAAGTGAATTCTGATTATAAATATTTTCAAATTTTCAAAATAGAACATATATCTGAATCTGCGTAAAATATATAGATATATTTTGCAGACAGTTCGTTGTAAAATTTAGATACGCTGCTTAAGATGAACAATAATAGCTCTTTATGCAAAATGTAAAAAAGTGGAGGTCATTATCTACGAATGTGAAATTTACAAAACGAGGTGAAACCCGCGTTCTGTAAATCACATGAATAGTATAATGACCCAGTTTTCTTACGTGTAGCATACTAGGTTTTTTGTTTTTTTATTTTATTTTAATGGCCTTTGCTGCTTCGGCAATTAGCCAGGACAATTTTTATTCTTGAAAATTTCATGCCTGAACGGGATTTAAACGCGAGACCTTAGCAACGCAGAGCACATGTGTTACCACTACGCTCCGCCGGTCGGCTCGTTCAAACGTTAGCATGCAATATTGTTCTTATGGAAAATGGGAGCGATATTGCCAAAAAAAAAAAAAAATAAATTGCTAAGTGTCAAATATGGCATTTGTAGAATACCGTGTCTTCGCAGATCAGCGCTTTTTACAGCCGGCAATGGCGTCAAGAGAGGAAAGGATATTATTGGGAGAACCCATTAGAGAGTAAGAAAAATACTGCACTATAACGTTTGAACAGACTATAGATCTGGTGACTTTTGTGTTATAAATAGACTTTTATGGAACCAAAGGAACTTGTAAATCTGGCGTTTAAAATTTTGGTTAGATTTCATTATATAAAGTTTAGGAATACAGACGATTCCGCTTAATTGAGCCACCGCTTAATTGGGGCAGCCGCTTATTTGGGACAAATCTCAAAGAACAGAAACCAAACCAAGGAACCAACAGTAAATTTACATGTTTAATTGGGACAACATTCCGCTTAATTGGGACAGTTAAGATCACAGTACATATTATGTTACACATATTCTCAAGTAAATGTACAAACAATTTAATATTACAGCGTTATTTTATGCAGGAAGGAAATGAATGGAGCCCTATATCCGCACTGAATACCTGTGCTGATTTTGTAGAAGTGAAATGTTACAAAAACAAAAGACAGACTACACTTGACGCATTTTTGCATTGAATTAAATTGTATGTACCTATTTATTATTTTATTTTGGAATTTATTATTATTTTTTCTTAAAAGTTTATATTTTTTGGTTATATGTAATTTATAGTTTTGTCCAAGAGTTTATAAAATAAAATTATTGAAAGAAAAATATGCATAGTTTAATTTTATGTGAAATTCGCTTAATTGGGGCAGCCGCTTAATTGGGCCAAAATACCTAAGTCCCGATGTGTCCCAATTAAGCGGAATCGACTGTATATGTTAATTCAAAAATTACAAATATCAGTTGTCATTAATGTCAGTTAACTGTCAAATATTTAATGGTGCCATTTCAGAATTACCATCCTAAGATTATTATAAATATACAACATAAAAAATTAAATTCCGAATGATCATCCGAAGTATATTGCGTTCACTTTTGTAAGGACAAACCAGATCTGGTTATTTTGGTTACTTTTATAGTGTATTACTGCCTTTAAATGTCATTTAAATATATTTCTTTCGCTGTAAAACAGAATTCAGATTTGTTGGTTACTATCCAACAAATTCTTATTTTCATTATGGAATATGTCAAATGGAATGACATATTTAGAAAGTGACATTTATAACAATTTTTAATACCAACATGACACACAATATCAAAGGTGCAAACTATTGAAATAAAATTTTCCTCTTAGTTTGTTTTTATAAAGGTGAACAGCATATAGTAGTGATCTACATCTGTAATGATTTCATTGTTATTTGGAAAAACGTTGGTAAATAAGAAATGGCTTACATTAAATTCGAACGATGGTGGTGTGGAGAGAAAAAGGTGAACCTAAATGAGGTTTATTGGCATTTTTTTAAAAGAACTATCAACTCAAAATTATCATCACACTGTGACTCATTATTCGATGATGAGGACTTTATTTTTGAGAAAAACTTTGACATTAGTAAATATGTATATGAATTTAATTTTTATGTTTATATGAAAATTAATTTGCCTACACTAGTGCGGTAATGGAGTTCATTACTGCACTAGTGTGAAAATAAATCCCAATGTCGAACTCCTAATTGAAAAGAGTTAGGTAAGTAGGCTTCTTTCCTAACCGCCGTAGAAATGAGTACTTTATTTGCGAACTCATTTCAAATAAAATCCAGCTAAGTGGTAAACACTTTCACCGCGACCAAGTGAATATTTCAATACTCAAAATAACTTGGCCGACTCTGTTCAAAAGCATTATAAGAATAGTCAATAGATATTTTTCACTGATATTTTCTGAAAAAATACAAAATTTTCAATTGCGTAAAGCAAACTGTTAATTAAATAGACGAAAAAACGTATGTGTAATTTTTATAAGTAAAAAAATATATGTGTTTTACACAAATCAAGATTTTGTAGACATTAGGTAAACAAACAACGCCTACAAAGAGCTGGACGAATGATGGAGGTCTACAAATGTCTATGAACACATTTTGAAAAGATTTTTGCTGTAATAAGAGATTTTTTTTTATTCATTTGTCAGATAATATAAATATCACTTTTCAAAAATCCAATATATTCGATACCTTTTGAAAAATTCGTATAGGTGTTAAGGTGGACAATATTATTGAAAATATTTTGACATAAATAGTCGAAATGAATTTTTGCCTCTAGAAAAACATTTTAATAAGAGATGACGGTTCACAAATTTTTTTAATGTTTGTTATTATACACTATCTCAGAAAGACTGATAGTACTAAATCATTTTGTCAGGCAGTTACCAGTGGCGTGTCCATTTTAAACACGTTTAAATTGGTTTTGTGTATTTCTATATTACTATTTATCATTTTATTAAACGCACGCCTGTGACCATATTTATCATATCATTAAACACACCCCTGTGACCAAATTTTTCCTCAAAATTTTATGGTCAAATTTTTATGGCCTATTGTGTTTAACCCTAGTTCGTATTCCCATATAATATGTGCGGCACACTCGGTTGTTTTTTACAATATTTCGTTTCGAACTATTCATATTTTGTCGATTTTGTTTTGCCGCTTCTGTGTGAAAAAACAATAACTTTTTACAAATAATAAATTTTATTACTATCAGTCTTTCTGAGATAGAGTATAACAGGAATTACAGGTACTTTCTCAGCATAAGCTTAGAAAACATTCACCTACCACAGATATGCATATATTAAAAGAATTAAGACTGTATGTGTTTTATTATTAATATGTTCTTTATTATATTATTTTGAAGGAAATTCTATGATAAATATTTGGAAAAGGAATAGATTTGTAAGTTCCGGGGGGGGGGGTCCAAGGTTCCTCTTCTCAATCTGTATGCGCCTGGTAATATCCACGTTTTCTATTTTCTGAACATTAAAATTGATGACATACATACAGACGCTTAGTGATAGGATAGGACTTGCGCCTAGGGCCACGATGGCGAACCATTTTTCCCAAACGAGTCAAAACTGAATTTAAAATTTTGTAGATTCAAATCGTGGGTCAAATATATAATGCGTAAATAAAAATCTGCCGCTTTAGGGTGTAAGTATTTGTGTGGAATTCCCCGCTAATCTCGTTAACTCTATCTGAACTAGCGGCCTTGTGTTTGACGTGTATAATACAGGTATATAACAGGTATTCTCTCTCGCATTTTTATCATATTTGTTGATTTTCGTACCTTGTTTCATGAACGCGCTCGCTTAAACCCAACCTTATTTATCTTAGAATATCTCTTTAGAATCTTCAGAACTACAAAGATTTTCTTTTGTACGGGTCATTTGAAAGCATAATGCGGGTCACTGTGTGACCTACGGGTCATACGTTAACCATCACTAGCCTAGAGCAGGGGTCGGCAAACTTTAGAGGCTAAAGAGCAAAAATTCACCCTTTACGGTATCTGGAAACATTTTAAAGAGCTATAATTTTGTTTTAATACATGACTTTTTGAATATTTTCTAAATTGTATTCCGTATCAACTTAATTTGAAGAGCCACACGAATATCCTCAAAGAGCCGTGTGGGGCTCGCGAGCCGCGGTTTGCTAACCTCTGGCCTAGGGCGTTAAATAACTTGGGGTTGAAATGTTCGCCCATTATGTCGGTATGATTTAAAAATAATTTAATTTATTTGAACATTTTTCTTCTGCTATACATTTTCCTTTGCCCCAAAAAAACCAAAATTCTTTGGCCGGGCCCTAGGAAAACAATAATTCAATGTCCGGGCCGCAGAAAAATAATAATTCCAGGCTCGATGACAGGAAAAAACTGCGCATAGCCGAAAATTTAATAATGATGCGAGCAACTTGATATATCCATGTGATGTGCTTGCTGTCCGCCCGGAAATTACTGATGTAAATGTCACAAAGGAGCCCAAAATACTCATAACTGATAAGAACTAAAATACAGACAAATTGTGCAATCAAATCGGATTTGGGTCTCGGATCTATAAACAACGTCATTTCAAGTATTACGATTGTTTCATTCCGACCTTAATAGAGGACTCATAACAACTGTCTGTCGTATGAAATTTAACCATACGTTTGCAAAGAATCATTTATACAAAATAAATATGGCGCCAACGCCATTTTGTTCTAGCGACAACTCTACTCCAGAGGACGTGAACCACATAATATTCGCCTGTCCAAAGTTTAATAATGACCGAATAACTCTTATATCAAATTTAATTTCAATGGGAATTTCTTTACCAACTAATATGAGCTGTCTCCTTATGAGTAAAAACGAAAAATTATTAAAACTTATTTATGATTTTATTACGAGGAATAAAATCAAAATATAAAAAATTAACATACATAACTCTGTTGTATAATTTTACATGATCCCTAGATTAGTCTAGCTACAGTTTACTGACGTTCCGCTGTGACGGACACTAATGGCAACGCAATAACAAACATTAATAGCAACGCAGATACACTCTACAGTATATTTATCAATTTATTTATTTAACTCCTATTTTTCCCCATAAATGTTTAAATACTGGTTAATGGCCATAGTCGCCAAGACCAAAAAAGAAGAAAAAAAAACTATAACGATTAACAAACAGATTATAATAAAATCACAAATAAACAATTGGAAAGTGATTTGTATATTTTTCTCAAATTCCGGTGAAGTAATAACAGTTTGGGATTGGTAGACAACGTTTCTCTCCGAAAAGGTTCACGTTTCTGGTTGTAGTTCATCCATTAGAAGTACCTCAAGGTCCGCCATTGCTATACCGTCACCTCAAATTAATGTGTTATCTTTCTAATATCTAATTTCAATTGTTCATTAGTAATTGGACACGCCATATAAAACAATAGAATAAAACAAATTTTTATAAGTACAACAAAATCAGCAGTATATCGAAATACACATACACTAACATATATAATAACATTTGATCAAACTACATAAAATTACTTTGGTTCACATTAACTCAACAATTAACAACTAATACAATATCATACGTAGCTACATTTTTTTTTTGTCATTTCACATATTATTTCTATTGAACATTTATGTGTATACATTATCCTTAATCTGACAATTCCTTTTTGGTACACAGCGATTACAATCCATATAAAAATTAGTTGAAAAATATTCCTACATTTAGAAATTATGCAGCAACATTTATTTTTATATTCTAATCTACTCTGGTAAAAAATTATATAGCTTTAATAACTTATACAGTAATGCTTTCGTTAGAGACACTATTCGTTACCGTTTTGTGGTTTTTACAAAATTTTGTAGAGCAATTTGACTTTATATAGCATTCGTTTCTAAAATACCCTGTATTAAATTGTAATAATTTATGAGTTTCAACTGTTTTAGACGTAATGAAAATCAAAAGTTGTTAATAAATATGTAAGTAGTTTTTCCATGAGGGTTATTATCAAGTTGAGAGCTGTTAACTTTGACCCTTCAACCGCTCCTCCACGTAAATCTGATCCAAACAAATATATCGATAGCTAAAAGGTCAACCCGCTAAACAAGGGTACGGACATGAGTTCAATTCCTGCTTATGTCAAATAATTTGTGAAAAATTATTTATACAAATTACAGGTTATGCTTAGCCGTTCGCAACCGGCTATAAACTGTAGCTGTCTTTCTGTGTACGCAAAAAATGGACGTAATACTGACTATATTACTCCTGAATGTACACAGACTGAAAAAATGCTCATAAAACCTGGAGAAATAATTGCATATTTTTTTTGAAGTTTAGTGTTGTTTAGAGTAACGAAATGCACTGGTTTCGTTACTCTTTAATTCATGAAAATTAAAAAGCTCTTGTTTCCATATCAAAATTTAAACCCAAAACCTAAACAACAGTGAAACTGTTTACAAATCTCTTTAAAAATACATATTCAAAAGTATTGATTCGCAACCATCGTCAACTGCGCATTTCCGAAAATAATCCACAACAATTTTGTAAAAACTGACAAGGGTTTCGTTGCACTTTATTAAGGAAAGCATAAATTTAGCGGTGAAACTATACACATACAACCTGGTCGCTTTAAAATTATACAAATATAATTTTAAAACGTCCAAGATACACACTAACAAAAAACTACATAAAGATAGCTATCACATTATAAAAATACGAAAATCTTAGCCCTTCTTTCGAACACTCACAGAGATATTATTACAGGTAATACAAATATGCTTATTTTATTTGGTATGGTGGTTGTCGATATTTCAAGCTAAATCTGGAGAGGTTCTATGATACTTATATGAAGCGTTATCGGCTACTCCAATGGACCCTGTTTCAGCACTTGGTGTTTCTTCCATCTCGTTCTCCTCTAATAGTGGCACACCTGCGACGAAAGAAAAATACGAGTTACCAACAATTTACTAGTTTACTAACAAAATGTAGGCGACGCTGCTAGACATCGGTGACCATGATCATGCAACTCAACACAATTCAGTAGCGAACAGATTTCAGATCTGTTTGACCAAAATGAGCCGGCTCACTGCATAAGTTCAGGGATTTTGTTGGACGTTCGTGGGATTGTGAGCTGTGACCGAATAAAGCCGGATCGGTGATCATAAGCTTCGCGAGCGTTCGGCTTCTGATGTATTATACACATAGCAGCTGTTAATTCGGACTTGGCTGATTGTGAATAATCACAGACTCACGTTATCAAAACTAAAGTTAATTGTTTATTGTTTTATTAATCCACCAGTAGAAAAATAACCATAACAAAAAAGTTATATAGTTCACTTCTTTCGAATCTTATTTATTTCTTTAAAGCAAGGCAGTGAAAGAGATAAAGATATGAGTTTGTCAACAAGTCATAAATTACGTCTTCAATTCATAAAATGCAAATGCAGGCAGTAGGAGACGTACTAAGTGCATTTTGGAAACTAACAATCGTCTTGAAGAATAGGTAGGAGAACTGATTGACGTTCTAATTTAGGGGTTTTAAGGGGATCCATTTACTGAGTCAGCAGTAAACTGAACGTTAACCACAAAGCGTTATCGAATTCGCAAACTGAACCAAAATGCCCATCTCTAGTATACATGATTGTCAAAAAGCAAGATGAAGCAAAATGTAGAATTTGTGTATGAGGTAAAGATTCGACCTACTAGCAATTCGCAAGACAAGAGGGGGGTAAAGAGAAAGGTTAGACTGCATAATAAAAGTAATATGATCAATTAGAGAGACAATTTTTCTTAGCAGAGACAATGAGTTTGGTTTTAACAGCAGCAAGAAGCAATCAGGGGGGTTTTTGTTTAAAACATGATTTTTTTAATACTGCGCAGTCATTAAGTATTTAAAAAAATAGTTGTCGACGAAGGAAATCCTTGACAATATGGGTAATAATACACTGGGTGAGGATGCCCCTCCGTATGCAACCATTTGTCACTGGAAGAATGAAATCAAAACAAAACCAGTGTCAAGCAAGATAGAAGTAGTGAACGTTCGAAAACTGCCACAACACCGGAAATTGTTGACAGAGTGCACTATGTCGTTTTAAATGACAAGCGACTAAAATTGTCAGAAGTAGCAGAGGTAGTTAGAATATTGTAGGAACGCATACATTATATTTTAACCGAGGAATTGGATATGCGGAAGCTAACCGTAAGATGGGTACCGCGTTTGCTCCCTTCGGAGAACAAACTCATTAGACGCCAGGTTGGTTGGGATAGTTAAAAATCCAGCGCATTTTTGCGGCATTTTGTGACACTAATGTGACGTGGGTCCACTATTACACGCCAGAAACCAAGGAATATTTCAAAAAGTGAATTCATCGAGGTTCCCAGACTCTCGAAAAAAAGCAACAATGGTTCCAAGTGCCAGAAAGATCATGGCATCGATTTTTTGGTACACGAAAGAAATCTTATACATCGCCTAGATAGTCGAACTATAAGATATAAAATAGAGAGATCCCAAAGGGCCACACAATTAACGGACAATACTATGCTGACTGAAAATCTTTAATTTCAACTTTAAGTTCAAGTAAATATAAGTTCTCCTACCACCTACTACCATAATATTTTTATTTGCCCGACCTTAATATATAAGGAGCAAGTATTGTAATCGCGAAAATTTTCGATGTCGAGATTTTGACTGATGACCACGTTTCATGGTCCAGGGAATCCAAAAAACCTATTTTCGAAGTGCCGTCTGTATGTGTGTGTCTGTGTGTGTGCCTGTGTATCTGTGTGTCTGTGTGTATACACGATAACTCAAAAACGGTTTAACTTAAAGAGTTCGTTCTGGTACTAAAAAATTCTCCTAATAATTGGGAAGAACCCTATTGTGTTTTATTAAAATCCGAAACCGGAAACGGAAGTTATTAAACTTTAAAATTTAAGAATATTCGTAACTAGTAAACCAAACCTTGGACAAAAATTTGTATAGGACATAATTTGATGTATTTTTGAAGATTTACCTAAATCTTTATTTAAATTTTTTTTTTTATTATTATTTTTTTTATGGGAGGGCAAGTCTAGCGGAGGTGTCGCTTCGCCACTGGTTTTATTATTATTTTTTATAAAGCTTCCAGTTTTTTATTGGTGACTTTATTTTAAAATTCTTGTTGTCTTATTTTAAATTTCTTAAGACAAATCATTGACATTTCTTAATATTAATTCTCGGTCTATTAGAAAGTACATAGAAATATCTTACAAATATAATGTTTTTAAATATATTATTTTTACCTTCGGTGTTGAGCACAGAGCTGGTGTCAAAAGAAGCAAGACTACCGCAGATGGCACGGCACGAGGCTGGTTGAGAACCGCTGTGAGAGGACACCGTGTCCAGAGTGATGTTAGTGGACACCTCGCTCGGTGTCATCGTGTCTGTTGAACCCATCGGATCTCCAGCGCTACCAGACCGCATACTTGCACTGTGTGAAGTGCTGCAACAGAAATATATCCATTAATTATTTAAGTATTATACATATACACTATAACAAGAAATCATACAATGTGTACTATGTCATTACCATGGTTACAGTTTTTGACAGCAATATAAAACGTGTTCATTTTCATTTGCAACATAGACAATTAGGCCCAGTTGCACAGTAACCGCTTAAGTTTTTATTTAGGCTTAAGTTTTAGTTTATGGTTTAGTTGTTGCACAGTTTCAGTTTTTGGTTTAAACTTAAGCTTAAATAGGAAAATACTTAAGCGGTAGATTTGTTTTGTTTAACCAAAATAAGCTGTCAGATTGCTGCAAATTTTTGGTTATCTGTCATATTAAAATGGATAAAATTAATTTGGTTGAAGTGAATGAGGAATATGATGATGATTATGAGAAAATGTTATACATTAATTTATTTATTCGCCCTCGCCGCACTCCCGTCTATAGGCATCGGTTTGATAATTTGAACTTGATTAATTTACCATATCAGTTGGCTTAGCTAAGTATTTTTTTATTTTTGACTGTGCAACATCTGACACTTAAGTATTTGGTTTAAGCTGAAGCTTAAGGTTTAGCTAAACTAATACTTAAGCGGTAACTGTGCAACTGGGCCTTAGTGTGTATACTTTCGCTCATTACTGATTTAAAAATTAATCAACATGTACATACAGATGAAGAAAAAATAATGATGGTAACTTGGTATAATTCCCAAATGAGTTTAAGAGAAGTTTTTGCTGTATTTAGTGCAACTTATCCAGATCGGCCAATACCAAATCCCTCTACAATTTCAAGACTAGTTAATAAATTTCATCGCGAAGGATGTCTTAAGTCAAAACATAATAAAAAAAAAAGAACAACATCCCACGTGCTTACAGAAGAGAAGCAGTTGGAAATATTATTACAAGTGGAAGAAAACAATCAAAATACTTTAAGATCAATTGCACAAACCGTTGGTGTCAGTACTGGATCTGTTTTTAACTTCTTAAAAAAAGAAAAGTTTCGATCATACAAATTTCAAAATCATCAAGAATTGTTAGAAAGGGATGCAGCAGTACGTATGGAATTTATTTTGAATTGTTTGAAAAAATTAATTCCGACCCAACAATGCTTCAAAGAATTTTATTTACAGACGAAGCAACGTTTACTCTAAATGGTGCACAGACAAAATTTTAGGTACTGGAGTTGAGAAAATTTACATTTGTTTCATTCCTCCCGAACTCAAAATCCGCAAAAATTAAATGTTTGGGCAGGGATAATAGGAACCAATATTATAGGGCCTTTTTTTATTGACGGTAACCTTAATACCGCAAAATATCTAGCCCTTTTGCAAAACCAAATGTTACCTGCGTTGCGAAACCTGAATATTAATGGACAAGTATGGTTTCAACATGATGGCGCACAAGTCCATTATTCTAGAATAGTTAAAGAATATTTACATAGAACTTTCCCAAAAAGCTGGATTGGAAGAGGAGGGTCGATGAATTGGCCAGCGAGATCTCCGGATTTGGCACCCAATGATTTTTTTTATTGGGGATATTTAAAGGCCAAAGTATATAATGGAGAACTTAGGGATGTTGCTGAACTGCAAGACATAATTGTTTAAGCATCCAACAATATACCTCAAGAGCAATTGCTGAATGTTTTGAATAATTTTTATGATCGCTTAACATTTTGTATGCAAGTAAACTGAGAAACTTTTGAACATTTATAATAAGTTTTTATTAGTTATTAATTTATTATTATTATTTATTTTTTTTTTAATTTGTATTTTCAATAAAATATTTAGATTTTGCTAGTAAATATGGTTTTTTCTATGTTGCAAATGAAAATGAACACGATTTATATTGCTGCCAAAAACTGTATCCATGGTAATGACATAGTACATGTTGCATAAAAGAATAAATTCACTGTATAATAAACGAGGTTTGCGAGCAAAATAAATAGTATAAACAAAAATTGGTGTAATCTGCGAAAATGCAACGTTAAGATAGACCGAACTATAAGAGGCATCCTAAATTTACAAAACAATTTTTGAGGAAAAATTCCCGTTTTCTATGAAGAATATTGCCGAATTTAAGTTTCTTGATATTCCAACTATTTTTTCTCGGAATTCGGGAATTATAAAAGAACAGTTTTATTTTTCCTGAGAATTCTGGGTAATTCTCTAGACCAAAAACCCTATTATCGTATATTCAAACCGCGCAGCTGTAATAAACATATTTCCAATTACTTAATTATAATTGCAAATAACGCTTAATTATTTGCCAATATGTCAATAATGATTTATAATGAATATTTACTAAAAACATTGACATACGATAGCACCAGTTTTGCTAGTTTCTTGCTGCCAATTTCTTGTTGCCACTTCTTACAAATTTGTGAACTGCGTTATTTCTATCATTTTAATTGGCAATCATAGTGTTGAAAAACTACAAACGTAATAAGATGTTTAATATATACATAGGGAATAACTGGATCTGTAGAAATAAGAGTAAAGCAAATGGAAAATACTAGGAATTCTATTAATGAATTGAGTAGTAGCAAAAGTGGTTGTACTACATTTTTATTTAGAATCATAGTAAAAAGAAATATTTCAGATATTTAACAAGTTAAATAGATTACATGCATTCTAATTCCCTTTCTATAATAATAACATTAGTCAACAAGGTTTTACTAACATGCATGAAAACAGAGATTTTCAGTTAATTTGGTGTTCAGATTTGGAACCAGGGCACCAAATCTGAACACCAAATTTTTTATAACGTCACAATTTTTAATAATCATGAAACCAAATTTAAATCTATAATTTTGGCGCTTGTTAATGCATATTTGGAAGAGTTAGAGTAAACAGGAGGCTTAATGAAAATGTTTATAAAGACAACAACAATTGCGATGATTTCATTTTATTGAAGGACAAATTTCCCAAGTTAAGTGATGGAAAGGTAAAAGAAGGAATATTTGCTGGGCGCCTCAAGTAATAAGCAATTTTATGATGAAAAGAGGATTTAAAATTAAACTCCAAAGAATAAGCTACCAGAACATCTTTCAAAATAGTTGTAGATTCGTTTTTATGAAACAAAAAACATGAGGACTATGAAAATTTGACACAAACTATTATATAACTATAAGGATGTCGTGTGTCGCTAAAAGTTCATTTTCTACAATTTTTTCCTAATAATTTATGAGCTGTGAGTGACGAACAAGGTGAAAGATATATAGTACAATGGAATATTTTTACCAGGGTATGTGGGATTCAGCCATGATGGGAAATTTTTGCTGGTTTTTGCAGTGGGATGATAATGGGCGCCCACAAAATAAAAAAATATACTTTTTCATATTAATTTTGTTTTGTCTTTCATCTTTTGTAATTGTTATAGAAGTTAAGTACAAGGTTTTCTTGCAGAATAAAAAATTATATTCATTAATTAGTGGTACTTTTTGTCTAAAATGATATCTGTAATTTTAGTTATGTTATAAACAAAAAATAAAAGGTGTGCTGACATTATTAACAAACTAACTAGTCAAGTGATGGTCAAAGATTGATCATCAATGGCCGAGTTGATGTTCTTGGTCGTCTCGTTTATTTAAATATTTCCTGTTTTTTTTTTTTTTTCTTCCCGGAATCTTTATGGAGTTCTGTGTTATTTTGCTTCAACACTCCCGTTCTTAGTTAGTTAGTTAAAATTTTTGGCGCACAGCAATAAGGGTCATTATATATTAACAAGAATAAAACAATAAATAGACAAATTAAATCATATATATGTACATACTCAATAAAAGAAATCTTGAACGGGCAAACACAAAATTAAATATATAAATTAAAATAAAAGTCTGTTCAAAAAACTGAACAGACCCAGGATGATGATTGTCTTTAATATCAGGGATGGGGTGGCGGTACAAAATATCTATCCGACTCCTGGCTCCTGTCACTTGTAAATCGTACATTAAATATTTTAGGTTGAGGTGAGCTGCCATTTTAAATTTCATTTACATCTTGAGTTTTTGTCATTCGTAATACAAATTTTTGAATATACGAGTTACAATTTTCATTTATTTTTTTATTTTTCATAATATATCACTTTTTCATTTTTACTTTTGGATTTTGCTACCAACATAAAACATGAAATAGTCATGAAACTCGTTACAACTTCATAAAATAAATATCCCATTTAGTTCCTCTGAAACATAGTTAACAGAGCTTACAGAAAAATATAAAAAATGGATATGTGTAAAAACAAAAAATCTTTACTGCCTCATCGTATTAGTCAGTTAATACGAAGAGTATTAATTAAATTATAAAGTAGAGAATATGGAAAACTGGTTAAAACCGGTACTGAATATTACACATTTCGTTATCTTCTTTGAAAAAAACAGCAACAAAAAAATTGATGTTTTTTAAATTTAATTTTGTTTGGTTTTGACTGCTGAGGTCATTAACCAGGTTACAAAGTGATTTATTATTATTTTACATTATTATATTATTATAATTTATAAAATTGTAAATTATATCTAATATTCGATCGGTTGGTTTGTAGAGTAACAGCTGAAGTTTAGAAGAAAATTGAACATTTTCTCGATAAGGCTGGAGATGTAAATTGATGTTCCAGTTTCCGTTCTTTAAAGAATTCTGGTAATATCTTTATTTTGTTTTCGTTTTCGGATTGTTATCATCTTAGATACAACCTTAATAAAAGTCGGGAGTCGATAGTTTTTCTGACTGCCGACTGAGAGAATCCACTGGATCTGGATCTTGAATTCTACTCAAAGCGCTTAGCGAGTCCGTCAAGATATAACTTGAACGACTTTGCTTTGACGAAACAAAACACAGGGTCTTGAATGTCCGTGTCTCCTTTCACCATTGGCAGAGGAGGACCTCCATAATTGCCAGCACGTTCACCAGACCTTACGCCTTGTGATTTTTTGCTGTGGGGTATGGTAAAAGAACGTGTTTATGCTACCAAGCCACAATGCTATTCAAAATCTCCAAGACAGAATTACAGATATCATGCCAGCAATAGCATCAGAAATGGGCTCTGCCGAGGGTGTATAGAACGATGGCAAACCCTATGAGGTGGAGGCCCTATGAAGCAAAGTCAAAAGTGCCATATAAGTGTTTCAATTTTTTTTTCAACCTGTATTTTACGAATTAATTTTATAATTAAATTATTTGTATTTATTTTGCCTATTTTCAGTTATCATGTGTCAAACAAATTATCAAAGGATTTAAAAAGCAAGGTTGTGTAATTAATCAACTAATGTCACAGAAAATATAATATAAATTAGAGATGGGTCGTTCATGAACGAACCGGCTCACTGAGCCGGCTCAGTACACTGACCGAAGTGACACGGTTCACCAAATTGAAAAGAGTCGGCTCACGGCTCACTGTATAGTTTCAAGTTTCAAGGATACGATTGGTCGGGCGATTGTGAGCAGTGACCGGAGTGATCCGGATCTGGATCGATGTCATGTTGAACTTCGCGAGAATCCGGCTTGTAATGTATTATCATAAAGTGTATTTTGTCAATTTGTAGGGCAGTTTATTCGAAACTAATAGGCTTAGTCTGTATTTTCTTACAACCATACTATATAAAAATATTAAAAATATTGCCCAAATCCCAGATGTCCGATTTATAAGGGCAATAAACATCGCCATAAACTTAACACATCTGGTTTAAAATACAGTAGCTACATAAAGTGAATTGTTTGTTTCAAAAATGTTAGATAAGAGCCGGGGCTAAGCGACGTTCTACCTACGAGCGAACGACCGACCGACCTGTGTCTCGGGATCATGTTTACAGTTCATATATTTGAAGAACCGGCTCTAAGCAAGAGCCAGCTCTAAACGACGTTCTACCTACGACCGAACGACCGACCGACCTGTGTCTCGGGATCATGATTACAGTTCATATGTTGCAAGAACCGACTCTAAGCAAGAGCCAGCTATAAACGACGTTCTACCTACGACCGAACGACCGACCGACCTGTGTCTCGGGATCATGTTTACAGTTCATATATTGCAAGAACCGGCTCTAAGCAAGAGCCGGCTCTAAGCGACGTTCTACCTACGAACCAACGACCGACCTGTGTCTCTGAAACATATTTACTTAACCGAATCAATGAACCGGCTCAACAAACTGAACGACTTCCACTGATCCGGTTCCGCAAACTGAGCCGAAATTCCCATGTCTAATATAAATTGAGTCAAAGAGCTACTGCCTCTCATATTCTGGGTAGTCTGACCACCCTCCGTGGGAAACCAAAGTAATAAAAATTAAATTAACAAATAAACACACTAATTAATGTTAATCAAAGAACAAGAAAACAAAATATGATATAAAAACAACCAATTAATTTATAAAACTGACATTTCTCAAACCATTTATCGAAACATTTTTAAGAATAAAAATCAAATAAATCCAATCCTCCATTTGACATAGTTTTTGCTCTGCCACCACACAGGAGCAACATAAGATATTTAACTGAATTATTAAAGAAAAAACACTAAAATATGATTTAATAAAAACATAACATTGTTCATAACACATTGTTAATTATTATTGATTAAAGAAAAATGTCTTTAGTATTTCTTATAAGCGACAAAACATGTTGGAACAGGTCGAATGACATATCATGCAAGTTAACTACCTTATCATTAATAACCCCGCGATTATAAATTCAGTATAAAGAGGTTTGGTTACTTTTATTTTTCAACAGTGGAATTTCATTTTCATCTAAACCGCATCATAACCAGGGAATATAATTAAAATAAATGCATATTTAACAAACATCTAGTGCAGTGATAATCAAAATGTGTTACGAGAAATCTTGACCAGTAACAAAATGCCAGTGTTGATCAACATTGTCTGTAATAATATGTAGCCAATATTTGTCTACAACATCGGTTCTCAACCTTTTGATAAACCGGCACCACTTTAACAAAATATTTATATTTCTGTACCACCGAAAAAAAAAAGTGTAATATTTTATACTGAAAAATATCATATTCAAATTTTTTAATTATTCATTTTATTTATTTATGATTAATGTATAAAAATTCAACAATTATTACATTAGATGAGGCAACGAATTCAATTAATGGGATAATTGCGCTTGTTTGCGTGAAACTAATTTTGTTATATCCCGCTCTATGTTTGTTAATTTTAAACGCAAATTTGGGTCTAAGTTTAGTTTTAAAAAATCTATACTCTATACATTTAATAATAAAAATATATTGTTTCGATTAATAATTTACAAGCAAAAATCAACTGGCCTGCGCTCTTATAAGATAATGTACCACATATCAACTTTTAATGTACCACTGATGGCACATGTACCACCGGTTGAGAACCGATGGTCTACAAGATACCTGCTAACATCGGACAGAAAGCAAGATCATGGATTTATATGAAGCTAAAAGTGCTAATTAATTTAGAATTAATAAAGGAATAACATATTTTAAAAAATTAAATAAAAAAATGTGAAGAATGTAAATTGAAGGAAAGAATGTTAATTTTCCACATTTCAGGCTTTCGTATATCTAATAAGTGGCAATAATTATTGTGTATATTTTTGACATAATAACGTTAAATTCAAAACGTTTATAGTAAAATCTTCTTTCTTTTTTTTTTTGCTCACGTCAAAATATTTTCTCCGTTTTTTTTTTAAATTTTTATGTCGACTTTTATAGCTTTTATAGGAAGCTAACAAAGAGTAAAAAAAGTAGAAAATTCTTCACTAAAATCGCGTTGAAATAATTTATTTTATTTCATTTGATCAACTTTCTTATGATAATCCATAAATAATTTTTGTGGTATCATGTTCAATGAGCGTTATTACGTTTTTTTTTTTTTAAGATATTTAATCAATCCATAAGTAGTAATTTGCCGGATCACATAAAATCCAGATCCGCGGATAGATACGGATACGGATTATTTGTGTCCTGATTGCGGATACAGATACGGATCTTGCATTCAAGCAAAAAAAGCAACGATATTGAAATCGTGTCCAAAATAACTGTCCGATGTAGGAACTTTATTTTTTTCAAAATAAGTGTCCAATTTCATAAAAAAATATGCGAAGGGATATATGACGTATATTTTCACAACTAAACTAAATGTGGGGAAGCTATTAATCGTTGCCTCTTCTATGAAGCATGGTCAATTCCATACACTTCTGCAGTGTAATGAGACAATTGTCTAGTTTTTCAGCAGTTATTTCATCCCATGTTCGCAATGAGTTCATCAATACTGGTCGGGGACTCTTTGTGTTGTAATGATTGAATGGCGTTCAAGAAACCCAAATCAAGGACAAATTTAAATAAATAACTACTGATACATTTAATTTCATTATTTCAATAATCCATTAAAAAAACTAAAATCGGACATTTATTTTGGAACGGAAGGAGTAGTTAAGTTCAGAATCACTCAATCATTGTATTTGATTAAATTATTTTTACTTTAATATTTGATGTAGATATACTAGACCAGCGGTTTCCAACAGAAGATTCGCGTACCCCCGGGGATTCATGAAGGTGTTCTAGAAAGTTCACATTATAAGTTCTGTAATGGTATCAGTTTACGCTATTTGGCATTTTTCTAGCTATTTATTTATTCTCAAAATCCATTGTTAAATAAGTTCATTATGCTTACATTAGGCTTATTATTGTTGTACTGGAAAAAACAAAAATTCAGATCTATTGTACAGGTTAGAATAAACTTTAAGTAGATATTAAATAAGGCCGATTTAATTCAAAATATCTATATTTTACCGTTTTACTAAAGTTTGCCGTTTCAGTGATGATGAATAAAATATTGATGAACGAAATAGATTTTTTTTTTTTTAAATGTTATACTTTTGTTATATATGGTATTCTGAAGTACTATAATATTTTAAATAAAAGTCTCTACAATGCACTCGATGATTTCTGAGAAGGGTTTCGCGATAACAAATTAATATTTGTAATATTTGTACAACATAATTGTTGAGACGGGTTCGCGACTCAAAAAGATTAGGAACCGCTGTACTAAACGTTCGAAACCAGTAATGTGATGCTCGTCTAAATATTAATTTAAGCGTCAGAGTAAAATTTACTCCACCTGGGGCATTTTTAAACGCAAGCTTATATGAAAATTATTTATTTTGTCAATCATTTTCAATAATCCCAGCTAAAAAAAAAAAATTTTTAAATAGTTTTTTCTTTACTCTATGCCTCAAGAACTTTCATAAAGGTAGCCATACACGTTGAGGATTTCCTCAAGGAAAAAGCCTCACGGAATTCTTCTACCGAACCCTCGCCCACACACGGCGAGGATTGGCCTCAAGGAAAAGGCCTTGAGACCACAACTAGGCTTGTGCGTAGAATCAGCAGATGCTCCTGATTTCATCGATTCCCTAATTTTTTTATTCTCTTTTCGGAGAGCGCTTCCGATATTGTTTATTTTTTTAATTAAGTCAATTTTTTGTAGCTTTCGCGTCCACTTCTTTTATTTTTTCCAATAATTTCGCGTACGCAGACTCTTTTTTATTTCTATCATGGTATTCTTTAGAACTTACTTGCCACAAGCAAGGTTCATTTTCATACATTAGTATGAATTCCGATAAAAATTCTCTAGACATGACTAAATAAATTCGACACTCACTTTATAAATCATCAAGACCGACTGTCGACAGCACACACACGGTTGTAAGAGTCTGGCCTCAAGGCCAATTACAATCTGGCCTCAAGGCCGAAATATGATTTTTGGTCGGCATTTTTAGGCCTCAAGTGCCGGCCGCGACCTCACGGACGCCGCCATACACGGTAAGGATTTCCTCAAGGCTTGGACTGTTCAGGCCAAACCTTGAGGAAATCCTCACTGCGTATGGCTACCTTTAGGTGCCCCAGTTACACGAGATATGATGTCCTTTAATAATAAATACGGTTTCCACGAATTTTAGAAAATTATTTAGGGGTTCTGTGAAAAAATAAATTTGAGACTAACTGGTATAGCCGTTCGGCTACAATTTCTACCGTGCGGACACACACCAGTGACAATATAATTAATTCGCTACATCAGCTACAACTATTGACGTCATATGAATTGACACTATGCCTTAGTATTGTTTGTTATGAAGCCAAGACCCTGCGGAGACGGAAGAGGGATTTGCCCCGAGGAGTAGAACAAGTTGCTTAATTTTCATTTATTTTATTGAGCTATTGCTTAGAAAAACGCCGTCGCCGTATTCTGTGTATGATTGTTTTGTTGTGTTATTTTTTCTAATTTAATATTTTACCTTTTCATCATCTTTCAACTTTTAATAATATTGCTGTAAATTGCATTTTAAAAGTTGCGAACTGTATTTCAACCACGTAGTATTTTAAATACTAAAAAGTAATGTTTAATTAAAATGTTACATATAGTTTTTCCTTAAAAAAAAGTAGTACTTGGAATACATCAGAAAAGTATTTTACGCAGCACTGATTATAGATATATATCTTTATAATTTGTCAGATAAATTTCAATTTATCATGGAATAAATGATGTAATATATGTCCGTTTTAAATTTAAAAAGTGTCTGAAGCATTGCTATACAATATGATCGCAAAAAAAAGGTGTCTAGATACACATGGAATCATATATTTTTATATTAACAAAAATGTCCCCTTAACATTTTAAATTCAGGGCCTACTAAACTTTTTTTTTTTCGATCATATTGTATTTTAAATGCATGTAATTTAGAAACCTGCTAATTATCTTAAATATATACTAATAAATTCAGGTTAATTTAATATTATTTATGAAATTTATTTTATTAAAATTTGCAGTTTACAGTATTAAAAAATATATTTTTACTTTCAGTTCTTATCGGCAAAACATTGATGTATGCAAACTGTACAACTCCTCGGGGCAACCCCCGTTTCCCCGCCTAAAGAGGTGTTGACTTCATAACAACTCGTCCTCGTTCAGTCTCAATGTTA
Organism: Liopterus haemorrhoidalis; assembly: GCA_963971575.1. Classification (NCBI taxonomy): domain Eukaryota; kingdom Metazoa; phylum Arthropoda; class Insecta; order Coleoptera; family Dytiscidae; genus Liopterus; species Liopterus haemorrhoidalis. The sequence goes on along the minus strand of OZ020611.1, from coordinate 37,470,261 downwards.
TACTACCTCATTGGCTACAACAAACTGGCAGCCCGCGGTACGCATGCATTCGTCTTGCATTTTGCGAACCGCAAAGCTTTCTTATACTATAATAAACTTTTATACTATATGTCTTATATAGTATAAAACATGATTTGAACGATAATACCTCGTGGAAAAATCTGTTCGGGCCGCGGCGTCAATATTTCGACAAAGGGCGCAAACCAATAGTCAGGCAGTAACTGTTGCAGTTAGCCAAGACCGTGCGATTGTCGGTAGAACGGTGATTCCCCGTGAATCCAAATAAAATACTCGTAAGCAGAGCATTCAAATAACACTTTTCTATAGATGCAACTGCTGTGTAATTATTGTTATATAAATGTTATTTCTTTACTTCCGTCATTAAATACAGGTAACCCCCGTTCATTGCGACCCCGGCTAGTGCGGATTCGTTATAATGTGACCGACAGTTTAAGATTTTTAAGCTTTCTGACACATCGACAAAGCGTGGAATGAAGTCACCCAGTCGTGTATAAAGAGTGTTTGGGAAAGATTGTTCAGTGAAATTGCTGAAGTTCACTGCAATCATGAAAATTATGTTGAAAATATCATCGAAGATATTAGTCATATAGCCATTTCCGAAGGCATCGAAGGTTTTGATGAAGAAGATATTAAGATTTTGTTAAAAGCACACGGTGAACCTTTGACTAATGAAGAGCTGCAGGAAATGGACTGCCATACGTCCGTAGAAAATGACAAACCTGATCCCGTGCGAAATTTAACTGTTAATACCAAGAAAAGGCCATTTCTCTTCACAATCAATGCATGGAGATGTTAGAAGAGAACGAGGAAGATTACGAGCGGGTGAGTGCTGTTAAACGTGGCTGTAATGCATTAGTTGACAGTTATCGGCAAATTTTGCGCAATAAACGTAGAGAGGCCAAACATGGGAATCTAGATTCCTTTTTGTCACGTGGAACAAAATAAATAAATTATTATTTATTTAATGTATGCCATTTTGTTATTCTTAACGTTTATTTAATAAAGAGTGTAAATAAATAAAGTGTTTTTTGAGTTTTACAATGTTTTTTTCAAAAATTGTATTCAAGAAAAATGAGTTGGACACCCCTGCGTTATTCAAAAGAATTGACAGCTAGGTCCTATTGTAGATAGTATAAGATAGTATTGTTTCGCATTTTAGAAATTTTTTTAACTATCCACATATAATTTTCAATTTCTGTATCGACAGAAATTTTACTTCAAATGAGATTGATAATTTTGCATGGTGCTGAATAACCGTTTTCTTCAAATCAGAATCTACAGAAATTTTCTTTTCTGAAAGCAAGAACTAAATTTATCGAAAGTAGCGTATTTCGCTACCTTAGTTCTTTTTTGAAAAACAAAACTGATTGAAATACGTCACTTTATATCAGGGCTTCGAACCGTTATTTTTTTCGTTTCGGATTTTGTTCCGGTTCCATTAAAAAATATATATATATATCAGTTCGGTTCCGGTTTTCGTTCCGGCAAAAATAAGGTTTTTTTTTTGTTTCGGTTCAGTTCCGAGTGATACATTTTTAAATTCTTTTATTTGGATTAGAAATTTATTTTCTACTATAATTTAGAAAAACATTTTATTCCTTATTTTGTAATAATTATACCAAGGCCGCTGCCAAAGACGGGGCTGGGTCTGAGCGTTCAACACCCTTCCCCCCCTGAAATAATAGAAGCACAATTTTTTTCTGCTCATCAGTTTAAAAAATAATCTTAATAAAATGTCTTTTATATTTTGGTTCACTCCCATAAACATTATCTGAACCGAAATAAACCGATTTTTTTTTTCGGTTCAGCTCCGGTTTTCGTTCCGACAAAAATAACGGTTTTTTTTTCGGTTTTCGGTTCAGTTCCGGTTCGAATCCCTACTTTATATACAAAATATATAGGCTATTCCAAACGTTTAAGTGGAACTGACTGGAATTTTCACTTTTGTAAGTTGTCATGAGCTCTCCTTTTAAGGATTGAAGTGAGTTTTAGCTAAAAAATTGATGTGAAGTGTGAATTTTCACACATTTCAGGGTTTTGCAGGTATTTAGTAAGTGAATGATGATTATTTGGGATGCCAAAACAAATTTTATATTATTTTTTTTTTTTTTTTGTTAATTTTAATTCGAACCCCTAATACCATTATTTAGGTTTCTAAATATGTGCATTATTTTTTTTTTATATATATATAGCAAGGTTTTTTAAGATTTTGAAAATTGCGCCTATGGCTTTCATTGGTTGTTATAAGCTCCGCCTCTCTGATTTCGTGTACATTGAAACAGAATTTAATTATAATTTCAACAATTTCCACTGGTTATTAAATTTACGCTTTTAAAAATTAAATGCAATATTTGCCAAAATATAACTAGAATTTTGAAAAAATTATTTAAACATAAAAATGCAAAAAAAAAGCAAAAAAAAATATTGTCTCTTCTCGTGGGGATCGAACTGACTAAGTCGGGTGAAAAAGCCAGCGCAAGTACCACTACACCAAGATAAGCCTTCCATTCGAGCGTTTTACAAAGCTATAACTTATGTACATTATTAGCCAAAAAACACAAAAAATGCGTTTTTTTCCAAAAACATAATCTGATCAAAAATTCCTGTTGTACTATTCCGGTTCACACCAATGTACATTACTTAGAATTTTTTCAGATTGTTAGTTTAAACCATCTGGGCTACAGGGTGTGGGACCACATTTTTTTTGCACAATTTTGGCAAAAATCGCTTCAAATCAATTTATTTTGCAAAAATAAAAATTTGATCGTTAATCCACGTACCAAGGGCTTTCATTTGATACCCTACTCTGAATTATAAAAAAATATTTTTACTTTCGATGAGCACATATTTGTTTATATTTTTAGGGGGATGTTTTTTAGATGTTTTAGTATTTTTCCTATGTGCGGGTCAAAGAGTTGTATAAGCATGCCAAATTTCAACTCTCAAGGTTTAGCCGTTTGGCTACAATTTTTACCGAACAGACAGACAGACAGACAGACAGACAGACAGATAGACGACAAAATGACGGTATAAGGGTTTTTTGGTCATACCTACAAAACCCTAAAAATGATCAAAAGCATCACTTAAACGATAAAAGTTACTCGAATTAAAAATCTAGTTCCGCTTAAACCAAAGAAACAGGCTATACAAAGCCTGGCGTACTCCATGGCACTATCCGAATTACCCCTGGTTGAGAACCACTGATGGAGTACTTTAACAACCCCTTAATGCCGTCCGGAACTTTGAAACGCTGCTATAGACATGAAGGAGATGTATTGAATAATTTGTAAGCTTCAATATCATACCAACCTAATCGCAAATTAACTAGGATTTTAGACATCATACAAGTGTTCTATCATTTTCTAAAGTTTTAAGACCACTGTTTCTGACATGTTATAAATTTATATAGAGACAGATGATTAGTGCAAATGTCTGTAAAACAGCGACACAAAAAATGTTATGGATGTGTCTCATTATACTGCGAAACTTGTTCCCGTTCGAGAATTATTTTTATTTAAAAAATAAATAAATAAAAAAATCAAGGAAACATGGATTAACTCTAACAACAAATTTAACAAGCTGCAACTACAGCTGACGATCTACTAACGTCTTCAGCGCCGTAGTGAATTACAGGGACTTCAGGTTGAATCAACGAACGCATCCCACCAAGTTATTTGTGTATCCTCGCTAAATGTTAGCAACTGTACTAGCCGATATTTAATGCATTATTAACAGTATTTATTGGGTGCGCTTTATTGAGATAAAATTTCTAGTTCAGTCATTTGTGGAGTTTTATTTACTGTGGTTATATCCTCAACGCAATTAATATACAGGATGTTTGAAGGAAGTAATTTAATAATGACAAACGAAAAAAGATGACAGTAGTATTTAAAATTGCGTTTACTTTTAAATTAATAATCATAAATATTTAAAAGATTCGCCACAACTAAGTGGCGTAAAAGATAGTAAAAGTAATGTAATACGAGATATGTAAAAAAACCTCGAAGGTCTATTTTGTATTTTGAAAAGAGGTTATCATCACTGGGGGCCAAATCAAGATTGCTTTCGGAGCCATTGCTGCCCCGGACGCAATTCGAGCCTACGTCACTTCATGGATTATTTTTTTGATAGAGGATTATACTAGAGGACTCTATAATAGGGTGACCATTCGTCCCGCTTTTTGCGGGACTGTCCCGCATTCTAACATTTTGTCCCGCATTACGATACGTCCCGCAAAAGTCCCGTATTAAGATGCGTCCCGCAAAAGTCCCGCATTTTAACATTTTGTCCCATTGTATTTGAGGAAATGAGGACCTTTTTTTTGCTCTTCACTTGGATTTGGCAGATGAGGACCTTTTTTTTGCTCTTCACTTGGATTTGGGAGATGAATTCTTAAGAAAATGGTCACCCTACTCTAAGATACTGACGTAAATTGGCGTGAAAAACTTTTATGATTATCCACTTATAAATGGTGCTACTTGACACTACTGTCGTTTTATATTTATCACCCCTGGAACATAGTTAAACCGGACCTAAAGGTGGTGTCCACGAAAGGGTTAAACATATTTCGGCAAAACTTCCGTACACATCCTGCACCTAATTTTTGTTACAGAGTTTAGTTAAAAAGATTTTTACGCTTAATTCAAGCCGTTCAGGTTTTTCTGTTAGTAAAATTTACTTAAAATAACCTAACCTAACCATAAGAACCTAGTTTTTAGGTGCAAAGTAATTTTGGCTCTAATTTGTCTATAACATCAAAATGTAGGTTGTATAAGCAATTAGGAGGAGTGATCGGAAAGTTTCTAGAAGGATATAGAAAACATAACTTTTTTTCTACATACTCCATCCACCTCTATACATTTAGTCCAACGCTTTTCAAGACCTTTCATTCCTTCAGTAAAATAGGAATTATCTAAATTCTAGGAATATCTATTTACAGCTTCAGCGACTTCAGTATTTAATGAGAATTTCTTTCCAGCCAACCATTTTTGGAGTTTTGGAAACAGAAATAAATCGAAGGGAGCCAATTCTGGTGAACACGGTGCATGTTCGATTAGTTCGAATCGTAATTAAGGCAGATTCGCCATCGCAAATACCGATTTGTGGGAAGGTTTGTTATCTTGGTGGAACAAGACTTTTTTCTTTGCCAAATGAGGCCTTTTGGATTTGATTTCTTCGTTCAATCTGTCTAATACCGACACATAATACTGGCCTGTTATTGTTCTTCCGTGTTGCAAGTAGTCGATAAAAATTATTCCTCGGGAATCCCAAAAGATGGTAACCAATACCTTGCCAACTGATGGGATCATCTTGGCCTTCTTCAAAGTTGGTTCACCGCGTGCTTTCTACTGTTTTGATTGTCTTTGGTCTCCGTAGTGTAATGATGTATCCCAATTTCATCGACAGTTACAAAATGTGGCAAAAAATCTTTTGTATTGCGCTTGAACTTGTCTAGACTTTGCTGAGAAATGATCATTCGCACTTGCTTTTGGTCGTTTGTTAGCAAACACGCAACTCTTCTTGCAGTGAACTTTGTCATGTCCAAATGTTGGTGTATAATGTAAGGTACGCTGTCATATGAAATGCCTACTGATCTCTCGCAATTTTATTTATATTTATCATCACGATTCCGTGGAATTTTCTAAACGTTTCTTCATCGGTAGCTGTTTTCGGTCAACCAGAACGTGACGCATCCTCTGTGCTTGATCGACCGCGTTTAAATTCTCCAATCCAGTTTGCAGTTGTGCATATGAAGAAGCACAGTCACTATGAACTTTAGAATTTGAAAGAATTTTTTATCACTGCAACTCGATTTTATTCATGATTACGAAAACTTAAGCGATTTGTTGCTTTAGTTGGCTGTCACGGCTATAGTATATGCACGATCAGGCGTTCAAAACATACGAACGACATGCGCGCACTACTCCGTGTTTTAGTTCATTTTAAAAACTTTCCAATCGCTCCCCGTAAAGCCAGTCGTTATTAATTCTACTTGTTATACTCAGAGTATCAAGTGGCTGTACACTTAAGTGTATGTTACATACGAAGGTTGAGCCCATATTTCACTAATATTTTGTAGTGAAATTTCCTTTATAATATAAATACGTTGTAATGAATTTTCCTGAAAAATAATAAAACGTACATTTATTTGGCTGTGACAATCAATTAATTCATTGATTTCTGACAGCTGTCAGCCTGTTTGAAAATGTTTAAAATCAACTTTGACAAATTAATAAATTTTCTGATAAGTGTGAAAATATCACAATATTCACGTTTAAAAAATAAAAATAATTGAAGACAGCAAATGCCATGTCAACAATTTTTACAAATTTTTGAAAAATAAATTTATTATTATTATTATTATTGTAAACGGAAAACGATTATTACTATTTTCGGGGAAGAATCATTGCAGGAAAGGTATTAGTGTATTCGGTAAACCTCACGCTACTCCCGGAAGCAATATCGGAATATGATGTAGCCTATATTTTAAGCAGGGACCTGAAGCTGAACTCGGACAGAAAACCCGAAAAAACCAGCAATTATCGTGAACCTGAACCGAACCGTAACATTTCAAGGTCAAAGAACCAAAAACTAAACCCGAACCTTAATTATTAACCGCTAATCATGTATTTTTAACGGTTTTAAGGTTCAAGAATGGCCAAGATTTTAACCTAATTTTGCATCGGGGCGCCAGGTACCATTGAGCTGGCCCTGGCGTGGCGATATAGTTCGGCAGCGAGTTGGGCCTGAAGTGAGATGGCTCGCGACAAGCTGTCTCATTTCGTGTACCAACAGACTATGCGTTGGTGAATAGCGTTCGTTTATATTCCACGTTGCGCTTTTATATTCGTTTATGAATATTAAAACATCCAAACCAATCGAACATACAATATATATTGTTAAAAGTAAAAACTAGTGTAAATAAATGTCTCCATCCATTATTATTAAATAAAGAAATGATGTTATTCTGCAAATAAACATAAACATATTTCCAGCATTACTATCTTATTTGCCCTATATTTTCTATCAAGGAAAACTCAGGATAAACTTGATATTTTACTGGGAAACGTGACCGAGAAAAAACAACCAATATCATACGAAACTTTCCTACGACATACATTTTTTCACAATCTGCTGTCTAATATTTAATAAATTTTACCACATTCAACACCATGTGGTCATATTTATTTTATAATTTTTATTTAATATTCCATAGCTCCCCCGCTTCACCTGCCAAAGGTTCTGGCTTCGAACCCCGTCCAGGGAATGATGTTTTTGAACCTTATTTTCATTAATACAATCAACATGCAAAAATTAACAGGCCATGCATCTCATATCCATTTATAGCCATATACATACATAGTAAAGTAATTTAAAAATTACATTCAAAATTTTAAAAAAAGAATAAATAGTTTTACAAGTATAGTCGATTTCTTTGGTTTAATCAGAACTAGATTTTGATTTCTAGTAACTGTAATTGTTTGACTGAAACTGTCGATCAATCTGTTTAGGCAAAATCCAACTTCAAACATTAAGAAATTAGCTCGTGACAACTTAAGAAAATTAAAATTCCATATGTTTTGCGCTTAGAATAGCCTATAGCTAATAAGTCAGAATATTTTTGGAGCAAATTTTTTAAATCTCCTTAAAAATCTTTTTATTTTTAATGAAACTATATTCTAAAACATTCTATATAGTTGCTGATATTACATCAATTTGCGTTACTCTAACTTTTTCAGATTTCTAGATTGATCCTATAGTGTTAAAGAATGCGTCAAAAAAATTTGGATTCTTTTTTTTTTGCAAAATGACGGAAAAATGAACAGTTTTTTAAAAATTGCGGCTGAACACAGAAAGATGAAATTTGCCATGCTCATACAACTCCCATATATAGAAAAAATACTGAGAGTTTAAAAAAACACATCACGAGATAAATATAAACAATTATGTATTTAATAAATATAATTTGTATTTAAAAAATAAATATTTTATTATAATTTTGAGTGGGGCAAACTCAATGTGTTGATAACAAGCAAGTTTTTATTTTGAAGTCATTTTTTATGGGATTTTCATTAGAAAACAGAGGGAACAGAACATTAGCAATAGAAAAGGTTAAAAAAGATTTTATCACTGAAAGAGTAAGAAACGTATCTTACAAATTTTACGTAGTAGTAACGTACTTATTTCAAATTTTCAACAAGGTTCAAAATAAATTCGCATGAATCCCATTGCTAAGTATTGTGGCGGATAATAACAATAATTTTCCAATATTTTTCATTTGTATGTGTGAAACTGTCAAGCTGTTTATCGGCTGATGCCGCAGACATTATAACAACGCGCACTCTTGGGTATGCAAATCGGTCGAGAAATTATCGTTGCTGATAAAACTGTAATTACCGGTTCATGGGTACATATTTTACGGGCATTCTCGTCACAGATTACCATATTATTGAACCGTTTAGTGGGTAATTGAGCTATAGGTACGGAGACGAACAAGCACATTTTTGATAATTACATATGCAACAATCTGACTAATAGCCTATTCACACGGACACCATACCAACAATATACACAACGCGAAAAGAAGATTGTTGGTACTAAAGATTACGATAGGGCGGCTTTTATCACAGGGACAATGTGTTAACGATATTGCCAATATAACAGCAAGAAGCGCCGATGTGAAAGTCGCAGAACGATATTTATGGATAAACCGAAGACTTTATGGTTCCAGGATTCATGATTTCGCTTTTTTTGGACCTAAACTAGTGATTGCAAACTACTGAAGCCGAAATTCAGATATTGTTACATTTTAGTTTTTTAGGAATTACGATGAATATTTGAGTAGAATCCTGGAATGTTATTTTAAATAGTAATTCTGCTGGATATTTCATTTCATTTTGTTAATACAAAACATGCAAATTTAGGAATACTGAATTCCTGATATTATTCATATTTTAATTAATGTATTACGATACTGTGAATAACTAACAGAGATCTTATGTTATAATATATAAACTGAACAATACATATAATGTATGTAAGTTTTCTGAAGCATGTTTTGCTAAAATATCGGCTAAATATATATTTGGTGTACCGGAGAGTTTTTTCGTTTATTTGGTATTATTAAAATATAAACAAATCGAAAGAAAAAAATGTACTTTATTGAGTAAAATAGTTACCATTGTGATCTGTAACACTCTGCCATTTATCAGAAAGAGGAAATATTCCCGATTTATAAAATTCCTGATTTTTTGAAGGAAAAAATTGTTCAAAGCTCATTTTAACATGGTTCATATCTGTCTTGTTTCTTAAAAAGTGTTCCAGTGACCGAAATAAGTGATAGTCGGAGGGTGAAATTTCTGGTGAGTAGGGTGGGTGTGTTAGAACCTCCCAATCAAGCTCATAAATTTTTTCACGTGTCTTTTTTTGATGAATGAGGTCAGGCATTGTCACCTTGAAGAATAACTCCAAATAATAACGTGCAAATGTTTTATGTAGCAACTGTAGCAGATTTTTTTTATGGTTCTAATACAACATTAAACAGTATAAACAATGTTTTGATGAAAATTCTTCCGCTATTCTAAAATGCAAGGGTTTAAAATGAAAGAAAAATGTTGGAATATGGGGTTATTGGAGATTGTTAAATAAAACACATACATAGGCTTTAAACATCTTTATTCAATCATAGCCAGAGAAGAACTGTTTCAGCATAAGTATTTTTATATTATCTGAAAGCTTACGTCATGATGTGACCGCTTTATATTGCAGCCTCAGCCTAATTATGTTCGAATATTATCTTTGTATATTAGAACAATAAGTTGTTCTATATTTTTGGTTTTGCTGACTTAACTTTAATTACTTGAAACCTTAATCTTTATTAGTTGCAAGAATGAAATCTCAACACTCCCACTCAAAACAAAAATAAAATTTAATTTTAATGCATATTTTCAAAAATAATATATTTTATTATATTTATATTATTGAAATGGTTTTTCAGACCTAGATCTTTACGGAATTTCTCAAATTTTTCTCTCGGTAACCCTTTAGTAAAGATGTCAGCTAGTAAATTATCTGTAGAGGCATATTCTAGCTTAATTAATTTCTTTTTAATTAACTCTCTACTAAAAAGGTATTTAATATCGATATGTTTGGTTCTTTTATGATCTGAAAGATTATTTGCTATGCTAATGCAACCTGTGTTGTCCTCATAAATAGGAATGGGGTTTAGTATTTCTATATTAATACTATTCAATAGTGATTTTAACCAAATAGCTTCTTTTACACCTTCAAAAAGAGCCATAAATTCAGCCTCAGATGAAGATGCTGCCACCGTGTTTTGTCGTTTAGCTTTTCACGACGTACAACACGATTCAAACACTTTAAATATGTACCCTGAAGTACTTTTTCTGTTGTCTTCATTATTACCCCAATCCGAATAAACATAGCCAATGATTTTATTTGTATATTTATCATTTTTAATGTTAATTTTAAATAAAGGGAGCCTTTAACATATCTTAAAACTCGTATTAAACATTTTCAAAGTTCTGCATTAATATTATTATTTCTTTTATTTATTATTATAATTTTTTCCTTTTAATATGATATCTACTTAGTAGATTTATTGCTAAACATAGATCAGGACGATCAATGAGATTTATGAAAGGTGATTTGCAGTCTATATCTAAAGCTAGATTTTTATAATCTATTTTTCTAGGAAGTGGAGTATCATTGACTTGCATTCTGCCATATTAATTTTTTGTAAAATTAGTTGATCTTTGTTTAGAATTATTCTTATACCTCAGAAGGATTTTATTTCATTCAAATCTACCATTTGAAAACATTGTTTCAAATACATTTTAAAATTATTCATAGTTGTTTGTTTTTTTTTTTTTTATTTATTTTTTTTTTACTCTTAATAAACATCAACATATAATACTATATTTTTGTATACATCACCGTTATCTAAGAAATATAAACAATGATCAACATTTGAATTTTTTTAAACTTTTATTTTTTAATATTTGGTTGAAACGTTCGTACCATCATCGGGAAGACTGTTTCAACCCATACAATGATTTATGCAATAAACATACTTGGTTTCTTTGTGAACTGACGTTTTCAGGAATCACCATATAAACAGTTTCTTTTAAAGTGCCATTTAAAAATGCAGTTCTTACATCCATAATGAATGAATTAATAAATCATATTGAACTGCAAAAGCTAGAATTAATCTTAATGTCAACTATCTAGTAAATGGTGCAAAAATATCTGGATAGTCTATTAAATATTTTTGACTATCACCTTTTGCGACCAATCTGGCTTTATATTTTGATGAATTCCCATTTACGTCATTTATATATATATATATATATTTTTTTATTTATTTATTTATTTATTTTTTTTTTAATATATACCCATTTGCAACCTTCTATGTTTACATTGGGGGTTTTATAGCTAAACTCCAAGTTTTGTTTAAATTTAAGGAATTTAATTCTCCTTTTATTGCCTGCTCCCACTGAATTCGATTGTCTCTAATATTTATTTCATTATATGTTTGTGGTATTTTGTCTAGAGAATATTGAGCATTCATTATTAAATTATATTTGCTCATTTGCTCAATCATTTTCAGTGTAATTGGGTCTTGGATGATTTTTATTTCTGTCACTACATCTGAATTCTAAATTATCTTGATTTTGAATATCAAGTTTTTACTTTTGTGTTCAGTTGTTTCTACATTATCTGATTTTGTATCAGGTCCTGATTTTATATCAGGTTCTGATTTTTTTATCAGTTTAGTAGTAGAATTATATTCAGACATATTATTTTCCTCATTTATTTTTGGTCGAGACGTCAGAAAATTGATTTCATTTAGTATAACGTCTCGAGCAACAATAAATTTTGCAGCTTGCACATCCCATAATTTATACCCATTTGGTTCATAACCAATTAATATGCTTTTATTTGATTTTAATTCAAATTTGTAACTTTTTATTTTATTATGTACATATACAGTTGAACCAAAAAATTTTAAGATATTGTAAATTGGGTTTGCGCCTATGCCACAATTCATATGGTGTTTTCTTATTAGCGAGAGCATTTGTAAGGGTGCGATTTATTAAATAAGTTGCTGTTAACACAGCTTCGCCCCAGAAAGATTTGTTTAATTTTGAACCGTATATTTGTGTACGAGCTTTCTCTGTTATTGTTCGGTTCATACGCTCTGCTACACCATTTTGTTGTGGTGTATGAGGTACTGTTAAATGATATGTTATGCCTTTTTCTGAACTTTTTTTTTTTTTGTTTTTGTTTTTAGTTTTTTGAATTCATACGACAGATATTCTCGCCCATTGTCCCAATATAAATTTATTATATTTAAATTAAAATGAGCAGAGGCTTTAGCTTCAAAGTCTTGGAATTTTTCATTACCTCCCATTTAAAAGTGATTAAATATGTTGCAGTGTAATGAGTAAAATGATCAATGAAAGTCAAAAAATAATATTTGTTATCTACTGTGGTTGGCGTGATTGGTCCACAGAGATTTGTATGTACTATAAATAATGGTCTATTATCAAGTTTTCTTGACTTTATTAAAGGGGAGTCTTGCTTGTTTTCCTTATATACAAGCTTCACATACTCATTTGTTGGAGTCATATTTTTTTTATTAAATTTATGTCATTCATTAAATTGTTTGTTTTTATTTTTTTTTACAAACTTATCTTTACTTACTAATATGACCAAGTCGGTCATGCCATCATTTATAATTAACATTGACATTATTACTCAAATGAGCCATACATTTTTTTTTTTTTTTTTTTTAAATTTTAAAACTGACTCCAATTAAATTATTTAAGAGCTTACCTTTGACGACAATTTGATCTTTAGATTTAAATTTACCTCTTGTGGATAAAAAATTACTGTCATACCGCTCTCTTGAATTCGGCAAACTGATAAAAGGTTACAGGTCATTTCTGGAGAGAAAAGAACATTGTCCAGTCGTCCACTAATGCCTTGATTTGTTATTACTTCAATTGTTCCCCTTTTTGTCGCCTTAATGGTTGCGCCTGTCTTCGCCACGCCAATATCTAAAGGTCTCTCCAAATCTTCATATGTTGTAAAAACCTCGCTATTATTTATTATGTGGTCTGTTGCTCCGGAATCCAGGATAAATGTTACATGATTTTTGTCTGTGTTGTCTTGATGGTTTCTTGAAGTTTCTTCATTTCTTAGTGTACGTTTATAATAGTAGCATTCATGTTTTAAATGATTATTGCGACCACAAAGATCACATTTTTTTTTTTTTTTTTTTTTTAATTTGAAAATTTATTCAAACCCTTGCGACAGTTATTAAAATAACTATTATTATGTGATTTTTTAAATTTATGTTTATTAATATGTGATTTTTGTTTAAAATATTTAAAAGCCGTTGTTCTTGAAGAACTTGTCGTTTGCAGGACCTTTATCCATTTCTTCTAATTTGGCACCGGCTGTTATTAATTCTGTTACAATTTCATCAAACGTGGTAAAATGTTGTAACAAAGTTTGATTTGCTTGTAACTTGAGACTTAATAATTTTTTTGCATAGTGTTAATTGTGTAGCTAAGCATTTTCTTTCATAAATTTTATCCAAGCTTTCTAAAATGTCTTTGGCATATTGCTGTTCCTTTGCAAGTCCCAAAAATGAGTCGTGTAGATAATCAATGATGGTGTTTTTTTTGCAATCAAGTCCTTTTTCGTCCAGTCTGGTGTTATTTGTAGTGGAACTGGGTCTAACACAACTTTAAGCACTTCAATTTCTGCTAGTAAAGATCTCACTCTGAATTTCCACACACTATATTTTTCACCATTAAAACTTTGATTATTTTTCACCATTTTCTTTATTCTTTTATTTATTTTATGTCACGTAATTATTTAATGAAACAGTTATGCACTTTTCAATATTAAATTATTAACACTTACACTATGAGCACTATTATTACTGAGTTTGTAAAAAATGTTATTATTTGTTTTATTATTTTATTTCTCCAATTTGCGTTAGCCTGGGCCCATAACCTGTTGGAATATGGGGTTATTGGAGATTGTTAAATAAAACACATACATAGGCTTTAAACATCTTTATTCAATCATAGCCAGAGAAGAACTGTTTCAGCATAAGTATTTTTATATTATCTGAAAGCTTACGTCATGATGTGACCGCTTTATATTGCAGCCTCAGCCTAATTATGTTCGAATATTATCTTTGTATATTAGAACAATAAGTTGTTCTATATTTTTGGTTTTGCTGACTTAACTTTAATTACTTGAAACCTTAATCTTTATTAGTTGCAAGAATGAAATCTCAACAAAAAACAATAATTAGGTACTCAAGATTACAGAGTTTAATCAAAACGCAAAAGAAGTCTGTTTAATTCAGCGAATAAGTCGTGACTGTTCGCATACTGCACTAATAATAAAAACGAAAGAACTTTCAGGTACACCTAATATTTGATTTTTCGAAAAGAAACTTTTGTTTGTTATTCTAAGCATCAAGAACTTTCTTTTGATACCACAAAAAAAATATTTATTTTTTTGAAAAATGCTATTTGTTAGAAGCTTATAGTTTGTTTACAAGCTGGTCTAGTTTGTTGAACACCATTTTGTTATGTTACACAGATTAATTCATTATACTGACTGCAGTTTTCCCATAAAATATGAGCTTTCAACTTCATGGTCCGCATATTGTTGTCCATTCCACTTAATAACGATTTAAAACATGAAGTTAAAACACTTATGCGCATAATAATGGTTACAATCCGGAAATAATAGATAATTTAGTCCACAAAAATCTTAAACTAGTCCATTTTTATCCATTTATTAAATATAATGATAATTCGAAAAACGTTGCACATCCGTATTTAGGTGATTGAAGCTTAGAATTTCGCATAAACATAAAACTAATAATAACAATATAAAAACCGCGTTTAATATTACCATCATCCTTAAAAAATTACTACCTAATAATAAAAATAAACAGATAAGTTGAACAGAATTGGTTTTTAATTAAATTAAAACGTGCAATTCATCAGAAGAGCATTCAAAATTAATACCTCCGAATATAAGAAGTCTTTGAAAGCTCAAAACTGATTCTATCTTTTCCGAATATCTCATCAATGAAAATCGTAGAGCAATTATTGAACCTAAAATTCTACATTTCTTACTGTCTACTGTTTTTCTGGTTGTCAAACCCTGGTTTATAGCAGGGCTTCGAACCGGAACTGAACCGAAAACCGAAAAAAACCGTTATTTTTGTCGGAACGAAAACCGGAACTGAACCGAAAAAAAAATATCGGTTTATTTCGGTTCAGATAATGTTTATGTGAGTGAATATAAAACACATTTTATTTAAGATTATTTTTTAAACTGATGAGCAGAAAAAAATCGTAATTCGTAATTTTTAACTGATAAGTAAAAAAAATGCGCTTCTATTATTTCGGAAGAGAGGGGTTGAACGCCCAGAACCCCCCCCCCCGCGCAACGACCTTGGTATGATTATCAAAGAATAAGGAATAAAATGTTCTTCTAAATTATAGTAGAAAATAAATTTCTAATACAAATAAAAGCATTTATACTCTATCTCTGAAAGACTGATAGTACTAAATCATTTTGTCAGGCAGTTGGCGTCACCAGTGGCGTGCACATTTTAAACACGTTTAAATTGGTTTTGTGTATTTCTATATTACTATTTATCATTTTATTAAACGCACGCCTGTGACCATATTTATCATATCATTAAACACACCCCTGTAACCATATTTTTCCTCAAAATTTTAGGGTCAAATTTTTATGGCCTATTGTGTTTAACCCTAGTTCGTATTCCCATATAATATGTGCGGCACACTCGGCTGTTTTTAACAATATTTCGTTTCGAACTATTCATATTTTGTCGCTTTTGTTTTACCGCTTCTGTGTGATAATACAATAACTTTTTACAAATAATAAATTTTATTATTATCAGTCTTTCGGAGATATAAAAGTATATAAAAGTTTATCACTCGGAACTGAACCGAAAACCGAAAAAAACCGTTATTTTTGCCGGAACGAAAACCGGAACCGAACCGATATATATTTTTTTAATTGAACCGGAACGAAAACCGAAACGAAAAAAATAACGGTTCGAAGCCCTGGTTTATAGCATAGAAAATGTATTTTTCAAGAATAAATAATAAGGGCACTATGGATCTAAGCCTAATATTAAAATAGTTAGAAGACTTGGTTAATCAACTATATCCTAAGTAAAACCTGTAAAATCATAATGTTTGACCGGCCTAGCGTAGTGGTAACACATGTGCTGTGCGTTACTAAGGTCTCGGGTTCGAATCCAGTACAGGCATGGAATTTTTCAAAAATAATAATTTTCTTGGCTAATTGCCGCAGTAGCAAAAGTCATGAAAATAAAATTTAAAAAAAAAAACATTTATAGTACACGATGCGATTTCCCGTTTTGAATCTCGTACGATTTACAGTACACAAATTATTGTATCGTGTACTAAAGGATTTTTGTACGAGATCTTGTACGATACTGAAAACCAACCAATTTTTATTGTCTCGACCTAAAATATTGGACAGAATGAACCAATAATGGCGCAGTATAGAATGCGCATATTCATGTGACCGTAGCGAACAACTGTTCATCTGTCAAACATATTTCGAGGTTATTTAGTATCAACTTTAGCAATATTTTTTCTTATTTTGTATAAATTAAATTAGATTTAGCTGTTCACATTCTTAGGACATTTATATATATATATATATATATATATATATATATATATATATATATATATATATATATATATATGTTTGGATTTATTCAACATCTTATTATCCAACATACTTAACGAGTGACTTATCTAAGGTGACCATTAAACATTCCAATCCGGGGAAAAGTACCGGGGGAATTATTTTAATTTTTTTTATTTTGAAGTAGGGTAACTGCAGCGAATTTCGACTATGCAGGTAATTTCGACTATCCCATTATTTCTCTAAATAATTGCTACCATATAGCCGTAGTATAACGTAGCACTATGTTTATGTGAAAAACTAGTATCACTTTATTTTAAACCACGTGTGAATATCGTTAGACGAACAGTGTAGATATTTATATTTTTTAAGTGTTAAAATATTTTTTTATTGGTTTTAATCAGCAGTTGTTATCAAAGAAAAGTTAAACAAAATATTTTGGATTGAATAAACTGATAAGAACTGGTCCAAATACATATATATTTGCTGGTAAAATTTGATTTTCATAATATTTTGTTACAATATCACAGACTAAATAAAACAGATTTGATTGCAGGTAATATCGACTAGAGGAATGAAGCTACTACGGACGACTAGTCGATATTACATGCATGCATGTTTCACTTACCTAATTTGACGACAATTAAAATCACGTCTTACTAAAAGTCTCTATTATCATATTCTTTTACCTAAATAAAATGTAAAAGAGACAAGATACGTTGGTTATCTTAAAATTTTAGGGTAGTCGATATTAACATCACTTTTTTGAAATCAACGTTTTTTTCATATTTTTTTTAATGTCGAACTTAAGTTATAATAACAGCTTGTTTCATCGTGAAAATATTTAGCACCTAAAGATAAGTCAATGAGGTATCGATTGGGACCACTTTCCTACCAAAATATTGAATAGTACGTAAATTAAAAAATAAATAAATTTGGTAGTCGAAATTCACTGCAGTTACCCTAAGTTTGTAGATTTTTTTTAAACATTACTTATCCACAAACTACTCTTGATTACAGTTTCTATACTTCGCATTTATTTATTCAAATTGGGTGTTACGCATAAAACAAATTCAACGGAATCATCATTAATATAATATGTTTTCATTTTCCTTAACTATTTTATAACGATAATAATGACAACAATAATATTTTTTGATAAACAAAAATCGTAGTTTTATAGACAAAAATAATAATAACAAAATAAATAAAATAATAATTCCCTTCAATTTCAAATGTAATAAATTAGAACAGAAAACGGTACGGCTTTGCGAATCCAGGAGATTTACTGATTCGGGACAAAGATTAATATTATCAGTCTTCAAAAATTGGTAAACTATCAGATCAATTTTCTAAAAATTTACTGTGTAGTAACGTTACTTCAAGATAAAATATTATAAAAAGTATAATGACTTTCATTCATGATAGTAACTGACCTTGCTCATAGTGACAAATTTAGTTACAATGAACATAGTAACTGAGTTACAGAATTGGTCTGTATATGTCCACTTTAGGTTATGTACAATTATTTGAATTCTGTCAACTTACAAAAATAGACTTAGTGCGCATCAATTGGTACAGATTCAAAGCGATAAATATTGGATGGTATACTACAATAATTTTACATCCGATAATTCTGAACTAAATTTGCAATGCAATAATTATTTATCGTACGACAAATCGTACGAAATTCAAAACGAGAAATTGCATCATATATTACAGGTTTAATAGGTGGCTACGATACAATGGAATTATATTTGTTTCACTTGGGTTTACTTGTTTAATCAACTACTTTAATATTGAGTTAAGACCCATAGTGCTCTTAGGATTTATTAAAGAATAGTATATTCTGTAACAAGGTTGGAGCTCGTGAGGAACCACGAGCAACGAATTTTCTCATTCCAACCGAGTCACAGACCCTACTTTCTCCACGACCACCAAAAAGAAAAAAAAATTAACAAATAATTATTTTAACAAACATTTTATCATAACAAATAATTTATATTACATAACAAATTAATAAATTAATTAAACTATTTTCTTTATTTATTATTTGTTTAATTTTAATTTAATTTGCCGCACATCGGCCACTATTTTAGGTTAGGAAGTTATGTTGCATTTATTTAATGTAAACGTTGTATATATCTTAATGTAACCCTACAAAAACAAAAGACAACAAGCATGGAATAGTTATTCCATAACAAGTGATGGAATGAAATACACGCAAAATGCATAAGAAGATAAGTGTTTTAGAATAACATTCCAACTCTTGTGTTAGAATATTAACTTTCTGTAGTCAAAATTGGTTTTAGAATTGTTAAATTCTATAGTGGTCGTGGAGAAAATATATTTCCCACACGATAAAATAAAAAAATGTACAGTGTTCCATTTAAAAACATGTATTTTATAAAATAACGGGTTTATTTGATGTTTAATTGTTTTACTAATTTAAATTTGTCGCTACATAACATTTAACTGATACCATGAGACAGCCGTGAAAAATACGGCACAAATAAACATCTGTCAAGATTCATGTCTTGTCCTCAACTGCACTAAGCCATTTACTAACTTGCAAATGTTTCTCAGCTCATCTACAAAATTAATAAAATGCTAACAGTGCATTCCTTAATGTATTATACAGGGTGGTCGAAATGTTCAAAACGCCTTGTCAGATGAGTAAATTGCGTGTGAATTTATTGACGTCCGTGATACTACCCACAGCAATAAACTAAAAACTCAATTGGGCTGTAACACTCACGATTTTATATGTGTATATTTTCAGCTTCTTTCTGCAACACCCGATATGAATCTGTAACTACCTTTATTTCATTCTTAACCTTCAGCAAATATATAAATTCAGTGCATAAAGAGGGTTTATAACCTTGATAAAGAACGTTCAAAACTACGACTCTGAAACTTCGGCTCTTTCTAAAGGTGACAAGAGATCTTTGGATGTATGTGTAAATAAGTTAGCAGCAGGATAGACCAAGGCGAATCGGAAATAAAAATGGAGATCGATATTGTTACTTTCATGTTTGAAATGAACTATTTTATTACACAACTTAGTAAGTGGTGTAATAAAACAGTTTCAAACAAGAAAGTAACAATATCGGTCTCCTTACTTGTTAGCAGAGCGTATTTTGATCAAAATAAAACAACTTAATTGTTTTAATGTACATATATTGAACTTGAAAAAGAATAAATATATTTTGTACAATAGAAACAACGTATATTTTAATTATCTAAAGAAGTCCAGTCAAGGTCATATTCGAATGTTCCAAACTAAGATTTTAACCACGCCTATCAAAATCGAGCCATTGGCGTAGCAAAAATTTTTATCTTGACGGCTCTTAATTCAGCAATATTTAACATTATTTATTTTAATTATTGATTTCCATAATGTGATTATATACTATAATTCTTTGTTGCCGATTTAGTTCGTTAAATAACGTTAATTAGCTCGTTCCACTCGGTTCTACTAACCTGACACTTTCCTAACCTAATATAACGTTTCGTCATTAAGGTCCGGTCTTTCCATCTTCAGATAAAGTTCCAGGTAACTTTCTGACAGTAAAGGTTATTTATAACTTCATCTGCTGAATAAATGTCAATACCAGTCAGTGAATCCAATACGTCAGTCTCATTATCCGTTAGATAAATATCCGATAGATACATTTGTATAGAAAGAAGGGATGACATTTATTCAGCAGATGAAGTTATAAATAACCTTATCTGTCAGATAGTTACCTGGAACTTTATCTGAAGGTGGAAAGACCGGGCCTAAATAGAAGAAGTTTGTACATAAACTAGAAGATATGTAGCTCGCTCCACTCTGTTTAACTAACCTGACACTTTCCTAACCTAAGATAAAATTTAAGTAATGTACATAAATGTGAACCGAAATAGTCCAACAGGAATTTTTGATCCAATAAGTATTTCGAAAGATATCGATTTTTCTTTGCAACATAATTTATCTTACGTGCTAACAATATTTATCTGACTGACTAGAACTAGAGAGCTATAGCTAGGTCTTGATGCAAGCCCATCTCAAGTACGGTTGTATCTTTAGATAGAAACACGTGAATGATTCTTTCGAATGTATTATTTTTAATAAGCACCCACAATTTGTTATCACTACCTACAAAACAGAAAAGTGTGAAAATTCACACTGCACATAATCCTTTTTTTTTTACCTTTTATTTACAGCAATCCCTATGATTTATCGAGAAGAGGACAAGAAATGGCACATTACTATCAAAAATCGCGACTAAATATATATTTTTAAAATCAATTTTCGTTGGTTAATCAAGAAATCCAGAACATTTTATATGTACATATATGTTCGTCATATTTTAACCCTCCATGTGCTATAAAACCAGCCGTTGAGCCATAATTTCTATCATACTAACGAAAACCTAATAAACTGAATGCAATAAATTATAAAATCATTCCCAAGAAATACGCGTACCGTAAAATTAAAAATTATAATCAAAATCAACTAAAAAACTATAATTAATTTTAAAACAATAATTAAATGCATGTTACTACAAGGCATATTAGCAACACTTTCATTTTTTATAATTTATAATTTTTAACATTGACTCGCTTTCTCTGTTCACAGAAATAAAATCAAAGGAAGTGTTGGGCATCTTCAACAAGCTGTAATAGATGTCACTATGAAAACAGAATCATTTATTAAAGTAATTGCAACGCGCGAATTAAATGCTGGTTTTGTAAGATTACATATATCTTAAACAAGATGGTTGTCACATTTTATTGCCTTGTAATAATGTAATAGACTGTACTACAAGTAATGCCCATTCAGAATACAGCCTTTACTTTTATGTTTATAGCGAATTAACTATAAAACATAATTTTATGAGCAAACTATAATTTTTATAAAATAAATTATTTTATAACAGTTTTATCTCTTTCTTATTTTTGTTCGTATTTACGTTAAAATGTAAGACTTTATTTTCCTTGTCCTACAACTGTTTGAATGAAAAACTCTTTTAATATATGCAATAAGTAATGTTTTACTAATATTGATATTTCTAATATAAAATGGAAAATGGTTGACGCCAAAATTGCAGTCAGTAGAATGAATAAAAATCTTTTGTGGACTGTTTTTTTTTTTTAATTTTTTGACTGCAAGTGTCAAAATTTTAGACCTTAACTCAAAAGTAATATAAGTAATCTAAAGCTAAAAATATATACCAATATAAAAATAGTATACCAATTTACCAACAAAATTCAAATTGTTTTTTCTATTAAAAATTTGGTCAAAAATTTTTTGACTCCAATTTTAGCCAAAATATTGTTTTACGCTAATTTTGGGGTGAGAATTATGAAAAAAATATTTAAAAAAATCATGCTTTCCCAGTTTTTGAGTTAAAGCCGATTTGGGTCAGTTTTTCGCCAATAATTCCAAAATGTTTGCGCTAACTTCAAAATGGACTAAATTTTGTTGATCTTTGACCAAAAATACATAGTTGTACCAATTTTCAATAAAATCGGAGACAAAAATGTTTTGCTTAAAATTCACGATTTTTTTAAGGTCTACCCCTTACGATTTTTTCGATTTTTGACCATTTTCAAGGGTTTTGGATTACTGCCCATACAAAACTTAATAACCGGTTTATTAAAGCCCATTTTTTTTATTTTTTTTTTTTACTAAACAATCTATGTGGATTTTAAAAATTCAAACTGCAGATTTCTATCCCTAATCATTTTATAGTTAGGATTTATAAACAACAAAATTAAATTTTTCAAAAATTTTTTTTCTTTCAAAATATGGTTATAAGCCAATTAGGAACTCAAGATTTTAAATATTTCAACCGCAGGTCTTTATCGCATTTCGTTTTTGAAATATGTCCATACGAAAATGAAAATTTCTATATATCACGCCATATTAAAATTTGTCATAATTTTAAAATAAGCTAAACAAATTAAGCCTCACATTTTTTTTTTTTTTTTGTCTAAATAAACTACGAAGAATCCAAAAATTCTAACCTCAGGTCATTTTCTCTAACCGTTATTTGAGTTTTAATTTTTATTAATTCACAGTTTTCACACAAAATGCATTAAACGATTAAAGCCCCAAATTATTTCTAGATTAAATAAACTACGGAGAATCCAAATATTAATTGAGGTCGCTGTCTCAAACCGTTTTTGAGTTGTGCTTTTTTTAATTCACAATTTTCACAAATAATTTAATTTATACTATTAAAAAATGTCCTAATCTCGAAACGCGTTGAACGATTAAAGCCAGAAATTTTTTCTGTACTAAATAAACTACGGAAATTTTTAGATGCCTTTAACCCAGTGGTGCCTAAACTTTATCGGTTCCCGGCGCCATTAATTTATTAGAATTTTTCCGAGTAGCCCCAAGTAAAAACTGATCCAACTAACGCAGTTATAGGAATAATGAAATATTTTCGCGGCGCCCCTGTACCCCATCTGCGGCGCCCCAGGGCACCGCGGGCATAGTCTTAGAATCGCTGATCTAGTACTAGCTACAAAGTCAATCTTTTTCGGTTTAGGACGATTCGCTTATTTTTTTGGCCGCTGGATTCTAGAGCCATCTTTGTGTTATTTCCTAAGTTACAAGATCTCCCTGGTTACAAAACAACTAACAACCGAAAAACATCAGTGTCATTATTAGCTGATGCAGGAATAGATATATTAACATTAAAACGTCACAGGGGGTGGAAATCTTCAAATGTGGCGGAGGGCTATATTGAAGACTCCATTTCAAGTAAAATAGCTAATAAGAATCTAAAAGATAACAGCAACACGTCTGACAATAACGGAGCTGGTACAAATACTACTACTTGCACCAGCTCTACCAATGCACAGTTTGTTTCAAACTGTCAAAATAAAGAAAATGTACAGAAGAATAATGAAGCTACAAAAATGTATAACTGTAATAATTGTTCAATAACCATAAGTTATCGAATGTAAATAAATAAATTTAATTTTTCTAATAAGAATTACTTTTGGTCGCCCAAAAAATATAATGTGCACCTTTACCAAAAAGATCTTTTTCGTCCTCATCTGTAACGGCTGCGCCTCGGCCTTCGAATTCAGATGGCTGTTAAAAAAACTCTACTATATTTCGTTTTTGTGCATAAAAGGCGTGTTTACGGTGACTGTTAAAATATGTAAAAAGAGTTGGTCTTAGGTTTTAATTAGAGACATCCGTAGAAAAATTTACCTATATACCAATTTTTATTTTTTACTTCTATTTGCAGACAGTCTTGGAATAATTAAATTATTCTATGAAATTCATGTCTAAAGCGTCTTTTTAGAATTATGTAGGTGTAACCACCAAAAAACCCTTATAGCGTCACTCATGTATCTGTATTTTTGTCTGTCTGTACGGTAGAAACTGTAGCCAAACGGATCAACATAGAATTTTGTAATTTGGCACGTTTGTACAACAATTTGACACACGAGAGTTCAAAAAAATACATCACGGGATAAATATAAACAAATATGTATGTAATGGAAAATATTTTTTTTTTAAATTTTGAGTGGGGTATCAAAAACCTCTTTACCGTTACTATTACCGTCTAGAATTTTCAAAAACTCATTTTTTTTTTTTTACATATTTAGATTCTTTATACCTTCAATAATAACTTTCTAAAATATTAAATCAAAATTCTTACGAATACGCGATCAAAAAAGATATCGAGCGAGTTTCCTTAGCAGAAAAAGGGCACCAACGCGGCAACGAAAAGCGGTCGCTTGGAGAAGAAGCAAGACCTACTGGAGCAACATCAGGCACTTGAGGACGAAGGTCTACTTCTGTACGGTCCATGCATTGCCGATTAATTGATTGTAAGTCATAAAAATCAATTTTA
The DNA here is from genome assembly GCA_963971575.1 of Liopterus haemorrhoidalis. Lineage (NCBI taxonomy): Eukaryota > Metazoa > Arthropoda > Insecta > Coleoptera > Dytiscidae > Liopterus > Liopterus haemorrhoidalis. The sequence continues at coordinate 37,445,599 of OZ020611.1, read as the reverse complement.
AAAACAATATTTACAAAAAAATGTAAAAAAAACTTTAAACGCTTTTTTCTCGAATATATTTTTTTTAACTGGCGGACAGTTAATCTCCGGGTCTACTGGGCCGATTTTAATAAACTTTGAAGCATTTTGTTTGTTTTTATATCCTGTATGATAGTTTACCACAATTTGACCACAAAAAAAATATATAAAATTTTTGAATCGATTTTTGAAAAAAAAATTTAAAATGTCCGCCATGATTTTTCAATTTTTCTGGTAAACTATCACGTAAGAACACTTCCTTTTTGTAACGCATTTTGAATTTTATGTTTTAGACTTACCGTTCCAGAGATTAACTGTCCGCCATGCAGAATTGTTTTTTTAAGAAGAAATTTTGAGCGCCCTCTACAAAATGTAAAATTAATAGAAAATAAAAATAAAAATTTTTTTCGTAATCTTTAAGAATTGTTTTATATTTTAAAAAATTGATAACCATATATAGTAAAGAAAGTGAAAAAAAATGTTGAATATATGCCATTTTTTAGCATTCTAGACGGTAATAGTACCTTAAGGCGTAGATAAGAAACGAAATTTTTATTTTTGAAACATCATTTTTTTTATCGGAATTTCGCCAAAAATATGTCAAAAAACATCCCCCACTTTATTTCCCAAAGGGGTTGATCTAAAAATCCGAAAAAATCTCAATTTGGTACTTTGATGGAAACCAGAATAGCCCAACAGGAATTTTTAATCAGATTTTTTTTTTTTTCTAAAAATGATCTGCCAAAAACTAGTTGAAAATTGAATAAATTTATTAATATTAATAAAAATCATTTATAGTAGTAAAATACTTAGGAAACAAATAACACATTGTTAGGTTAGGAGAAATACGTTACTGAAAATGAAAAAAATAAATAAAACCATTTAGCAATACATTACTTATTAATTTAATGAAGACTTAGATACAAAGGAAATGCAGATAAAATTGCTTGTTTTTTTTTAAGTTAAATTTTGTGAAGAAATTTTACCAAATTATTTTAATGAAATAATTGGAAATTTAGTTTTAAAAAAATAAATGAAAGCTCTTAGTACTCAATTAAGGAATAAAAATGATTATCAAAAAACTGTTGTGTTTGACGTGATTATATAAAAAATATTGTCCTAGACCAGGGGTCGGCAATCTTTTTGTCAATAAGGGCGCAATATAAATTCAAATGTTATTGAGGGCGCATTAAAACGTAAAATATGTAAACACTCGTGGTTGGCAAGGTCGTCTAATCTAAAAACGGTCCTCACCTCCCAAAATCCAAGAGATGAGCCAAAAAAAAAGGTCCTCAGCTCTCAAAATCCAAGAGTACCGAGTAAAAAAAAGCTCCTCACCTCCCAAAATCCAAGTGACGAGCAAAAAAAAAAGGTCCTCGGTCCTCGTGTGGATATTGGGCTCAGTATATGTGTGTCTCAATAGCGAGGGCGCCGTGTTACCGACCCCTATCCTAGACATTAGTCCCAGCTTTCTGTTGGGATCTTACATTTATCAAAAGCATGCAACTTCTAAAATGTGTGGAAATTCACACTTCACATCAATTTTTTAAATAAAAATTTTTAACACTCGACAAGAAAGTATCAACAGAAAAGAAAGCATCCAGTTAGGAGTATGCAAAAGTTTTTCTGAATGTTCTGTTTTTGTCCTCTTGTTTAAATTTGAATAGTTCTCTTTTTACACTTTGAATTTCTGAAAATCATATACATATGTAACATTTCTTGGCACAGTTTCAAGTATCCAAAATATAATATATCATTTGGTTAAAATAACAGATAAATAACCATTAATTATAAACAAAATCTAACAGATGAAGCTTAAAAAAGAATCGTGTTTTATTTCGGTCAATCATTTACTGCTGTTAATTACTCAACTCCACATTACACGTTTGCAAATAAAAAAAAATCTGTTACAGATTTATAAAATCCAGATAAAATGGTTACAGGTGGTGCTTCTAAAATAATACATAAATTTATCGTTATACCAATTAGCGCACAGTGAGGAACCGATATGTTTACAATATATCAGTTTCAAGTTCCGATCACCATCATCTCTTTAAAATTATGATATACTCAATTAACACGCAGCCTCTGTGTACTTTTTAATTAATATCTCTTGTAGTGGAAATATCGCGAGTATATCACGAATCTACAGTAGTCACAAGAGATACAAATGTATAATCCACATAATAACTCTACCGAAACGTGTTAGAAATTATAATTAATAAATGGAGAAAAAGTTATGACGTTACGGAGAAGTAAACATGGTATAAAGTTGCTCTATTGAGCTAGAAGTTTATAAAAATTGATGTGAAATGTCAATTCACACAATTCAGGATTTCCTAAGTATTTAGTATGGGACTAGGGATGGGAATAAAACTTAATTAACCGATAAAATGATCAATTGATTAATCTGTAATGTTCTAATCGATTTTCGATTAAATAGGTTAAAAATTTAGGATTAATAGATTAAATAGGATGAAATAAATAAAAACAAATACACACCTTCACCCGGGTGACACTGGCATGTAATGACCTTGGCTCGAGTTTTAGTTTTATGGTACATTAGTAGATGGCGACAGAGTGCAAAATAAATTACGAATATACCCGACTTCGAACGATCAGAAGCGTCGCGTTCTATAGTGCGTTCGAAGGTGAGTTTGCAGTACAGGGCATATGGAGTAGTTCTTTTTCATACTCTCTAATGGGTTTACAGAATGACGCTATCCTTTTCTTGCTAGTCGACGTTGCCAGCTCTAAAACGCGCTGATCTGTGAAGACGCAGTATTCTACAAATGGCCATTTGTTTTTGTTGAGTGTTATTTTGAGTTTTATAAGAGTTGATTTTTGTAAATAATACGAGTTTTTCATATTGTTATAATTGACACATTTGACACTTTTACAACATTTGGCAACACCGCTCCCATTTGCCATAAGAACTATACTGCAAACTCACCTTCGAACGCACTATAGCTGTAGATCAGCCGCCATTAGCTGTCAAACACATGACAGTTGGTGTTGAAGTAATACGCATTTAAGCTTGTTAGTTTTCAAATACGTGGTTCAAATAATAGAGTTTTATTTCCAATTTTGGTCATCTTATACTGTATTTGATACATACATTATACATCTCGGGAAGACGGACAAAAATTGATTTTTGCGGATATTGTCTTATAATGATCTGAAATATGTAGAAACCAAATATGAGGCCGAAAAAAAACAGGTATAGCCTCCAATTTTATTAATACAGTTTTTGTAATTAGTAATTATAATGTTGTGTTTAAAATAATATTTAATGTTGTGTATAATTTTGTGTTTCAAAAATAAATAGCTTACACCTTTTATTTAGATTTATTTATTTAAATTCCTTATTTATATGTTATATTAATGTATATGGATTATTAAATATACAGACGATTCCGCTTAATTGGGCCACCGCTTAATTGGGGCAGCCGCTTATTTGGGCCAAATCTCAAAGAACAGAAACCAAACCAAGGAACCAACAGTAAATTTACATGGTTAATTGGGACAACATTCCGCTTAATTGGGACAGTAAATTTAAGATCACAGTACATATTATGTTACACATATTCTCAAGAAAAAATATGTACAAAGAATTTAATATTACAGCGTTATTTTATGCAGGAAGGAAATGAAGGGAGCCCTACATCCGCACTGAATACCTGTGCTGATTTTGTAGAAGTGAAATGTTACAAAAACAAAAGACAGACTACACTTGACGCATTTTTGCATTGAATTAAATTGTATGTACCTATTTATTATTTTATTTTGGAATTTATTATTATTTTTTCTTAAAAGTTTATATTTTTTGGTTATATGTAATTTATAGTTTTGTCCAAGAGTTTATAAAGTAAAATTATTGAAAGAAAAATATGTATTGTTTAATTTTTCGTGAAATTCGCTTAATTGGGGCAACCGCTTAATTGGGCCAAAATGCCTAAGTCTCGATGTGTCCCAATTAAGTGGAATCGACTGTATATGTATTTATTTGTTAATTGTAAAACTTTTGATAATATAAATAATAAAATATATTTAATACAATAATAATGGTAATTATGAACGTGAATCAGATAGTAAAATTTAAATTTAGCGGTTGATGTTGTTTAGTTCATTGGTACATTCCTAGAGGGAACGTACTATTTTTTTTTTGCTGCCAGTGTCCGTTCTTAATATATTGTGTTCTGTGCACACCTTCAAGTAAACCTCTAAGTAACTATCTGACAGATAAGGTTATCTGGAACTTCATCTGCTGAATAAATGTCAATACCAATCAGTCAATTCAATACGTCAGTCTCATTACCCGTTAGATAACTATCCGATAGATAAATTTGAATTGAAAAACGGGATGAAATTTATTCAGCACAGAAAGTATCACATAACTTATCTGTCAGATAGTTACCTAGAGGCTTACCTGAACAAATATTTTAGTTGCTAATTAAACAGGTGCCGCAATAATATTTAAAGGTGCAGTATATAAATTCCGTCTACCAGATATTGCCACTATATTCACCGCTGAAGCATTTTGCCTATTAAAAGCAAAAGAATTGATACTTCGACACCAAAAAGGCTCCAATAAATACGCTGTGTACTGTAACTCACTGAGCGCCATCCGAAGTATACAGCAATTATACCCAGGAAACTACATAACCCAAAAAACCAAAGAAAACATACACCGTATTAGAGATATGGGCAAGGAAATCACGGTAGTGTGGATTCAATCTCATATTGGTATAGATGACAACGAGAAGGTAGATACAGAAGCAAAAGAAGCCCTACGGGAAGATATAACACCAATACCGTTCTCTACTTCCGACTTAAAAACGTCAATCAAGAGATATGTGAAAGCAAAACAACAACACGAATGGAACGACACAACTAACAACCATTTACGACAAATCAAAGAAAGGCCAGAACGATGGGAATCAAGACAAGACCGACGAGACCAAATCATATTCAAGAAACATATTCGCGAAAAAAGATCCCAGCACATTTGACAACTGCCATATTAGGCTATTAGTGGAACATATCCTAATCACATGTCCAAAATATGATCAGCAAAGACAGAAAAACAACATCCCACCAACCCTTAAAGAAGCACTCTCACCGTACAGAAAAATCGAAGATTCCACCATTGGCTTCCTGAAAGACATCAACATTTATAGCAAAATATAAACAAAATACCTTAAATATATTAGACCTGTAAACAATGTAATATGTAACCTTATAAGTAAAAATATGTAACTTGAGTACTCTGGTGCTAATAACCTAGATGTTGATGCACCTAAAATAATAAATAAAAAAAAAAATTAAAAAAAACAGGCTGTAACAATAAAAAATGCCCGTTTGAACGAAGACTATATATCGCATATTAAGTACATAAGTTTTAACACAAATAATTCATTGTTAAAATAAAATTTTGCCACAAGTTACCCATCTTAGAGATTTCTAAACTCCTACAAGTGTTTTTCTGTACGAGTGGCACCATTATATGAAGATAGCCTCAGTATTGGAATATCGCTGGTGTTTTGGATGTAGCTAAAAACACTATTAATTACGCTATAAAGCGTTATCAACGAACAGGCCTCTACATAAAATAAACCTAGTTCAAATAATATAATCCACGAACCACAAGCGCTCGAAACGATCGATTTCTTGCCCTAATTATTGCCAACGGAGTGGCCGAGCGCACTAAATCGCAGCAGTTTGAACTGGTGAATACAGTCTGGATTGTGTGGTTGGTAGTGCGATTCTCCGTCGGTGATATTATTCGGGCGAGAATAATATGTTTACATCATTTCACAATCATTCACCCAGGTGTAGGAGCTCGCCCCCTGGCATCGGCGATTAGCCTCGTTGCAGAAATAGGCCGATGTAAAATAAATAAATAAATAAATAAATAAATAAATAAATAAATAAATAAATAAATAAATAAATAAATAAATAAATAAATAAATAAATACCCTAATTATTCTGCGCGATAGTCATTAAATTAATTAATCGTTTAGTTATTAATTAATCGAAACAAAAAATATCATATGATTAATCGATTAATTGAAACAAAATAATCGATTATTTCAGTCATTCGATTAATTGTTGAAAATTACTTTTGTCTATTAACCTAAATACTAAGAGCTTTTGATAATAAATTAATTTGAACATAGAAGACAAACTTTTTAGAAATATATATATTTTTACCGCATTTTCTTGACATTATTAGCAACAACATATTTTTAGTCGCAAGATTGGTATACGATTTTTATCAGCCGTTTCAAAGTTACGATAATTTTTACTGGGAAAACATCTTGGATCAATTTGTTTTGCGATGACTATTAATAAGTCGCAGGGTACCTGAAGATACCTGGCGTTGATTTGCGGAGTCCATGCTTCACGCCTGGGCAATATATGTAGCGTGTTGGTGTATTAGTTCTAACAACCAAATTTAGCTGCTAGCGCGTAATGGTATAACTAAAAACATTGTTTGTAAAGAGGCTCTCAGATAAGCAATCCTGTTCAGTTTAATCCTAGCCTTTCACATGTTTATAGCATTGTCTCCTGTCCAGTCACCTAATTACAAGTAAGTATGTTGTAATTTCCAAAAAAATATAGGTCAATAACAAAGCTTTGTCCCAGCTACTATATTTATAAAACGCATTCTTACATAAATTCAATTAAGAAACACTTTTAAATGTCTTTCATTCATTTAAAAAATAATTAATCCACAAAAAAATAGCTACGTTGCAGTTGTCGAGTAATATTATCAAGAAAAAGTTTAATAAAAATGTGAATTCTCTGGGAAATTCTCTCTTGGTGTCCAAGAGATCTTACGACTACTTATATATTAAGTTTATTACAGCCAGGTAGGGACTATATAATTTGAATTATATGGCTTTGAAATTGCAGAAATATTAACTTCACGATTATAGTTCTTGGCAGCAATCTTAAGTGTAATATTACTTTTTGTGTCTTGGAGTGTTAAACAAGTTGTCGCCTGCAGAGGAACTGTAATATAATATCTGGCATTTTTTATTTTTTTCTTCAGCCAATAACAGAGTTTTCAAACTTCAATACTGCAAGTCTGGCAAAATGCACAGGTGATATTCTCTCTAGAGATTCTAATATTATTAGGAGCTTTGTTACAAACTTTGTAATAATGTTATAAACATATGTTCCAAAGTTGTATGCTAGTGAACATCAGAAATGATATTATACCAAGTAATTGGAACTGAATATTGTATTTTAGCCCACATATTTAATAAACAGTTAACAAAGGTGAATATATCTAGTCTTATCTTACGCTCTATCTGTATGGGGACACAGTCCATCAGCGGAACGTATTTTTAAATTACAAAGACGCTTAATAAGGATAATTGCGGGAGTATCCTACAAAGCAGAATGCAGGATACATTTTATCAGTCTAAATATAATGACTCTACCATCCCTCTATATTTATCAGTGTCTCCTCTACGGATTTAAAAATGTTGGATCGTACACTATTGTTGAGCAGTTACATTCTTACAACACAAGAAAGAAAACAAAAATCTACCCTGTTAATACTAGATTAACAAAAACAAGAAGTTGTCGCAATTATTACTCAATTAAATTCTTAAATGCGTTACCTACAGAAGTCAAATCAAACTCCATAGCTATATTTAAAAATTAAATTAAAAATTTTCTAATACAGCATCCTTTTATAAAGTGGAAGATTTTACTAATTTTAATTTTAAGACAATAAAATGGTAATTTTTAACTTAAAAATGTAAATGTGTTTTGCAACGTGTTTTTATAAATTTTATTATTTTATAATCTAAATCAAAAAGTTTAAGCTTCATATCAGTAAGGTCTGCTGTGTGAACGTTGAATTTTAATTTTCAACTTTATTTTATTTTATTTATTGACTGAAGCGCCCGCTTAGGGCGCACCACCTTGTATTTTTCATTTTTTATTCTAAATTATATTTTATTTCCATTTAATTATCATTTTTACCATTTTTATCGAATTTAAATAAATTTTATAGACAAAACATGTTATATCTGAACCTCGCTATATTTTATTCCTAAAATACAAATATACTTTACCATATACTTTACCCGATAAAATAATATTTTATATTATTTTACATAATACTATAATAATTTATTATTGTATTAATTTAAACCTAATTTTAATTTATTTAAAATAACATTTTGTTTTCCTTAAAATAAAACATGTTTACAGCCGCTGGTAAGATTTTTGCTAGCAAAAATCTTCCATTTTTTACAAATTAATATTTTCTCTATCAAGGTGAGCAGTGTGTCTTTGATTTTTATATTTGTGTAAGATTTTAAAATCAGTTAAATTTAATCAGGATCCCCGGATTTGTGTTAATTGTTAATTAATATATATAAGGGTACCTACATTAATTATTAAATTGTATTTGGTTAAAGTTATTTTTTCTGGAGTTTTGCCCTCCAGATTTGTTTTGTGCTTAAAATATGTCATTGTGGCAGTAATTAGGTAATTACTGCATTTTTGTCAGGCCAGAGAGAAAGGTTTGTTAATATTTCATAAATTTTATTTATAAAAATTGTCAAATTAAAATTTATTTAAAATTTTGTCATTTTATTGAGTGACGTCACCTGTCGCTCCACTCCACACTCGCACACTCCAACGAACGCGTGTTTCACCGTTTCTACCTGTCGTTCGTTCTGTTTAAATAATTTTTTATTTGTTTAATTTAGTCAAATATATTTGTTATAAATTTACTAGTAGATCTGTACCCATTTCTCAACATTTTGCGTTGAGAAATCATTTAAATTCATCCTTTTCTTTGTAGATTTTAATATAAATTTTTCTTTAAATTTAGAATCAAGATTTTTTTATGATTTTTTTTTGGGATTAATTTACAGTGTAATCGACCGTCTTCACCGCTGCGCTTACCGCTATTAATTGTTGCAGTCCGCAACAATTATAATTATTTAAATTTTTTTTGTACAAATTATTTTTTTCAATTATTTTTTTTTTTATTAAGTTTTTTATTCAACTATTTTTTGATAATAATTTTTATTATTATTATTCCTGGCAACGCTACACCACCTGTCATTACTAATTTTACACTGTAAATTTCCCTAACATATTAGTGATCCCAAAACCTTTTCTCTTTTATTCAATTTATTGGCAACGCATTTGCACCAAGAACCTGACCTTATTTTTTATTATAATACATTCTCCGATCCGCGCACCGCGCCTTTATTTGACATTTCAAAGTCAACCCTTGTGTGTCGTCGTGTACTCCTACCCTACCTGGGCCAGGAGCGGGCGCCACATTGTATATATTTAAAGTTCTAATGAAGATTTAAAATATAGATCGAAACGTTAGCGAAGTTAAAATATTGTTTTAATTTCTGACCAATCCGAATCCCATTACTTCCTCATAATATTATCCTCATTATCTACGGACGTAACTCATCTAATTCAAGATCATTTAAATAAATGTCACTAATAACTTTTTGACATTATTTAAGGTAAGCCCAGGTACTTACACATATGAAGTAAATCTAAAATCCTAAAGAAAAACGCGAATGTAAATTTTGAATTTTCACACATTTCATGGTTTTTTGTTATCTAGCGATAATCCACCATATTAGCAAAGCAGCAAACCATCAGACGAATAAAATCACAGATCAATAAACATACGTACAATTTCAAACATTTTGAACAGTTCTGTTAAAAAAAGTGTAATTACCCAGCTTTCATTTCGACAAATATAAAATCGGTCATACAGTTTATAAACATCAAAAAATGTACCGGGCAGATTGCTTTTAAAAGTAATTGTTTCAGCTGTCATTCGCAATATTGCTTTGACAAAAAATGAATACACAAGATCCGAACAAAGCGTAAATGGATAAATGCACTTGTTCGCTATAACTTACAATAATGTACAAACAAACAGAGAATACAAAACAAAATGTATACGAACAAATAAAGCTAAAATGTTACCAATGATTTAGGTAAACATTCAAATAAATGTGACAGTTCAGAGAACTATTATTCCACGAAATGCATTGTATGAAACGAATTGTTCACACAATGACAGACAAATTTAATTTTCTAAGGTTTCTGTGAAGTGCAACATCAAATTACTCACAGACTAATTTAAGACAGAAGCACCAAGAAATGTGTTAAATGGATTAAGTGTAACATATGCTCTCTCTGGATTATACCAACATCTCTCCCTTAATCTATAAAAACTGGGTATCAAATACAGTTTAAGAATTACATACGTACTAATTTATATTTCAGAACAAATACAAAGGCACAAGCACAAACACAATTATTATAAAAAATAATCTATAGATGAGTATATAAATATACCTCACATATACGTACCCAATGGATATATAACCATGAACAAATTGCGAAAAAGTATCCAAAGAAAATCCACAACATTATTCGTATGGTCGGTTTCATAAAGCAATGCTAAATTTTAGCAACGCTGTAAAATTTTAATTTTGTTGCTAAGTATAGTTTTGCGTTCCATAAAGCAATGTTAAATTTAGCAAAGAATTAAACCCTCTGCCATTTTAACATAGGTCTGAGGCTGTGTTAAATATTTAACATTGCACTGTTACCATAGTTTTACTAATTTTTATATCAAATATTTAAATTTAATAAAAAGAAAATAGAAAAGGTAAGTTATAATAAATATTTTTACATAAAAAAATATATATATTGGAAGACGTGTGTAAAAGTTTTATTAATTTTTAATAATATGATAGATTATAAAATCTTTAAATTGTTTTTCTTTTCCAGCTAATTATTTGCCGAGTCATCAAATGAATTTTTAGACATTGCACCCGATTCCTCGTCCGCGAATATTAAATGACTTTAATTTGAAGGTCCATTACGGATGTCCCTGTAGTTGGTTATTAACTCCTTTACTCAATCCATACACTAACCCTGAATAGAACTACAACACAGCACACATTTTGATAAGAAATACCATAGAAAGATCGTTCCAAGTCTTAAAAAGACGATTTCCATGTTTATGGGATTAGAAATTTAAAAGAAAGATTAAAAATTTACACAAGACTTGCAGTAATAACTGCATGTTGTGTTTTACATAATATGACAATGTTATTTAAAGACGAAACTCCACTTATTGTAGAAGAAATTCTTGGAGACGCTTCTGATGCAGTTCCGCTTGGATCAAACAATAATTTACTTAACAATACTGTTACAAGAACTGCAAATATTAACACCGTTTTTGCTAGGTTATAAGAGAAATATAATTTTGTTTTCTTTTTTGTAATATCTATTTTATATTACATGCAATATGTAAAGAAGTAAAGAATGTTTTAAATTATTTTCCTTATAAAATCATATGTTACATCTTTTTCCTACATAAAAAATGTTACCAAATAATATAGAAATTGATTTTTTATTGAAAAATAATACATGACAGTAAATAATTCGAAGTGTTAATAAGATTAATAAGCTTTTTGACGTTGAAGACAACTCTGAAGTTGATATTCATACCAATCTACCTAATAAAACTGAACACAGCACTGAAATTACTTAACTCGATGTTAAAACCGATACTATTCCTTTATGAAACGTAGTTAATTTTTAACAGCGTGTTATTTTAGCATCGTGTTAGCTAACACAGGATTTGTACCGTGTATTTTAAAAACCACGACGATGTACTACTATTCGTGCGATATTTCTCGAGTATTGCGAGGTTAAAAAGACCGAATTATGCTGACTAGAAGACTTCTAAAATATACAATGGGCGCGTTCAGCGCCCTAAACAGTTTAGTACGTTCAGTACGTACCATTGACAGTACACAGTTTACTAAACATCTCAACGTAAAAATTTTACGTTTAGTTATGTTGACTTGTATACCTAACCTAAATTTTTAGCGGGAAATTTATACAAGATACACGTTAAAAAGCACTGGAGCTAACAAATTGATTAATTCTGCCACTTGAAGACGTGACAGTCTATAATGGTTTTTATCTATTAGTAATGGATCCATCACTAAATATTTTTTAAGGTTATGTACTCAAACTGTTAAACACTCGCGTTGAAACTAACCGGTAACCGTTCAGACATTCACCAAATTTTTTAATCAACGTACGTTTACGTTTAGACTCAACGGTTTAGGCGCTGAACGCGCCCATTGTTTTATTTACATCCCCTGGGTTTGGGTGAAGAAAAATTAAAATGTTAGTTATTCTAATTTGCATTGAATTTGTTCTGTCCAAAACACCCAACTAGAATAATTAAATGGTATAAAGTATAAAATTGCAATCAAAAGTAGTTTGTGGATAAAAAATATTTATTTTATTTTTTCCTTAATTTTTAACTAGTTATAGTTGGGGGTCTCCAAATGATCACCCTATGTTACGCGATCCTTAAATCACTATTGATGACCTTTCACGACAGTCAAGTTTACTACTCTATGGTCCTATTTAGTATGCACACCTATTCAAATATCTTAATATATTGGATGCAAGAAATTTGAGAACATATTAGATTGTTAGATTAAACTGACCAGATTAATAATATTCCAATGTGGGACAACAGTTCGACACCCTATCCCAATTTTTTGTTTGATTCATTCTATTATGAAGTTCAGGAAATACTAAACGATGATAAGCAGTCGTTAAAATACTGAACTGCTACACTGAATAGTTTTTTTCGACAGCTTTTCGAGTCTACATCTTTGCTGCAAAGATGTAAAATATAAGATTATAAATCATGCTACAAATATGAAGGCAGCATATCCAATCCAGGACAAACCAGGATTTTCTAGGGCAAACAACAACAACAACAACAACAACATATTTATTAATCCTTTAAATACAGGACAGCATGTAGGATATGTCAGAACATGAATTTATAATTTTACACAGATTTTGATTAGTAAAACAAGTTGTACAATTGATAAAACAATAAAATCATAATAAAACCCAAAATAAATGTTCCCCATTAGCATAACTACATCAGTCCTTACAAAAATTTAAGAATTCATTCATTGAGTATATGTACACAATGCTCTATAACAAAAACCTTAAACTTCCGCTTAAATACAGCGAACTGCGTTTCATTTCTGACATGAAATGGCAGTGAATTAAAAAATTGAATACTAACAGTTGTGGTAATTTTTTTGTCAGTTCCAGCATGTTTGCTGGAGTTCTGAAACAATCTTTTCCTTTAGTGTTATATGAATGCTGCTTCAAATGGCGAGCAAAGTATATTTGATTTTTAAATACATAGACCAGCAATTCTAAGATGTAAATACCAGGAACTGTTAATAATTTGTATTTTACTAAAAGAGGTCTGCATGATTCAGTGCGTATTTTGTTTGCTATACAACGTATTATTCTTTTCTGGGAAATAAATATGTCATCTGCCATAGTTGATGATCCCCAGAAGCATTTTCCATACTTAAGCCTACTATAAAATTGTGCATAATAAAATTTAATAATGGTCTCATGACCTACAATATTTAAAAAAAAATTATTTGAAAGTGAGCTGAATTTAAAGATTTTAGTAGTTTTTTACAGTGAGCTTTCCAACTTAAATATTCATCTATGTACAGGCCTAAAAAATTTGTTTCATTTTCTGATTTTAGATATTCATTATTTATTTTAATATTTAAATTGATTTGACTATTACTTTGTAAAGTTCGAAAGATCATATAGTTAGTTTTGGAGGCATTTAAGTATAATTTATTAAACAGGAACCAGTTATTGAGTTCATGTATAAGAGGGATTAAATTTTCATTTATTTCTGCGTTATTTTTGCCTGAGAGAACAACGGATGTATCGTCGGCGAACATTGTAAGATGATAATTTATGTAATAAATAATATCATTTATAAATGGTAGGAATAGAATGGGACCTAAGACAGATCCCTGGGGAACACCGAGATTAATGCGAAGAAGACCTGACTTTCCATCTATTATATTACCTTTTTCATCTTCTCAAACAAACCCAAGTCCGGGACTGATCTACATAATCCCAAAAGTAGGGCCACTTTTGGCTCGATTCTCGTAAGTTGACTGCATTTATAATTTTTGTCAACTTTTCTTTCCACAAACTAATCCATAAGATGATGATTAAAATGCTTACCATGAACTTTGTCTGGTAACATGGGTATCCCCAGACTGCCCTGCTTGTCTGGCGCGGCGAGCTCCCAATGCCGGCCAATGTGGACGATGTGGCCGGTATCCCAGGAGACCATTGCTACCAGGGGCACTGGACCGTTCTCGTATCGCTTCCTCGTAGGACGGCAATCCGGAGTTCTGAAAAATAATAAAATATTCGAAATATAAAGACGCCAGTAAGAAATAAGAAAAGCATAAAGCATTGAAGCGGCAAAAATAATATTTTAATACACTTAACACTAATGGCACATCAAAAGTTCTTACACCCTGTCATCTGATATATTAAAGCTCGTTTATAATCTGGAAAGCTTTCTAGATGATCCATTTTACAGGAATATTTTGACAGCCACAAAAATACGAAACATGCTCCATGTTACAGAAATGGTCTGACGAAAAACAGAGTGAATATCACAGAGTTAAAAAACTTATATGCAGTGTTAATTTTCACACACTCCTAAATTTTGTAAAGTAAGTAAATATTGTTAGCACGGTGCTGCAAAAAATTCAAAAACTTTCGAAAAAATAATCGGTTCAAAAATGCTAGTAGTACTATTCCGGTACACATTAACGTGCATTGCTTAGAATTTTTTATGAGATAGATTTATCCTCCTGGATTATAGGGTTTAAGACAATAATTTTAACACATTTCTGGCAAAAATCGTGATAAAATAAAAAGAAATGGTGACATACTATTATTTATTGATTTCTTTTTCTAACTCATTAAAAAAACGTTGACAATTCACGGATGCGCGCCACTTTTTACACTGCGTGCAATGTGAGCAGCATTATGTATTTACAGTTAAGCTGCGTTCACAGCTCATAAATTAGTCGACTATACGCTATGACTTGTGCACTGTTGATTGTCACTATAGGTCGTACATTTTTGAAACAACACATTGCGCAGAAACGAGTTTTTGACTTAGAGCTTACTGGGTCTGCGCGCACGCAAAGCAGTAGCCTGGGGTATGAAATATTATTTTATTTTGAAATAGTCAGCTGTTTGATTGGTACCTTGTTGGTGTTTCGGACACCCACTGGTAAAATAGCTGAAGTTAGCGTCGATTTGATGACTCATTGTGTTGTTTCGAAAATGAACGACCTATTACAAGTTGGTCACATGGTAACGCAAGCGACCGTTCCCGGCTCTAAATTTAATGCACTAAACTGCGCCGCGCCCAAAGCATTGTTTTGTCTCTTATTAATTATTTTGAAAGAGTAAGAGGTAACATCCCTTCAGGTGTTTTCTCTATTTCTAGTGTTCTTTCTTTTTTCAGTCTTTTTGCACTAGAAGAATCTTGGGATTCTTTCTCTAAAAACCTGTCCAATGTTGTCTGCCTTTGACGATTTTTCAGAATATTTCTAAAATGGTCAATAACATTGTCGTTGCACAAATCGATGCTCCTGCTGACCACATCAGTGTTAGGATGCCATTCTTTCACCACTCTCTGTGTTTTCTCCCAGTGGTAACACAGTTCTTTAATTTGTGCAGTGGAAATGCTTCCCTTACTACTATCCTCCTCTGTAGAAAATTCCTCAACCACTTCTTCTTGCTGCTCCCGGTGCAATTCTTGGAGTTCTTCAGTTGTCAGCTCATTTCTGTGTTCTTCGACTAACTCCTCCAAGTCATCGAACTGGCTCCTCCACGACTTGGCGAAGACGAACTGACTGCGCTGAAGCGACCGAGTGGCGGCGAGCGCGTGCCGCTGACCGCACACTGTCCGAATAGCGGGCAAGCGTACGAATAACGAGTTGAATTTTACTTGAATAAGTTAGACGAATATCGAGTTGTACGAGTAGAGAGGCGGACGAATGGCGGGGTTCCACTGTATAGGTTTTCAATCACTTTTTAGAAGTAGTTTGATATAACCTAACTTTTTTGACAATTAACGAACTGGCAACACACCAAGTTTTTCAACTGTGACGTCATCTCATAGTTATGTTAAATGGACTTTATGCGTTATGGATTGTAGTTGTTTTAATTACTGCGTTGTTTTAATGGCCGCGTTGTTTTAATGAGACAGACATATAAGCACACATTAGCTATCTCACTTTACATAACCTAAAAAATACTGTCGCACAAATTTCAACCTATTTCGGAAATCGTGAAACTAAAAAGAATTGCTGTAGTTACTGTTATAATTTTGTTATTATAATTTAGTAAGAAATTACGATCTCGCTGATGGCGGGTTCGTAAAAAGTCACAAATACATTATTCCATCGTAGTTGGTTTGGAAAAACATAGATGTCACAATATTCGTTACGCATTTGCTTATACAACTCTTTGACCCGCACATAGGAAAAATACTAAAACATCTAAAAACCATATCCCACCTAAAAATATAAACAAATATGTGCTCATCGAAAATATATTTTTTTAAAATCTGAGTCGTGTATCAAATGAAATCCCTTAGTACGTAAAATAAATTATTTTAACGCGATTTTTGCCAAAATTGTGCAAAAAAATGTTATCCCACACCCTGTAGTCCAGTTGGTTTAAACTAAAAATCTAAAAAAATTCAAAGTAATGTACATTGGTGTGAACCGGAATAGTACAACAGGAATTTTTGATCAGATTATGTTTTCGAAAAATAACGCAATTTTGTGTTTTCTTCTTGACGATGTAAATATTTAATACGTTATGTAACACAGTAAACCAGTACGCTTTCATGGTGTAATGGTTAGAATTCTCGCTTTCTAAGTTGCAAACCAACGTTCGCGTTTTTTTTTTTTTGAATTTTTATTTTGTTTAAATTATTTTTTTCAAAATTCTAGTTATATTTTATCAAATGTTGCATTTAATTTTTAAACGCGTAAATTTAATAACCGTGGCAATTGTTCAAATTATAATTTAATTCTATGTTTCAATGTACACGAAATCAGAGGGGCGGAACTCATGACTTAAAACAACCAATCGAAGCCGTAGGCGCAATTTTCAAAATCTTAATGAGCCTTGCTATATAAAAAAAATACTGCACATATTTAGAAACCTAAATAATGGTATTAGGCATTAGAAATAAAATTAATAAAAAAATATTTCAACATAAAATTTGTTTTGGCATTCCAAATAATCACCATTCACTTACTAAATACCTGCGAAACCCTGAAACGTGAGAAAATTCTCACTTCACATCAATTTTTACCGACCGTCACATAGATCATACCGATCTTGACATTTCGAGATTTCGATGGATCTCCACGAATTGAGGTCCCTACATAACGTTTCGACTATTTTTAGCATGATGTCTGTCGGTCTGTCTGTCCATCTGTCTGTCTGTCCGTCTATCTGTCTGTCTGTCCGCACTGTGTGTACACGTGCAGAGCTAATTCGGCTGAAAGGATTTTTATGAAATTTCATATTTAAGCTTCTGCTATCAATGGCACGAGTTGATCAACTTTTGGTAAAAATCGGTTGACTAAAAATGGGAGTTTACTCGTGTCGATTTTAAGCTTTTTGTGAATATTTCACAACAGAAAAATATTTCGAAAAAATTTATTGAACAAAATTTGCTATAAAAGCAATAATTAATAACTTTTATTTGACACGTTTTTTGATAAAACGAAAAATTTCGAATAATTTTTGTAAAATTTTCAAAAGTCTCAATTTTTTCATACTTATATGTAACGTTTCCATGGTCATGATAAATAATATCTCTGTTAGAAAATATTAGGCCAAGTTATTTCTACTCTGCTGCTAAATAAATACATTATTTTATATAAGAACTTTATGATGGCGGTCGGTCCTGTGGCCACAGCTGAGTTTTTTACACTTGTTGCAATATGAACAGCATTATGTATTTACAATTGCACTTATCTTTACAGTTGATGGTCGTAGATAATAGTTATTTGTGTACCATGGCCAAAAAGTGGATCTGTTTCGTCGGCATCTGAATTTGATGGCCGAGGCAGAGTTGAAGCCTTCAAACAGATGAGGACGGAAAATATTCACTTTTTGGTAAAAGTTCACATTATATTTTTTGAGCGACCAAGAGTAATTTTAATTAGAGAAATTAAACTTATTTATTTTAATTAGCCACATTCGCTTGTTATTGAACACACATCACTCTCGTAGATGGCGTTGACATCCAGCGACCTAAAAAGTAAGTAAATCGGCCTAGTACCCTTTTCACACTAGATCTTTAAGATCGGATGTTTAAGTGAATGGATCTTTAAACGCTATTGTGAAACCGTACGGCCTCGTCTAAACACGACCGATGTTTAAGACAGAGATCTGCGTCTTAAACTTCGCCCGCATTGCCAACTTAATTCCCATTATAAAAAAATACTCCTTGAATTTGTGCTTCTCTTCTTTTATCTATGTTCAGCTGTTATCATTTTATATATCGAGGTTATGAGAAGATTATTTGCGTTGTTATTTAAATAAATATAAAAAATAAACTTCTCCTAACCTCGATATACAAAATAATGACAGAATAAATTCAAACGATATGAAATTATGTTGGCAATACATACTAGCTTTACATGGAGATTTCTTCTTCAAATTAAACATCAAGTGTGAAAGCAAACCGATATTAAACATCGATGAAGTTTAAGTTCAATCGTCTTAAAGATCTAGTGTGAAAAGGGTATAGGTCGAAAAAGATTTACTTTTTGTCTAGTACTGAATGATAAAAAAGAACTGTTTTTGATATGGTAGCTTTTTTTAATACCCGTTATTTTTTCGAAAATATATGACTAAAGCATGTTCTACATTATACTTTATTCGTCAATTTTCTAAACTTTTTTCTTTGAACTAGAAGTTGTCAAAGTTTTAATACAATTTATTTTTCAAGTTTTTGGTTGAGAATGAAATTCTTACACGTGTTTCAGTTCATTTAAAGTACCAACATAAATACATAATTCTTATCTTGTCAAGTGTTTATAACCTAGCTATTAGATTTGTAAAATTACTGATTTACGTACAAAACACAATTTATATATTCACCTATTCAAACCAATGATCAACTAAACATTATTAAACACGTGGTAATACAAAATATTTACAAGCGTAATTTTAATGTTGGTACTGTTATTAAACTTGAAAATATTTTCAAGAAAAGTTTGTCCAAATCTAGTTTTGAATAAAGTTGACCTTGACTACACAAAGTGTTCTACATTGTACAATTTCACTGATTTATTTCTAGTACAAGTTCTAGTCAAAGAAATAAGTATGAAAATATGACGAGAATTGTATAATGTAGAACACGCTTTAGGCAACATTCATAATCCCTAGCTCATTTATTGCAACATGTTTAGATTTAAGTATATACCTTTTCTACCCTTATGCACCATCTACGCGTTGATTTTTATAATATTTAACTTAATGTTATTAAGAGCAGTCAGTAATTTTGTAAATATTTTTTGTTTTATTTGGGCACGAGTTGTAGATCAGTATGTGGTCTTATCACAATTTCCGGTCTATCTCTCAGTATGACTACATAAATATAAAATAGTCTGTATTCTTAATTATCTTGTTAGCGCTTGGCGGGCGGTCAATTAATATTTTTTGTGAGTGTCGCGAATTCTTGTAAATTAACTGTACACACATTCATATGTTAATATCATAGCACCTGCCAAGCTAATTTCACGATGATTTTTATAAATTTCATAGAAAATGTTCAGCACATGTTACAGATATTTAACTAACGGCCTTGCGGAACTTATCGTTTATTAACATATTTCAGAGATTTTTACATTAAATTTAAGTACTATTAGTAACAGTTATAATCGCAAATTGACATGGCGTGGATACTAGCAGACTCTTGATATTTTCCAAAGCTTTAAAAGGTCAAAAGTTCGAAACCAAGACATTAAAAGCTTGTTCGTGTCATCTATAAATGCTACTCGAAAGATAATTTGTTAATTGACCAATGTTATTTGTATTTATGGAAACAATTGAATCGTTTATTTCAGAAACAACCTATCGACCAAAATAGACAGGCCTATTCTTTAAGTTGTTGACTTACCTTTTATCGAATGTTTGTAACAAAATTAGATAAAAGGGCATTCTTTAAATATGGTATATAGTATTTCCAAAATGAAATGGCCACTTATTGATTCCAATAATGGCTGACAGTATAACCATTATACCTGCTGAGTTTATGCTTCTGTTAATAGTAGTTGACAGGACCGTAATAATTATTTAAAATAAACGTGTTTTCTTGTATGTTATTTAGAACGAGCTGTATATACTCACATAATATTCCTTCACATTTTTATCAGGCTTAGGACTATATTTGAATTATAAATATAGGCAAATTATGGTAATTTAAAATTATTAAAATATTAATCATTATCACTACTATCATTGTTTATATCACTATCAGAATTTGTGTCACTACGACTGACATTTAAATTAATAATTATTGAAGATTTATTTGGTGGATATATAAAAAAAAAATGTTTCAATTGTGTTTACATATTCTACACATTTTTTCCACAAATCACTACTTATTGCACTGGTTTCGTCTTTAATTAATTGTACTACAATGTCACTTTCTGTCGGTGTTGTATTTTTCCGGCGCACATTACCTTTTAATTGGCTCCATATCAGTTCTATCTAGGGTTTAAAACACAATAATATGGCGGTAGCCTTAAAATACTGCAATGTTATTTTTTTGCCATTTCGTCAACCACAATGTTTTTTTCAAATGTTTCGCCGTGATAATTTTTAATAACTCTGCTTTAGTTTTTACTGACATGTTCAACAAATATGTTTTCCTCTTCTAAAAAATTTACTATATCAGCTTTTCGTGTTGCTGCAGTTGGATTTTTTTTAATTGCCGAGAATGATACGAAGCATTGTCCATTACAATTATTGTATTTTCTGGCACATTGGGCGGAAGTTGAGTTTTGAACCAAAGTTCAAATAATGATGCAATCATATCTTCGTGATAATCTGCGTTACAATTTTTAATATTCTTAGCTGATATCAAGAGTCCATTCTGAACCCATCCTTGTTCGCTTCCAGCGTGTGGTATAATAACACGTTTCCCTCTGGAACATGGTGTTTTTAAAACACATTTAGAGGAATTGTCTGATAAACCCTTCTTGCGAATATCATGCGTCATACCATGTTTCATCTAAATACACGATGAGTCTACCTTCTTCTCTGTATTTGTGTAATTGGTCCAAATACTGCGATCTCGCCCTTACTAATCTATCTGATTCCATAATATTTAAACGTTTATTTAACGTTCTATATCTAAATCCTAGCAACTTCAAACAATTATACATGTGGCTAACTTTGTATGGAAATTCTATTCCGTCTTCTTCCAACTTTTTTATTAAAAGATGGAAGATGGAAATAAAAGTCGTATATTTTATATATTGAATAGTCGACAGTTTAACTTTGTGAAACTCACTTATACTCAAGAGGTTGAAAGAAAACATGGTTTTTGTTTCACTAACTTTTTTTTTTAACTGACTGCAGTTTCGGCTCACGCCGTTGTCAAAGTTGCAACGATTACAAATTACATTTTACACTAATATAGGTATATACAAGAAATAGTTATGTATAGGTAACAAAAGTAATAAAAAGATTATATAGGTAATACAAAATTTCCAAATTATGTTTACAATTTTCGTGTTAATCCTATGAGTGGTGAATTGTGTAGGTCGGTAATTTCATTGAGAATGTTGGTGTTGGACATCTGTTTCTTAATTTCATGGGCTTCTAGTAAATTTAGTTTAAGGCCTTTCCTGTTGTTATGCAGTATTTTTGGTTCAAATGTGGCTGTATGATTTTCATTTATGAGATGTTCTGCGAAGGTTGAATTCTTATTTTGTTTTGTGAATGACTTTTTATGTTCTAATATTCTAGTTTTGAAGGATCTCCATGTTTGGCCTATGTAAGCAGATCCACATGAAGTGCAATCTAACCTATATACTCCACTTCTGTCCAATATGTCAGTTTTATCTTTATTATTAGTTATTAGTTTTTTAAGGTTATTCGTAGTATTAAAGGCGATTTTTATATTTTTATTATTATTTTTAAGTTTCTTTGAAATTTTAATACTTAGGTCACGTAAATACGGAAGAGTGATAAATTTAGATTCTTCGTTTTTATTAGTGGACGGATAAATTTCTAGTAAAGCTAGTTTTTTAATTTTTTTAAAGTTGTATTACCTATATAATCTTTTTATTACTTTTGTTACCTGTACATAACTATTTCTTGTACATATTAGTGTAAAATGTAATTTGTAATCGTCGCAACTTTGACAATGGCGTGAGCCGAAACTGCAGTCAATTAAAATTTAAAAAAAAGTTAGTGAAACAAAATCCATGTTTTCTTTCAACCTCTTTCCTATATTTTATTTATTATTATTTTAGACATAGTTTTAGACAAGCCATGTTCTAGGACCACCTACTTATCCAAAATTTCTACCAAACTGACAGACAGCCCTTATACCAAACCTAAGATGAGTTTCTGAAGACGTTCAGCTAAAGTTTCAAGAGTTAATAACGTTCAAACTGAAATGTGAAAATGCAGATAAAAAAATCTGTCCAAAATCTATCCCAAATGAACACTCAGCATTCATTTTTGAGCCTCCTGCGCTTAAAAAATCCTTACAAAACCATGAAATGCGTGAAAATACTCACTAAACTAATTTCTTTTACTAATTTATAAGGCAAAACAACATAAAAATTTCACACGAACAATTTACCCCGAAGTAAAAATCTAAATACATCCGATAGCCTTAAATATCGTCTTGTGGCATTTAAATTCTAAAACTAAACAATCCAATAACCAATATATTTCGTAAATTGCTTTCACATTCTCACACATATAATATCCTTGTTCTAAAAAAAAAAAGTATCCACAAATTAAATCTTAAACGAGTACCCTAAAACCACGTCAAATCTTGATGTCGGCAAAAAGCAACAAATCTAAAAAGTTAAATAGACAAGTTCGCTTATCAAAAGTCTTAAAAAGTATCAGAAAGTGTATAATTTAGCGGTCACATTGATGTCTGCGGGCAACGAGAGTGACCAGCACCACGCCACGAAACTCAGTATAAACACAGTCATTATCTAATAGGCCGTCTAAAACATCCCACTATTACATGGATTAAGTGATTATTATTATTATAAAGTATCAGATTACGCCATTAATCAGAACACCGACATAGTGTTCACTGGTTTGGAACTGATGTCTGTCTAACGAACAGTGCTTTTCAAACTGCGCTCCGCGAAACAATGAGCTGTCAAGTCAGTTGAAGTTTACATGATCAGGTATTGTTATCATCATTACTCCTTTTAGCGCATAGAGCGTCTAATTTACGGCTATGTTAGTATTAACCTTTTAACCGGCTACCCCGTAAAAGGTTCCTGCTCACTAGTTTGTACCCAGATCGGCAGGCCCGACAGGAGAGAAAAAAGACATATACGAAGTCTGTTTAGAAAATAACCAAACATTTTGAATTACGCGCCAAAGGGGATATTTAGTGATATGCGGTAGGCAGCATTGAGTTGCGTATAACCTCCTCTGTACCCACATGTTCTTGGATTGTTGATATCTCATTTAGTTTTCGTGATATTGTTATTTGAGTGCAAGGTATTTAAGTGTTAGTGGCGATTTTGGAAATGTGCGATATTCTGGAGCAACGAAGCTACGTAAAATTTTGCGCGAACCTGTGGAAAACTTCGGAATGTTTTATCGTCATTGGCTTGTTCAAAGAGTTGCCGACAAACGTCCACTCCATTTTCTTTCTGTTCATCGGTCATCAAACGAGGAACAAATTTTGCTGCAACTCGATGTATGTTCAATTGTTCATTCAAAATTTCATGGCATAACCCAGTTGAGATGCTAATCTCTTCTGCAATTTCTCTGACAGTCAATTGGCGATTTGCATGCACCAGATCATTGATTTTTTGAACGTGGGATCATCAGTTGAAATCGAAGGCTTTCCTGGTCGAGGATCATTTTTAATTGACTGACGACCACTTTTATATCGTGAAAACCATTCGTAACATTGAGTACGATCCAGATCATCATCGCCGTAAGCTTGTTTCAAAAGTTGAAACGTTTCTGTGAAAGTTTTTTCCAGTTTCTCTAGAAAATCGACCATTTACTTTTTTTTTGCCCCTAACACTTAACACGTTACACTCAAATAACAATATCACGAAAACTAAACGAGATAACATCAATCCAAGAACATGTGGTTACAGAGGAGGTTATGCGCAACGCAATGCTGCCAACCGCATATCACTAAATATCCCCGTTGACGCGTATTTTAAAATGTTCAGTTATTTTCTGAACAGGCCTTTGAGGGATAGTTGTTGAGGATAGTTTTTTAGGGATAATTGAATATACCAATTATCTTTGTTTAGGATTCTGTTAAATGTAGAGTTACTGGCGGATTTAGACACTTGCGAATACGGCTGTAAAGCATGTTCCAAACGTGCTCTTATCGGATTTAATTCAGAACTTTACGCGTAAGCTGTATCAGTGTTCTTGTATAACCTTCACTGTGGCAGCTGCAGTATATGGCTTTGCATTATCTTACACTAAAACAATATCAGGTCGAATGACAGATATAGCAGGCACCACATATTCTGCTAAAACCATATTCACATTTCCAGCAGCATTCATCCTTCCTGGGATGATAACAACTTCCGTTCTTTCGTCGAGACTGATTCCACCCCAAACCATCACAGAGCCTCCACCAAATTTCTCTACTTCCTTAAGAGTAGGGGCAGAATATCACTTGCCTGGATATCTGTACACAAGTACCCGATCCTCACAGTTATGGAGGCGAAATTTGTCTGTCAAAGGGCGTGTTGACGGGCAAAATTTAATGGAGATTCTCTCTGCTGACTCGTTAAACGAGGAGCTCGGACCAGACTTCACGCTCTCAATTTCGCTTCCAGTAAATATTCCTAACTGTTTAGCCGGAAACAACAACTCCATGTGCAACTCTCAGTCCATTCTGAAGATCTCTTATTTTCGAAGTACGTTATCCTAAACAAGCAAGAACTAAATGTCTGCTTTTCGCGTAGTTTTGTGTTTTCGATCTTATCCAGCACGTCTTTGATATTAATCAGTTTCCCTATATAGATTCCGCAAGTGTTGAATGACAAAAGAGCTAATTTTTAGTTTTCTTGCCACTTGTCGAGTGGGTTCACCATTTTCTGTTAAAGTGATGACACGAGCAACTTCTGGCTCATTAAGATACTTCATTTTGCGTAACTTTAAGTAGAATTGTTATTTGCATTTAATCGTTTGTTTGTTTCTCAACCAACATTTTTTACCGCGACACATACAGATGACCTAATTCCACCTTAGTATTTGTAGTTATTTCAAATTTTTAAGTATTACTTAATAATAACTAAAGAATTTAGTTTTTGTTTACTTATGGTATTGTTATTAAAAATTTTAAAATATCCTTTCAATTGTTATCAATTTCTTTTGAGTACGACCTTTGATTAAAAGAAACGAAACACTAAAAATTCGGTCCAACTAGTTTTAAGACGTTAATAAATCATGTCAATACTAGTTTGATAGAAGAGAACGGATTGTTGAACAAAACTCTTATCACTTATTGGGCAAACACTGCATTTTATTGATTTGTTCCATCAAATTAAAATTAAGTGGATGACTGGATATGATTGAAAAACAAATATCCTAATCAAGATATTAATTAATGGTTAAGGCATTCTTCCAATATTTCCGACAAAGAATTTATAGACGGAATTCAGATGAAAATTAAAATATACTTGTCAATTAATATGTCAGGTACCTATTAACATAATTTATTAAATTAAGAGCTTTTTAAATCATAGATTTAACAGTGTTTCTAAAACTGTTGCTACATTTGACGATGTTGACAAGAACATGAAGTAATTTTTCGCGTAGAGCAATCTGTGAAATTTGAAACAATTAATCATGGATGCACACCCAGATACAGAGCGCAGTATGCAAATTTGCCGGAACATTGAAAAATATATGTGACCATTAAACAAATTACTTTTCACCCGTTAATCTACGTATCAAGAGTTTTCATTTTATACCCTACGCAAAAAATATATTGTTTTTAAATTTTTCTATTCATCTAGTCCTGCAATAAATACTATTACAAAGTTTTAGGGCTTTGCCAAAATAACAAAAAAGATTTTTTTAATTTTTTAGTGTATAATTTTGACTATTTTCATATTATTTTTTAGAAAACTTATTTTTATAAAAATTATTTCTTGGCACACTTTCGTCAATATTTTTACCCTTTTTTTCACAAAAATAAATCTTTTTGGTGACCTCATAACTGACTCCTCCTAAACCATCACAGATTACGGGATAGCAACCTCTTTCAACCCTTTGAACAAGTCGACTTGCTTCTAGAGATGACCGAGCATAAACTCTATTATTTTGTTAATACATAAGAATTTTGCCCACACTAAGTGCACACTTGAGCACAATGTTATAATTCACTAGACTAGAGTAACCGAGGCTCCGTGGTAATAGACCTCATGACAGGGAGCTCATGACAGTTTTTGGTCTCCGATTTCATACAGCATGCCTTTTGGAGGAGAGAATATTTACCCTGTGACAACAAAAAAGGGATGGTACTAAACCCCTGCACGCTTTCCGGTCATAGGGAAAATTACATTTCCACTTAAACACAACATTTTTGTGCTTTTCTCTGATTTAATATTGCTTGCCCTTTTGTCAAAAGAAAGTTATAACAAATTTAAAGTCTTTTAAATATATGCATGCGATTCGGAGGGTCCCAAAGGGCTCAAACGGTCATGTGATCTTGTTATAAAAAAATATGATTTTCCGCGTTTTTACAGCATGCCTATAATTAAAAGACTTTAAATTTGTTATAACTTTCTTTTGACAAAAGGGCAAGCAATATTAAATCAGAGAAAAACACAAAAATTTTGTGCAAGTGGAAATGCAATTTTCCCTATGACCGGAAAGCGTGCAGGGGTTTAGTACCATCCCTTTTTTGTTGTCACAGGGTAAATATTCTCTCCTCCAAAAGGCATGCTGTATGAAATCGGAGACCAAAAATGTCATGAGCTCCCGGTCTATAAGACGGTTGCCTACGGAGCACAGGGACTCGGGTTCAAATCTCCCCACCTCCTTCCGATATTATGCAGTCAACTCTGAGATCGACTCAGCCTCAAATATTTAATACTTAAAATTAGTACCTCCCTGTTTATACAGGGGTAATAGGACACGCCGAAACGTCACACTGGCTTTCATAACTATGCCAGGCGGTCTAGGTTATCTAGGCGTTGGAAATATTTATTATTAAAAATGTATTCGGAAAACTCCTAGTAAATTCTCTAAAAATGGTATTACAAAATTGATTTATAAGTGACAGAAAAAGGATGACAAATAAAAATTAAATTTCAAAAATTTTCAATCTTTTTTAAACACCTCTCGCATTTATATAAAATTTAATTAAATTCTGTTCGCTTATTGAAATTTCACATTTTATTACATACACACGTTTCGAAAATTTTAAATAGTTCGTAACAGGAAAGTAACAAGTATTCACGGTGAATTATGTAAAATTTATATATAATAATGAAGCTGTATCCAATATGCAAATTTGCATACACGTTTATAAAGAAATTAAATGTTTACAAAAATTAAAATGTAATTCCACGCAAACCCTAATAATATTACAAAAGCGTTTTACTTAAAATTATATGTTATTATGACTTTATTTTCTCATAAAATACACATCACCACCCATTTATTTATTAAGGAAAAAGCGTGACGAACACGCTCAGACCTACCACCTCGCCGAAATTATTTTCAAAATATCTACAGTCTGTCCAAAAAGTTTGGAGATTGATCCTAGAACTGTGGCTACTCCGTTACTCGTTACCCTCCGTCCCAATGTAGTATATTAATTAGAATATTTGAAAACATGAATTAACTATATTATGTAACAATTTAAAAAAATAATTGGAAATAATAATGTCACTATACAGCCTATGACGTATGGAGGTGATTTCTTTTCCAATCAATACATGAATCACCAAACTGTACAATAAACAATGTGACCACCTATGCTCTAGAACAGGGGTTCTTAAACTTATGTAGTCCGAGGACCCCCTCTTTAACAACTTTTTTTTGCGGCCCAATCCCAAACCTAGGCATTTTACATCGTTCTTGAGACATAATTTCTGGATCAGTAATCTCATAGGCACTACGCTATAATAAATATTGGTAAAAATGTATCGCTGGTTATTTTAATAAATGGTCTTGCGCATTTCTAGAGATGAACATTTTTATTAGCATGTAGAATAAAAAACATAAAATGAATAAAAATAGTAGTAAAAAGAATTAGAAAAGTTACAAATTATAAAACGTTAAGGTCATAAAACATATCTTGGTTAAATATTGGTTAAAATATATCTTATTATAAGCTGTTCACTTTTGTAAGAACAAACTAAATCTGGTTATTTTGGTTACTTTTATAGTGTGTTACTGACTTTAAATGACAATTAAAAGGGCCCTTAAAAATATTCCATACGCTGTAAAACCGACTTTGGGTTGATAAGGTTTTGATCATTATAATTAAGATATCATTTTTCATTATGACATATGTCAAATGGATCGACATTTTTTAATACCAACTTTACATACAGCTTCAAAGATGCAAACTGTTGAAAACGAAATTTCCTGTTAGTTAGTTTGTTCTTACAAAAGTGAACAGCATATAAAGTCTGTTCCAAACGATTAGGCGGAACTAAATTTTACAATCTAGTTACTTTCATCGTTTAAATCGTGCTTTTCGACCGTTTTGTGTAAGCTTTGTAAATCATACTTACAATAAACATTTTTTGGTAAGGTTAATATCATTTTAAAATGTCATTATCTTTATATTTATATTTTTTGTGTCATTCTTAATACAAATTTCCCATTTATATAATTTTTTGTCATTAAAATATGTAAAAAAATAATTTAATTTTGACATGTCATTCGTTTCCATGGTTTCATTGTTGGAATTTTTAATTTTGACATTCCAACGTGAAAAATGAAATAACCCAAGCAAGGTCCCTTCTCGTGACAACCTAAAAGAACGAAATTCCCATTTAGTTCCGCCTAACCGTTTGGAACAGACTGTATGATATGTTTTCTGTAAATAGTTTGCAGTTGAATAAAAAAAATTAAATTTTTCCTAATTATTGTTTAGTTATGTCAATAATTAGTTAGGTAACAACAAATACAAAAAGTCCTGACCATGTAGGATTTTTATTAAATGAGTTACTTGAATAAAAGTTGGGGGATGTAAAGTTCATGTCAAAATTGTTTCGCGGACCACAGTTTAAGAACCGCTGCTCTAGAACAGTAGTTTTTAAATTAAGGGAAAGTTTTTTTTTTTGTCGGCTCTTATATTGACTATAAACTAATAAATTTGTAATTTTATTGAAGTAAGCCTAATAGTTTTTATTCATATATTATTCATGTTATAGGTAATTTTTAGGGTTTTGTAGGTATAACCACCAAACAATCCTTATAACGTCACTCATGTGTCTGTCTGTCTGTCTGTCTGTCTGTCTGTCTGTCTGTCTGTCCGGTAGAAATTGTTGCCAAACGGCTTAACATAGAAAGATGAAATTTGGCATGCTTATACGACTCTTTAACCCACATATAGAAAAAGTACCGAGTTCAAAAAAACATATCCCGAGATAAATATAACCAATTATGTATTTAATAAAAAAAATTAATATTATTTTAAATTTTGTGTGGCATACCAAATGAAACCTCTTGGTCCGTGGACTAACAATCATTTTTTTTAATCATTTATTTAAAGTGATTTTTGCCAAAAACTTTTGTCCCCCACCCTATCTCTCAGAGGGATTGATCTAAAAATCTGAAAAAAATCTCCATAAGAAACATTGATGGGAACCGGAATAGTTTTTTGTCATCGCAAAAAAATTATTTTTAAACAAATTATTGTGTGCTCGAAATAAAGCTCTTAGGACGTAGATTAAAGAACGAAACGTATTTTTCTTAAATTCGTTTTTTTATTTACACGATTTTAGTCAGAAAGTTCTTGTCCCACCCCCTTTTACCCAAAAAGGTTAAAATAAAAATCTGAAAAAAATATAGGTAATATATATTGATCTAAGCCGGAAACGTACAAGAGGAATTTTTGATTCGATTGCGTTTTTGAAAAATATTGCAGTTTTTGTGTTTTTGATAAAATTAATTATTTTTTTAATTCATGGCTAAATTATGGCCAATAATGTTATAGATTTTTTGTATTTGTAAAGACACACACTAAGCTAGTGTCTTTTTTTGAAATTATAAATATAATAAAAAATATTTAACAGCTGAGGACCGAATTTTAAACAACACACAACACTAGTAATGAAATACTTACAAAACAAATAACACATTTAACAATATATTTCTTATTAATCTAATGAAGACTTGAATACAAAGCAAATGCAGAAAAAAATACTGGGATATATGGCAAATTGTTAAAATTTAGTTTAAAAAAATTAAATGGAAGCTTTTAGTACTCAAATAACGAATAAAAATGATTATCAAAAATCTATTGATTTTGATGTGATAATAGAACAAATATTCCTAGACATCCAGTATTATGTTCTTCTTACACTTATTAAAACCTATAACCCTGAAATGTATGAAAATTCACACTTAACATCAATTTTTTGTTTTTATATGTGAGTTTTAGTTGATTCATAAGTCTAGTGATTAGCTGAGTTACAGTCAGTAGACATCGGACTGGACGCTAAATTCGCGATAAACACTTGCATAATTCTCGCTGCTACACATATACACAGGAAATCCCAAGAGGAATTTTCTAAACTTCAAGGGTGTTTCCCTTCATGAATTTTAAGCAAGAAAAAAAATATATATAACAGGGTGCGATTCGAAAAAAAGATATTGTTTACTAAAAGAAAAATGTGTATCTTATTTGTAGCTAAAATTCGTCTTAATCCTCAAATTTTAGAGAATTCGACAAATGCCCTAATAACCATGCTGAATTATGTATTCAAGTCGCATTTGGTCATTTTGAACAATTATTATAATTTATTTAGATATTAGTTTATTTTATTTTTGATAGAGTTGGTCTTGGTCAGTGAATTAATCAGCTGACGCAAGTATAGATATTTTAAATGAATTTACATTCCGTACGGCACGTACAACACCGTTGCTAGACAATGTAATAAATAGGTTGAAAGTAACTGTCAAATTATTGTTAGTTTTTAAAGGGAACTGAATAAAAATACAACTCCTTTTATTATAAGCACACAGGTTTAGTTGATTTCTAATACACCCTTTCCTAATTATCAATATGGTGTCATATCATGTCATCTCCAAAGTTTTCGAACAGACCGTGCATATAATAACTTAATTATCGTAACATTTGAACAATAAAGTAATATTTATAGCAGTGTTGAGAAGTGTTGCAAAAACAATGCAATCTTGAAAAGACAATGAACTCACCCCATATAATTACAAGCAATTTCGTTAATAATCATAAAAGTTATGTTTGAAAGCATGGATGCGTCACGATGAGTGGGAGGTCAGGCAGAAATTCGTGAGGTCAGGTGCATTTTGCTGGACAAACTCAACATACTCCAACTGCATAGACATGACACATTAGCTTGCCACATTAGCCCGGCACAAACATTTTAATCACCATTAATTCATTACACTGGATAATTTAAGATTATAAGCTACTGGAACTGAAGCCACAAAGTTGATACTTATCGTAAGGTAGCTCAAACCAAGTCCCGCAGGACACTTATGGTCCTTTTATCATTTTACATCCAAAATGAGCGGAATTATTATTATTTATTTATTTATTTATTTATTTATTAAGTCCAAGAGCAGAAACTAAAGACTTGTAGAGCTTCGATACAACATAGATAGGAGATACAAACAAGAAATAACATAAAATGTAACTAAATAATAAAAAAAACTAGGGGTTAAAAAAGTCGGTTTTACAGCGTAAGGAATATTTTTAATTGACATTTAAAGTCAGTAACACACCATAAAAGTAACCAAAATAACCAGATCTAGTGTGTTCTTACAAAAGTGAACAGTAAATATATTAAAAGTGATTATATAAATTAAAATAGTCGTTTTTAATTTATATAATCACTAAAATTTCACCTGTACTTATTATAATTCAGTAATACGAAGGAATTGCCTCCTAAATTTGAACTGCGGTAGTTGTTTCGTTGTTCGAGAGAGGCGCCTAGAAGGCGTCAGAGAGGCGAGAGGCGCTTAGAAACCTAAATAATGGTATTAGGCATTCGAATTAAAATTAATAAAAACAAATATCGTACATATATAATTAGCTACCGTGTATTAGTGATCTTCGTAACACTGTGACGTCATTTTTCCTAAGGTTCTCGTGATTGGCTAACTGAGAAACTGGGTGTTCCCAGTTTGACTTGATTGACAGGTATTTTGCAGATTTATTCTCTAAGAATCTACGTGTATAATTACATATAGAAATTTGTAGGATTTCGTAGGCTTAAACAAGAAACTCTAGATATTCCTATATCATTTGACTGATATCAACAATATTTTGCAGATTTATTCTCTAAGAAACTGCGAATAAAATAACATATAGAAATGTATAGGGTTTGGTAGGCATAAACAAGAAACTATGTACACTGCTATATCCTTCCACCAATATAAATAATATTTTGCAGATTTATTTTCTTAGAATCTACAAATATAATTATTTACAGATATGTCTAGGGTTTCGTAGGCATAAACAAGAAACTCTAGACACTGCTATATCCTTTGATCAATATGAACAATATTTCGCAGATATATTCTCTAAGAATCTACAAATATAATTACATACATAAATGTCTAGGGTTTCGTAGGCATAAACAGGAGACTCCTATATCCTTTAACCGATATGAACAATATTTTGCATATTTATTCTCTAAGAATCTGCGGATAAAATAACATACAGAAATATCTAGAGTTTCGTAGATATAAATAAGAAACTCTAGACACTTCTATATTCTTTGATCGATATGAAAAATATTTTGCAGATTTATTAATTAAAAATCTGCGGATAAAATAACCTATAGAAATGTATAGGGTTTCGTGGGCATAAACAAGAAACCCTAGGGTACTCCTATATCTTTTGACCGATATGAACAGTATTTTTCAGATTTATTTTCTAAGAATCTACGAATATAATTATATGCATAAATGTCTAGACTTTCGTAGGCATAAACAAGAGACTCTAGATACTCCTGTTTCCTTTGACCGATACAAACAATATTTTGCAGATTTATTCTCTAAGAATCTACGAATATAATTACATACATAAACGCCTAGGGTTTCGCAGCCATAAACAAGAGACTCTAGATTCTCCTGTTTCCTTTGACCGATATGAACAATATTTTGCACATTCATTCTCTAAGAATCTACAAATATAATTACATAAATAAATGTCTAGGGTTTCGTAGGCATAAACAAGAGACTGTAGATACTCATGTTTCCTTTGAACGATATGAACAATATTTTGCAGATTTATTTTTTAAGAAACTGCGGATAAAATTTTATAAATAAATGTTTTGGGTTTCGTAGGCATAAACGAGAAACTCAAGACAATCCTATATCATTTAACCGATATGAACAATATTTTGCAGATTTATTCTCTAAGTATCTACGAATATAATTACATATAGAAATGTCTAGGGTTTCGTAGGCATAAATTAACGTCTCAAATTATTTTTAGTTTTAACAATATAAATGTAATGTACTAAGTAAAAATGAATCGTTTTCTCATCTTAAAAAGTTAATGAATAAATAATCGAACTATATAATTAGCAAGTGTCTGTATGTAGTGTCGGTAACATTATGACGTCAATTTTTCTAAAGTTCTCGTGATTAGCTAACTGGTGATATCCTGTCCCATGATTCGCAGACTGGCGACGAAATTAGGATACGTTAAAAAATAAAACCAAATACACATACAAACAACTGAAATTTTTATATTATAAATCCGTCATTGTTGACGGGTAATAACCTAGTTTTAACATAAAATTTGTTTTGGCATCCCAAATAATCATCATTCACTTACTAAATACCTGCGAAATCCTGAAATATTCACACTAAAAGAACTAACTACATAGCTAGGCAGACTATTATTGCAGAGAACGAAAACAAAATAATAATACCAAATACTATCCTACTGAGAAGATTTCAAAATCTAGTTCCGCTTAAACTTTTGGATAGCCTTAACACCTTCTTTCCCCGTTCATTCAACTGTTCTAATCTTCAAAGTTCATGCCCTTAGATACGACACTAATTTATTTAATAACGAACTAAAACCAATACTATCTAAACTTCCTAACAACATGAATTTTCTCCAACGTTCAATATTACATAAAAAGTAACCTTATTTCTATGCGAATATAAAATTTGTTAATATATTCCGCTCTGCCATATGGGACATATTTACATTTCGTATTTTTTGCCCTAATGTGTGTTGGGACTTGTCGAAACAGGATTATTAAATTTTCCTACATCAAAAAACATATGTAATGACATTATGTATCGCATTTTCAGATTACATGAGTGAATAGCAAAATACGTTCAGTCACTGAATTAATTTAATAAATACTAGCTGAAGTACCCGTACTTTTGTAAGGTACATTTTTGCTGTAACGTAAATGATAAGTGAGATATTTCAGTTTCAAGTAGAACAAAATAATCGTTTCTTTATTCTAAACCATTTTTTTGTATACATTTTTGATGTAAACTAAATAATAAGTGAGATACTTGGTTTATAGGTAGCTCTCCCCATAGTTCCAAATATATATTTTATAAAAACTGCATTGAATAGAGAGGAATAGTTTCTTTCCTGATGTTAATTTTTGCTGTTAAGTAAATGATAAATGAGCTATTTCAACCTTAGGGTAAAGTTGTTATAGATGCCCCAGTGGGATAAACGCCCCACTTCGCATATATCCATAATGGTGTGTGTTTGTATAATTTCAGTACTAACAGTTTGTACGAGTAACACAGTCTTCTGAAATAAATGTGTTAAATTATCATCAATGTTAATAGTTTATGAAAAATTAAATTGTAAAGGTAGATGCTCATATGAGTGGTTGTATTTCAATAATTACGACATTTTGTCTTACGATTTTGTAACTATAACTTTAACAAAATAAGTTTCATTACTAGGTATCAGAAGACACTTAACCTCGCATTATAGAGTAGAAAATAATGCGCAATATTGTATACATTCGAAATAAACAGATGGGGCATCTATCCCATAGAAAAAGGATATAAGGCCGCAATAAATGTAGGATATATGACTCGGGCATTGTATATATAATCTTATAATAATACTATAATTTAACATTAATACTAACAATACTAACATTTTCCCAAGGACACGCAACAACATATATGCCAAAATAGATACTTGAAAAAAATATCGCAAAAATATGTTTTAAAAATTTATTAAGTCCTAGAAAAAAATGTTTCAAATAAAAATTGTTAATTATTACTTGTATAGTAATTTTTGTAGAATAGATGTTTTAGAAAATTTTCTCTGTTGTGAAATATTCGCAAAAATCTTAAAAGTAAACACGAGTAAACTTACATTTATAGTTGACCGATTTGTACCAAAAGTTGAACAACTGGTGCCATTGATGTCAAAAACTTAAATATGAAGTTTCATAAAAATCCGTTTGGCCAAAATTGCTCTACACATCTCCATGGACCGACAGACACACAGACCAACAGACATCATGCTAAAAATAGTCAAAATCGGTAAAACCACTCCGTATATATGTTGGCAGTTGGTAAAAAAAAAAATAATAATAATAATAAATTGTAATTTTAATTAAATTGTAATTTTTAATTGTTATTTTTAAAAAAATATTAAAATTGTTGGTCAAAATCAAATGTATTATTTTAGTGAGGCATAAATACCACCATATGGGTCAAAAATCCCATCGATACGGGATATATGGCCAATTACAGTACTATT
Organism: Liopterus haemorrhoidalis; assembly: GCA_963971575.1. NCBI lineage: Eukaryota > Metazoa > Arthropoda > Insecta > Coleoptera > Dytiscidae > Liopterus > Liopterus haemorrhoidalis. Next base: position 37,409,436 of record OZ020611.1, on the reverse strand, counting down.
TTAAATCATTAATTTTATATATTTAGAATAATTATCAGTGTTTTAATCTTATGTTATTGTGTAGTAAGATTATCTAAGAATTATAGCAAAGTAACAGATAAAGTTTAATAATTAAGATTAATGCAACACGATTGTTTATCTATAACTGGGGCATCTATCCCACCTTTACTATATATGTAACACTCCCCTAGTCCCCTAAATAATCTTATTAAAAACTGCACTGAATAGAAGAAAAAAATGTTTCCTGATATACATTTTTGATGTAAAGTAAATAATAAATGAGATATTTAAAGATTTTAGTTTTAGGGTGTACCCCTGTAACTCCCCAAATATTCATTCAATTTAAAATGTGCACGCCACTGGTAATGCCTGACAAAAAGATTTATAACTATCGCTCTTTCTGAGATAGACTATAGTTATATATAAAATTCACGTAGCTCATTAATGCCTAGACGTTGTTAACGAAATATACCACATGAAGTGTTGATTTTTAATTATATATGTATTGACAAACAACACGTTCCAAAAATTTCAGTACAATAAAACGTGAAATATTTTCTTAACCATATTTTATCTTCTACTTAAAAATACTTTATCTCAAATAAGTAATTTATTCTACACAAATAATGAAGTATAAATACCTAAATGTTTCATACATTTGCCGTCTTTCTGAAATACTTGCATATTTATTATTCATTAAATGAATGGCTTGATACGTGAATGTGAAAATAACAAAATTCAAATAAACATAGATTTTAAGTGTTAAGAACTTGGTATTAACTAATTTAATCGTTTGCACTGAAAAATCTTACGAAGTTAGGTCAATAAGTCCTTAAAAACCTAAGATAAAATATTAATTGAATGCACTCGTTGAAACATTTTAAAAAAGTTTAAAATAAAAACACTCGGTTTATTGTTTAAAAATTATTTAATAAATTGATACGTATTTCGACTTACAAAGTCATCTTCAGAATAAATAAATCACATACATTACTGAAATATATACCAACAGGTAGGTACAACAAACAAGATAATAAAGGAAAAACCTAAAGGATTAAATAGGTGTTAGAAGCGGAGAACTAATGAGTTCTACAGTCTGTTCCAAACGGCTAAGCGGAACTAAATGGGAATTTAGTTCTTTTAGGTTGTCACGAGAAGGGACCTTGCTTGGGTTATTTCATTTTTCACGTTGGGATGTCAAAATTTAAAATTCCAACAATGAAACTATGGAAACGAATGACATATGTCAAAATTAAATATTTTTTTTACGTATTTTAATGACAAAAAAATAAATAAATGGGAAATTTGTATTAAGAATGACACAAAAAATCAAAATATAAAGAAAATGACATTTTAAAATTATATTAACCTTAACCAAAAAATGTTTATTGTAAGTATGATTTACAAATGTTACGATGTTAATGTTACTGATCCCGACCCCTTTCACTCCCAGCGCAGCCAACACTTTGATGGTCAGTGGAAATGTTTATTTGCTTACAACACGATAATAAATGTTTATTATAGGTGCGCTCGAAAATTACGGCGCCGAAGCAGCGATTGTTTATGTACATTAGGGTAAATATTTCCAAAAAGGCAGGAAGATCAAAAAAACCCGGACCATTACGTCTAACACAAAGACATTTTCCAGATTTTATTCCTCCCACTGAAAAAAAAACTGTTCCATTTAGAAATTGTGCAGTATTGCTGTTCAAAAATAAATGAGAGAGAAAAGAAAATAAGAAAGGAAACGAGATACTGGTGTCAGGAGTGCAATGTTGGACTATGTGCAGTGCCTTGTTTCAAATTATTTCATACCCAATTAAAATATTAAAAAACATTTAAATTTACGTTTTTTTTTTTGCTTAAACTGTATTTAATACAGTTAGGTTACAAAATTTTACAAAAAAAAAATTGAATTTTTTTACCCAAATATATACCAGGTCTACAAGTATGAAATGCGGATTTTTTTTTAAAATAAAACTCATTTAACTCAAAAAACAGTAAAAGTTTATTTATTCAAACTATGCTCCATTAGAAGTTATAAAATTTTCCCATCTTTCAGGCAATTTGTGTATACTTCGCTAGTAGAACTCTTCCCCTTTCCCCGCAAACCATTCATCTAGCCATTCTTTCACATTTTCATATGAACAAAAGTGCTGCTCGGCAAGTGCGTGACCCATCGATGCGAACAAGGGGTAATCTGAAGGGGCCAAGTCTGGTGAGTAAGCGGCATGGGGTAGCACTTCCCACTTGAGTGCCTCCAATGTGTTGCAAACTGCTTTTGCCTTATGTGATGGAGGGTTATCGTGAAGAAAGATTACCTTGTGCTGTCTTCTTTCGTATTCTGGTCGTTTTATGAGCAGCGAAAGGTTCAATTCGATCAGTTATTGTTGGTAGCGTTGGGTATTAACTGTTTCACCAGGTTTTAACAATTCATAATAGACCACACCCTTTTGGTCCCACGAAGTACAGAGTATTGTCTTTTTGCCAAAGCGATTCGGTCTTGCAGTTGATGTGGATGGTGAGCCTGGGTTCACCCATGATTTTTTGCGTTTGGGATTTTCAAAATAAATCCATTTTTTATCGCCAGTAATGATACGATGCAAAAAGGACTTTCTTTTGTATCGTGCAAGCAAAATTTCACAAGTGTTTTTGCGTTTTTCCATCTGTCTCTCATTCAATGCATGTGGAACCAATCTGCCGACTTTCTGGATCTTACCCATCTCTCGTAGCCGATTGGAAACAGTTTGTTGACTAACGCCTAACTGCTCTGCTAGTTGTTTTTGTGATTGACTATCGTCTTCCTGTAGCAATGTTTCCAATTTTGTATCTTCATGTTTTTTTGGAGGTTTTCCATGTTCTTTGTCTGTAAGATCAAAGTCACCACTTTTTAAACGCCGAAACCATCGTTCACACGTATCTTGCGATGGAACATATTCACCATAAGCTTCTCGAAGCAGTCGGTATGATTCAGCAGCAGTTTTTTTCAAATGAAAACAAAACAGTAGTACTGTCCGCGAATGCTCTTTATTTGGCACAAAATTTGACATTTTTAACACAGTAAGACAAAACTATATGATCACTTTTCAAATTATAACCTATACGCATTTGACACTTAATGATAACTTAACAAAACGCCATATGTGTTGAAACTTTGAACTATACACCCTGTTTGCACGGCAAGTTTGAAAATTCCGCATTTCTGGTATATATAAAAATATATATATATATATATATATATATATATATATATATATATATATATATATGCGTTAAGGGGTTAAATAAAATAAATTGAAAATTCTAGTAGCATTTTCGAGTGATGCAGATAAGGGGCGCTTATGTGGGACATTGGCCATGTGACCCTCTTCAGGCAGTTCGACGGCTAAAATTGTCCATTTGTACCGGCCGACACTTGTATGTGTCATTGCAAAATGCCATTTGATGTGAATGTTCTGGAATTTGGTGATGACATTATTGGATTTCAAGAAGAACTTATTGATTTGCAAGAAAATCAAGTTCAAAACATTAAATTTAGTCAGATTCCATGATCAAATTTTTGGGCTACATTGGAAGATAAACCAGTATTGAGTAACGAAGCTGAAAAAATATTATTGCCATTCCCCACCACATACCTATGCGAAGCGGAATTTTCATGTCTTGTGGCCATAAGAACCAAAGCAAGAAATAAACTGAATCCTGAGCATGATCTGTGATGTGCTTTGTCAATAAATGTAAAGCCTCGGTATGAGAAGTTGCTGGAATAAATCGACCAGCATCAAGGATGTCACTAAGATTAATATTGATGTTGTTTTTGTCTCTAATGAATACTATTAAATTAATATAATAAAAGTGTATTTTTGTATTAATTTATAATTTTTACCTTTCCATGCGTTGGGCCGCGAAGGAATGGTTTTTATAATTTGGGTCGCTAACAATATAGGTTGGGAACCACTGACCTAGTACGTATGCGCACACTCTCAAATTTTTAAGTCTTAAGTAATATTCAAATACAGTGTGATAAGTCAAGGTCTAAAAAGGTGAATAAAAAAAAAAACCTACAAAAATAAAACTTTGTTACCTTCTAGTGCGATACGCCCTTAACTATAGTGCGTTCGAAGGTGAGTTTGCAGTATAGCTCTTATGGCAAATGGGAGCGGTGTTGCCAAATGTTGTAAAAGTGTCAAATGTGTCAATTATAATAATATGAAAAACTCGTATTATTTACAAAAATCAACTCTTGCGTCTTCACAGATCAGCGCGTTTTAGAGCTGGCAACGTCGACAAGCTAGAAAAGGATAGCGTCATTGTGTAAACCCATTAGAGAGTATGAAAAAGAACTACTCCATATGTCCTGTACTGCATATTCACCTTCGAACGCACTATAATTGGGCTGTTTCGCAAGTTGCATTTGAACCAGTTCATTGCTACCGCAAACATATAAAGTACATTTCAAATATTGTGTGATTATGTTTGGAAATTGGAAAAAGTCGCCGGGGGCCAATGGATACGGTGGATGCGGCAACAATTTGAAGCGTAATTCATGCATTTTTGCCATCGACCTCACAATTGCGTTTATTTTACACCGTGGGAAAACGCGGCACCCATCTTGCCGATATCTTTCATACCCATTTTTTCGTGCAAAATTGAAACCACTGAGCTATGTGATATGCCTGTTGCCTCAAATAGTTTGCGCACTTTGACTCGTCGATCACTCAAGACCATATCGCGGATTTTTGTCTATCATTTCTGGCGTAGTCACCTCAAGTGGACGCCGCGAACAATGTTCATCACTTGTACGATCACGTTTAAACTCATTCACGCAATTGTAAAAGTTTTAAACGCGGGTGCAGATGTGCCATGCACTTTATCTAACTCGGCTTTGATTTCTTTTGGTGTTTTGCCTTTCAAATGAGAGTGTTCCAAGATGACAAAAGTTATTTGCTTCAATTGATTGTAAAAATGAAACCACGCGATGGATATGGCTGAAAATTTGACAGAAGTCTATTGATAGATGGTACTTTTCAGAAACAAACTTTTTTTGGTGCTACTAGCGTTTTATCTTAGAAAAGTTTAAAATAAAAACACTCGGTTTATTGTTTCAAAAATTATTTAATGAATTGATACGTATTTCGATTTACAAAGTCATCTTCAGAATAAATAAATCACATACATTACTGAAATATATACCAACTGGTAGGTACAACAAACAAGATAATAAAGGAAAAACCTAAAGGATTAAAAAGGTGTTAGAAGCGGAGAACTAATGAGTTCTAGTTGTTCATTCATTAAATTTTTGTTCTTAGAAACAGCCTTTTTAATTTCAAACGATTCTAACGTGTCTAAAGTAACGATTCTAAAGTTTTAATCCTAAGGGATTGTTGTACACGTAATATTTTTACATTGTCAAAATCAAACGTATGATTATTACATATTACATTATTAGTATGAGTATTAAATATTACATGTACAACCTAAGGGATTAAAAATGGACATGTTAGAAGCGTTTGAGATTAAAAAGGCTGTTTTTAAGAACAAAAATTTAATGAATGAACAACTACAGTCTGTTCTAAATGGTTAAGCGGAACTAGATTTTGCAATCTAGTTACTTTCATCGTTTAAATCGTGCCTTTCGGCCGTTTTGTTTAAGCTTTGTAAATCATACTTACAATAAACATTTTTTGGTTAAGGTTAATATCATTTTAAAATGTCATTTTCTTTATATTTTGATTTTTTGTGTCATTCTTAATACAAATTTCCCATTTATTTATTTTTTTGTCATTAAAATACGTAAAAAAAATATTTAATTTTGACATATGTCATTCGTTTCCATAGTTTCATTGTTGGAATTTTAAATTTTGAACAAAACGGCCGAAAGGCACGATTTAAACGATGAAAGTAACTAGATTGCAAAATCTAGTTCCGCTTAACCATTTAGAACAGACTGTAGTTGTTCATTCATTAAATTTTTGTTCTTAAAAACAGCCTTTTTAATCTCAAACGCTTCTAACATGTCCAGTTTTAATCCCTTAGGTTGTACATGTAATATTTAATACTCATACTAATAATGTAATATGTAATAATCATACGTTTGATTTTGACAATGTAAAAATATTACGTGTACAACAATCCCTTAGGATTAAAACTTTAGAATCGTTACTTTAGACACGTTAGAATCGTTTGAAATTAAAAAGGCTGTTTCTAAGAACAAAAATTTAATGAATGAACAACTAGAACTCATTAGTTCTCCGCTTCTAACACCTTTTTAATCCTTTAGGTTTTTCCTTTATTATCTTGTTTGTTGTACCTACCAGTTGGTATATATTTCAGTAATGTATGTGATTTATTTATTCTGAAGATGACTTTGTAAATCGAAATACGTATCAATTCATTAAATAATTTTTGAAACAATAAACCGAGTGTTTTTATTTTAAACTTTTCTAAGATAAAACGCTAGTAGCACCAAAAAAAGTTTGTTTCTGAAAAGTACCATCTATCAATAGACTTCTGTCAAATTTTCAGCCATATCCATCGCGTGGTTTCATTTTTACAATCAATTGAAGCAAATAACTTTTGTCATCTTGGAAAACTCTCATTTGAAAGGCAAAACACCAAAAGAAATCAAAGCCGAGTTAGATAAAGTGCATGGCACATCTGCACCCGCGTTTAAAACTTTTACAATTGCGTGAATGAGTTTAAACGTGATCGTACAAGTGATGAACATTGTTCGCGGCGTCCACTTGAGGTGACTACGCCAGAAATGATAGACAAAAATCCGCGATATGGTCTTGAGTGATCGACGAGTCAAAGTGCGCAAACTATTTGAGGCAACAGGCATATCACATAGCTCAGTGGTTTCAATTTTGCACGAAAAAATGGGTATGAAAGATATCGGCAAGATGGGTGCCGCGTTTTCCCACGGTGTAAAATAAACGCAATTGTGAGGTCGATGGCAAAAATGCATGAATTACGCTTCAAATTGTTGCCGCATCCACCGTATCCATTGGCCCCCGGCGACTTTTTCCAATTTCCAAACATAATCACACAATATTTGAAATGTACTTTATATGTTTGCGGTAGCAATGAACTGGTTCAAATGCAACTTGCGAAACAGCCCAATTATAGTGCGTTCGAAGGTGAATATGCAGTACAGGACATATGGAGTAGTTCTTTTTCATACTCTCTAATGGGTTTACACAATGACGCTATCCTTTTCTAGCTTGTCGACGTTGCCAGCTCTAAAACGCGCTGATCTGTGAAGACGCAAGAGTTGATTTTTGTAAATAATACGAGTTTTTCATATTATTATAATTGACACATTTGACACTTTTACAACATTTGGCAACACCGCTCCCATTTGCCATAAGAGCTATACTGCAAACTCACCTTCGAACGCACTATAGTTAAGGGCGTATCGCACTAGAAGGTAACAAAGTTTTATTTTTGTAGGTTTTTTTTTTTATTCACCTTTTTAGACCTTGACTTATCACACTGTATTTGAATATTACTTAAGACTTAAAAATTTGAGAGTGTGCGCATACGTACTAGGTCAGTGGTTCCCAACCTATATTGTTAGCGACCCAAATTATAAAAACCATTCCTTCGCGGCCCAACGCATGGAAAGGTAAAAATTATAAATTAATACAAAAATACACTTTTATTATATTAATTTAATAGTATTCATTAGAGACAAAAACAACATCAATATTAATCTTAGTGACATCCTTGATGCTGGTCGATTTATTCCAGCAACTTCTCATACCGAGGCTTTACATTTATTGACAAAGCACATCACAGATCATGCTCAGGATTCAGTTTATTTCTTGCTTTGGTTCTTATGGCCACAAGACATGAAAATTCCGCTTCGCATAGGTATGTGGTGGGGAATGGCAATAATATTTTTTCAGCTTCGTTACTCAATACTGGTTTATCTTCCAATGTAGCCCAAAAATTTGATCATGGAATCTGACTAAATTTAATGTTTTGAACTTGATTTTCTTGCAAATCAATAAGTTCTTCTTGAAATCCAATAATGTCATCACCAAATTCCAGAACATTCACATCAAATGGCATTTTGCAATGACACATACAAGTGTCGGCCGGTACAAATGGACAATTTTAGCCGTCGAACTGCCTGAAGAGGGTCACATGGCCAATGTCCCACATAAGCGCCCCTTATCTGCATCACTCGAAAATGCTACTAGAATTTTCAATTTATTTTATTTAACCCCTTAACGCATATATATATATATATATATATATATATATATATATATATATATATATATTTTTATATATACCAGAAATGCGGAATTTTCAAACTTGCCGTGCAAACAGGGTGTATAGTTCAAAGTTTCAACACATATGGCGTTTTGTTAAGTTATCATTAAGTGTCAAATGCGTATAGGTTATAATTTGAAAAGTGATCATATAGTTTTGTCTTACTGTGTTAAAAATGTCAAATTTTGTGCCAAATAAAGAGCATTCGCGGACAGTACTACTGTTTTGTTTTCATTTGAAAAAAACTGCTGCTGAATCATACCGACTGCTTCGAGAAGCTTATGGTGAATATGTTCCATCGCAAGATACGTGTGAACGATGGTTTCGGCGTTTCAAAAGTGGTGACTTTGATCTTACAGACAAAGAACATGGAAAACCTCCAAAAAAACATGAAGATACAAAATTGGAAACATTGCTACAGGAAGACGATAGTCAATCACAAAAACAACTAGCAGAGCAGTTAGGCGTTAGTCAACAAACTGTTTCCAATCGGCTACGAGAGATGGGTAAGATCCAGAAAGTCGGCAGATTGGTTCCACATGCATTGAATGAGAGACAGATGGAAAAACGCAAAAACACTTGTGAAATTTTGCTTGCACGATACAAAAGAAAGTCCTTTTTGCATCGTATCATTACTGGCGATAAAAAATGGATTTATTTTGAAAATCCCAAACGCAAAAAATCATGGGTGAACCCAGGCTCACCATCCACATCAACTGCAAGACCGAATCGCTTTGGCAAAAAGACAATACTCTGTACTTCGTGGGACCGACCAAAAGGGTGTGGTCTATTATGAATTGTTAAAACCTGGTGAAACAGTTAATACCCAACGCTACCAACAATAACTGATCGAATTGAACCTTTCGCTGCTCATAAAACGACCAGAATACGAAAGAAGACAGCACAAGGTAATCTTTCTTCACGATAACCCTCCATCACATAAGGCAAAAGCAGTTTGCAACACATTGGAGGCACTCAAGTGGGAAGTGCTACCCCATGCCGCTTACTCACCAGACTTGGCCCCTTCAGATTACCCCTTGTTCGCATCGATGGGTCACGCACTTGCCGAGCAGCACTTTTGTTCATATGAAAATGTGAAAGAATGGCTAGATGAATGGTTTGCGGGGAAAGGGGAAGAGTTCTACTAGCGAAGTATACACAAATTGCCTGAAAGATGGGAAAATTTTATAACTTCTAATGGAGCATAGTTTGAATAAATAAACTTTTACTGTTTTTTGAGTTAAATGAGTTTTATTTTAAAAAAAAATCCGCATTTCATACTTGTAGACCTGGTATATATTTGGGTAAAAAAATTCAAATTTTTTTTTTGTAAAATTTTGTAACCTAACTGTATTAAATACAGTTTAAGCAAAAAAAAAAACGTAAATTTAAATGTTTTTTAATATTTTAATTGGGTATGAAATAATTTGAAACAAGGCACTGCACATAGTCCAACATTGCACTCCTGACACCAGTATCTCGTTTCCTTTCTTATTTTCTTTTCTCTCTCATTTATTTTTGAACAGCAATACTGCACAATTTCTAAATGGAACAGCTTTTTTTTCAGTGGGAGGAATAAAATCTGGAAATTGTCTTTGTGTTAGACGTAATGGTCCGGGTTTTTTTGATCTTCCTGCCTTTTTGGAAATATTTACCCTAATGTACATAAACAATCGCTGCTTCGGCGCCGTAATTTTCGAGCGCACCTATAATAAACATTTATTATCGTGTTGTAAGCAAATAAACATTTCCACTGACCATCAAAGTGTTGGCTGCGCTGGGAGGGAAAGGGGTCGGGATCAGTAACATTAACATCGTACGGAACATAAACCGACTTAAAATAATTGAATAAAGAAATTTTAACATTGCCCGTGACATACATGGAGCTGTAATATTTGAATAAACATATTAAACATTTCATGAACCTACCCAAAATTACACGCGACCCATTCAAAATCACTCACGACGCACAATTGGGTCGCGGCCCAGAGGTTGGGAACCACTGTACTAGGTGTTATTATAACAGCCGACAGATTTACTTAAAAGTTCAACTGTGAGGTTTGATTAAATTAATTAGTTCTTCTTTATTTTATTTTTTTTTATTATTATTATACTCGAAAATAACAACTATACAACAAACTAACCTCAACGTAAACAAAGGACAAAGACACAACAGCTGAGAGCGAGAGAAAAGTTCGTAGGTGCAAGCGCCTTTTGAAAAACCTGGATAGAAAAACGGAGGAATTGAATCATGTTCCGTTTGCCCAGTCTTTAAAACCTAGGTTCATACAATCACACACAAATGTCTTCGATTCAAATGCAAAAACTTTTCAAGTCTAGCTGTTAATATTAACTCTAGTGTTATAAAGCCTTTAGAACGCTTTGAAAGATTTTTATATTGTCGGCAAAATTTTGTCTCACGGCGCCCCGCTTGTTTTGCGCCTTTGTGCGACTCACAACTTGCACACCTACTTGAAACGCCGCTGGCTAGTGTAATAGTATATCTATACCAGCACACGAGTACTGTTTCTTAGTAATGAATATAATCTAACCTGTCCAGCCTGCAGTCCATCAGCGAAGGCGATAAGAGCCAGCCTGTCCGGATCATTGATAAGGGCGGATGTGGAGTCCCCGGCAGAGACTGAGGTGTGGGGTAGAGGCGCGCCCACAGTCTGTGCGAGCGGCGGCCGACTCCACGGCTTGTGGCGACGGCAAACCACCACCAGGCACACCCCTAGCAACATCAGCATCACCCCCGCTGCCGTCGCCATCGACACGAGCAGGGTGCCGCTCGGCGTCATATACTGATCTGAAAATTATGGATACATTAATAACATACTGCTATATGGAATTACTTGAACTGTGTTTGATGTGATACTTCATACAAAGATAGAGATTATGAAAATGATGAACGCTTTGAGAAGGGACCTGAAATTGAATTTATTTAGGTTTAGGTTCGGATTCGGGTTCAGCATTTTTATTTCGGTTAGGTTTCAAGTTCTTAGGCTTAAATATTTACAAATAATGCAAAATTTGTGGGATTATTGTGTCTGCAGGATTAAATAAAATGCCAGTGTTAGTTTTTTCAATGATTCCATATTATGACTCGATATGATGTTGACTGTTCGGAGATGTGTAGGTAACTGACTAATAAAGGGCTGGTTTCTCATAGTGGTCAGATAATTTATGACAACGTTTCCCAACCTTTTTTCATGGCGGACCGGCAAGCGACCTAGAAAAAATTCGTTTAGAAAGTAATGTGTATCGCAAAAGTTTTATATTTTTTATTTCACTGATAACAAATACAAGAAGAAAAAAAAACGAATAAAAAATCAAATATAATTAGTGAATATTTGGGGTCTTACGGAGGGACACCCTAAAGCTATACTTTTGAAATATATCCCTTATTAGTGACTTAACAGCAAAAACGTATATAACAAAAATAAGGTATTGTAATAAAAAAACAAATCTTTTCGTTTTATATACTTTTTGATTGGATGAATATTTGGGAAGTTACAGGGGGTGGGGGTTAAACTAAAATCTTGAAATGTCTCGATTATTTTCTGTTCTACTTGAAATTGAACTATCTCACTTATCATTTACGTTACAAGTAAAGTCTATATTATAAAAACTAAACGAAGTGCGGGTACTCCAGCTAGTTTGATTATATTTTACTCGCAACGCATTTTTTATGAACTCTCAATAGTTTTCTTATATGTGGATCAAAGAGTTGTACAAGCATATCAAATTTCAACTTTGTAGGTTCAGGCTCTTGGCCACAATTTCTACCGAACAGACAGACAGACACATGAGTGACGGTATAAGAGTTTTTTGGCCATACCTAAAAACCTATCAACCTAAACTCTAAACCAGTGATGGCATCCTAAATTTTCAGGAAGCGGTTCTATAAAGTCATGTGATATCTAGGAACCTATTCTGTATTTTTAAGAGTGAAAACAAATCACTTACTTCCAGTTATTAAATATAAGGAAAAAAATTTAAGAGCGTATTATTAATAACCTATAAAATAAATATTACATTTGCACACTGCAGGGCACGGCGCACGATTCAAAACTGAAGTCAGAGTAATTAATTTATTTTTTAATTCTAACAACCGGTTCCCTAAGGTTTCAATAATTTTAAGAAACGGTTCGCGCGAACCTTTCCGATCCGGTAGGATACCATCACTGCCCTAAACCTAACAAAAATCTAAAAACTATTTTATACTTCCATTAAACTTACACATATCCAAAGAATTGACGGAACATCTCAATATTTTACACCATTTAGTTCTATTTTCACACATGACAATAATTACAAGTGAAATAAAACAGTAGACTGTATATCTCAACGTTCAACTATCTTTTATTAATCTAAATTAACTCTCAATATTTAACTTAGCATTCATAACCTAACAGTCGTTTAAACAGCGAACGTCATATCTAAACGTACTAACCAACCTGTATCTATTGGTAATTAACTGAAAATGAAGCTATATTTTCAGTCATTAGATAATAATATTACTTTAAAGGAAACCATAAAATTATCTTTATAATTCTTAATCACATAATAAAACTTCCTCGTATGGTTTGCAATTGTTATGATGTTGAGTTAGAGTCGTTAAATAATAACATGATCATCATAATAATAAAACAACAAAAAATAAATATCTTAATCGATCATCGATTAGGAAATTTTATTAATTATTTGTTATTCTTTAAATGGAATACTGATTTTAGGAAAGTCTAAAACATGTGACGCTAAAATTATGGAACAGTGTGAAAAAAATTAAATCCCAAAAAAGCATCGTCATATTCCTGAAAATGTCACTAACTGAATTTTTGTGGTAAACATAACTAATTCAACGTGGTAACATAATTTTATCATGTTTCAACGGTTTATGTCACGTACCGCTAAAACCATTGAAAGCATAAAAGTCACTAACTAAAATATAATACAAGGTGTATCAAAAGAAATTTTATATTTAGTGGATCGATTAAAAAAAAAGTAAGCCGTATATAGAAAAAATGTTTATTAATTATTAAAATAAACTTTTTGGGGATTTATTTCTTAAAAATAATATCGTCTAAATGTAGACCCTCGCGTTCTCGGCACTCATTTAATCGAACAGTAAAATTACTTATGACATCTCGGCAGGTGGACTCAGGCATGGCTGCCATTTCGTGACGGATATTTTCTTTCAAATGCGCCAGTGAAGTCGGTTTACTGGCGTAAACTTTAGATTTAAGATAACCCCATAGGAAAAAGTCCATAGGGGTTAAATCTGGACTGCGTGGAGGCCAATTTATGTCACCTCTCCGGGAGATCAATTTGCCTGAGAAAATTTCACGAACACGTGGCAGAGACATATTGGACGTGTGTGAAGTTGCTCCGTCCTGTTGGAACCATGTTCTTTGGTTATAGCCAGGAAAGTTTTGCAGTTCAGGTACCAAGAAGTTGTGTAACATCTCCACATAACGCTCTGAATTCACTGTAACTGCACGCCCCCTTTCGTCTTCAAAAAAGTAAGGGCCGATAATTCCTCGCGCCGACATCGCAGCCCATACTGTCACTTTAAGCGAATGTAGAGGTTTCTGATGTTTGCGTTTCGGATTCGTTGCACTCCAGTAGCGGCAGTTCTGCTTATTTACGTGGCCCTTAAGATGAAAATGAGCTTCATCCGAAAACAAAATGTTTCTGACTGGCATCTTGGGGCTTTAATTCTTGCACCAATTGAATTTTGTAGGGGTGCAGCTTTAGGTCTTTGTGCATAATCCGATGTAATGATGATCTATGCACATTTAAAGCACTTGCGCGCTTCCGAATTAAAAGGTTCGGGTCGTCACGAACAGACTTATTAACATTCTCCACGTTTTCTACCGTTCTTGATGACCTAGGTCGCCCGGATTTTGATTTATCCAGCGTTGTACCAGTCTCTTCAAACTTTTTAACCCAATGTCGAATGAGAGGAATGCTTGGCGCATCATTTAAGTGGCGAAAACCTCTAATACTGCAGAATTTTCTACGCGCTACAGTCGCCGGATCACCGTTTTTGTAAAACTCTCGCACGCATAACGCGCGGTCTGCTCCCGAGAAACGCTCCATAGCGACTAAATTCCCAAGAGCCAGGCTACCGATTGACATAACCCCCGCGCCCCTCGGATACCTTGCGTTCACGCAGTAAGCTAAATAAATATAAAATTTCTTTTGAGACACCTTGTACAAAACTTATTTAAAAAATCAGTTGTGGCCACCACAGGACCGACCGCCATCACAAATTACTTGCATAAAATACATTCTAGCAGCAGAGTAGAAATAACTTGGCCTAATATTTTCTAACAGAGATATTATTTATCATGACCATGGAAACGTTACATATAAGTATGAAAAAATTGAGACTTTTAGATGAAAATTATTCGAAATTTTTCGTTTTATGAAAAAACGTCTCAAATAAAAGTTATTAATTATTGTTTTATAGTAACTTTTTCAATAACTTGTTCAATAAAATTTTACAAAATATTTTTCTGTTGTGAAATATTCACAAAAATCTTAAAATCGACACGAGTAAACTCCCGTTGATCAACTCGTGCCATTGATAGCAGAAGCTTAAATATGAAGTTTCATAAAAATCCTTTCAGCCGAATTTGCTCTGCACGTGTACACAGACAGACAGACAGGCGGACTGACGGACGGACGGACAGATAGACAGACGGACGGACGGACAGACAGACCGACAGACATCATGCTAAAAATAGTCAAAACGTTATGTAGGGACCTCAATTCGTGGAGATCCATCGAAATCTCGAAATGTCAAAATCGGTCTGATCACAATACCTCCCTTATATATGTTGGCGGTCGGTAAAAATTGATGTGAAGTGTGAATCTTCACACATTTCAGGGTTTTGTAGGTATTTAATCAGTGGCGGCGCCAGCAAGGGGCCTGGACCCCCTAAAAATTATTTCGACCCCCTTAAAAATTGTACTGGCCCCCCCAGATATGTTTGGAGAAAAATTTAAATTTTAGATAAAACTAAGTACCCGGTTCATTTTGAAAATATAATAATAATAATTTTTATTGATCAAAATTTTTAAAAATATAGAATATGTTTCTTATTGGCTAGAGTACAACTTATTTGTATAACCTCTATAATTACATGTGTTTAATAGTCTTTAGATATGCTATTTTTTACATTTTAATTATTTTATAAAATAGAGGAAAAATTTTTTAAAAAGCCCTCTCACTTTATTTTGGGAATATTTTGAATTGTTTATAAAGATATTTCCTACACTATCTTAGTCATAAATATAAAAAATCCGTAACATTATTAGCCTTAATTTAGTCATGAATTAAAAAAAAAAATTAATTTTGTCAAAAACACAAACACTGAAATATTTTTCAAAAACGAAATCTGATCCAAAAATCCTCACGTACGTTTCCGGTTTAGATCAATGTACATTACTTAGAATTTTTTCAGATATTTAGTTTAACCCATTTATGATTTTAGTAATTTTTGGAAAAAATCGTATTAAAATTAGAAATTCTAAAATACTACTGTTCGCTCCTTAATCTACGTCTTAAGATCTTTCTTTCGATATCACACAATTAATTAAAAAAAAAAAAAAAATCAACGGTACAATAACTTTATTTTTCAAAAAACTAACCTGATCAAAATTTCATGTTGAACTATTCGGGTTACCATAATTTTACTTTATTGTGATTTTTTTCAGATTTTTAGATCAAACTCTCTGGGTGGAGGACAAAAGCTCTTCCACATATTTTTGGCATAAATCCCATTAAAAAAAAAATCAAAACCCTAAAAAGCAATGCTATCTTTAGGTCTGTCTGTCGATCTGCGGACACGTGTAGAACAAATTTGGTTGAACGGATTTTTAAGAAATTTCATATTTAAGCTTCGGACGTGAATATTTCATTGTGTTCAATATCTGATACAGATCCGTCCACCGAAATGGGTAGTTTACTGATGTCCCTTTTATGTGTTTCACGAATATAGTAATACCCCGCCACTCGTCGTTAATTCGTTCTGAAAAAGCGTCAAATAGCGATTTCGTCGAGTGGCCAGTCGAATTTTCCCATAATAAATAAAGGGAATCATATTATATGTATATATACATATACATATAATAAAATACATATACATACTAGCAGACCCGTTTCCAACAACGTTGGCAAACTGATATCGAATAAAAATCAATATAAGCAGGAATCAATTATTAAAATTTGCATGATTCTGCGTATATTAATAAAACAAAAACGTTTCTTGATTATACCTAGGAAATTCTAAAAAGCTGCTTAATGCGTGTCGTTTAAAAATTAATATCGGGCCGGGTACGGCCTGCGGGCCATATGCTGGACATCAATGGTATAGCTGTTTCTGATTCTACCTAGGAAATCCTAAAAAGCCGCTCAATGCGTGTCGTTTAAAAATAAGTATCGCGCCAGACACGGCCCGCGGGCATAACGTTAATTGACACAACATTCTTTAATTAAGCCAAGGTATATACTGACTGGAGAGCTAAGAGCTATATTCTCGCTAAGGCTAAACACATAGTGAAGCAGAAAGCAAAGCAGCGATGAAAGCGGAGAGCAAAGCGAAGAAATTAAATAAATGAATTCCTGTTAACACGCGCATAGTGGAGCGTACTGCAGCGAAGTTATATCGTTGTTATAGTCGAGCAAAGTGACGCGTTCAAACAATTTTGATTTCTCTGCTATTATCGTTGCTAAAATAGTTGTTTAAAATGGATATTGAGGCATTTACAAGTAGTTCTCATTTATAAGAGGTATTTATAGTAGGTTTCGATTGAAATTTGCCCATTTTTTACCAATTTATGTTGAATTTTTTCCAAAATATAATCAAACATTGAAATACTCATGCGAAAATAAGAATGAAACTTTTCTGAATGTTCGCGGAGTTGCATATAGAAATGATGAAATTCACCATGTATATGTCTACTTTTATTTATTCTGTGAACATTGCACCTTCTAGTGTGTTTATTTTTTAGTAAATACCAAACTTTCAGGGAAGAGTTTTCTGTTAGTAAAAAATCCATTATAATTTTGTGAACTTATCGATGTTGTAACTGCTCGATTTTAAACGCGTCACTATGTGTAGACACTCTTTTATAAGCGCGTCATTCTTTCGCTGTTTTACTCTCCGCTTTCATAGCTGATTTGCTCTCTGCTTCACTATGTGCTTAGCCTAAGTGAGCTGTTGTCGGAGAACGTCGCTTTGACTGGTGGGGAGCGACCTACCACGCCCCAAGCCCCGCTAGCACCTAGGAACTTAGCGTTACGAAGATACACAGAAATTAGGGCTTATATATATATATATATATATATATATATTATGTATAATTTTTTAATCAATTTCGTCAATAATAGGTGGACGAAGTTTGGTTATTGAAAAAAACTCTCTTCGCTTCATCGGCACTTCTAATTGCTTCCTTATGCTGTACAAAAGTACTGATCGTAAATCTAGGAATACCATACCTTGTAGACAACTCAGTCACACGAATACCATTTTCATATTTGGCTATTATTTCGTTTTTCTGTTCCATAGTGATTCTTACTGTTTTCTTTTTAGCTATGCTTGCATCTCTAGCCTTCTTTGTACCCATAATTATAAATATAAATCACTTATTTTAGCAAAAAACCAAAAGTTCATAGCAGCACTAATTCTGGGTTGTTTTCGTCAAGATATATAGGCGCGAACTGCTGGCCATGCGTTCATTTCGCTTTGTTTACCAAAATATGTATCACGTGATCGGTACTCGATTACGCGTCGGATAGCGATGTTTCCGTCGACTCTCACTCTCGACATTTACGTCGAATGGCGAAAACGTCGAGCTAAAAGGCAGTCGAGTGGCGGGGTATTACTGTATTTGGAAACAGAGAAATATTTAGAAAGAATCATCTAACAAAAGTTACTATACAAGTAATATCAACTTTTATTTGAGAATTTTTTTGAAAAGACTCAATAAATTTTTATACCTTTTCATATTTATGCAGTATATTTACTATTTATCTATTTCGACATATATGTAGGTACGTTTCCACGATTCCAGTAAGTTATAAATACAGATTATGAAATTTTTAACGTAATATAACACGTTATTAACTTTTTCAGTAATAATTTCTCTGTTAAAAGGTATTTTGTTTAATTACTTTGTGGTGGCTGTCGGCTGTATGATGGCTAGAGTTGATTCTTATTTCGTGTTAATGATCATAGCGAATACACAGCTGAGCTTAAAGATATTTTACAAGAATAGTAACGATGCACATTATCTTATTTAAGTGTATTTTTATAGACTTGCTAGACTCTAAAGGTCATAAATTTCTGCTAAAGAGCCAATCTGACATTTAATTAAACCGTGTATTGAGCCAGTTAGCCCAGTGTGAACACAATGCCCTATTGTACGCCATTTTTATTTCATGGAGATTCTTTATGTACTTGGATAATCTACTGATCCATTTTAAATATTGCACCAATTACAACATTATCAGACGATTACAGATATTTTTATTTTTACCCTCCATTGTGCAAAATTCATAAAAATAAATTTTAAAAAATCTGTTCTCTTTCAGAAAAAGTTTACAAGAAATTAGAAACAGATAGGTCACGAAATTTTTTTTATTTGATGTAATTATGTATACATTATATCAGTGGCTCCCAAACTTTTCGGTTCCCGGCGCCCTTAATGTATCAGATTTTTTTCTGCGGCGCCCCAATTGAAAACATTGATCTAACTAACGCAATTGGAGGAATATTGGAATATATCCGCGGCGCACAATTTTGGAATAGCATTTTATAATTTATATAAAAAATTTCAAAAAAAATTTCAAAAAATGAAAAATTAGGTTACAAGTCAATTAGTGCCTCAAGAATTTAAAAATTTCAACCGCAGGTCTTTGTCGCATTTCGTTTTTGAGATACGCCCATGCGAAGATGAAAATTTCTATAAATCACGCCATGTTAAAATTTGTCATAATTTTAAAATACGCTAAAAGAATTAAGCCTCAAATTTTTTTTAGTCTAAATTAACGATGAGGAATCCAAAAATTCTAACCTCAGATCATTTTCTCTAACCGTTATTTGAGTTGTAATTTTTTTTAATGCACAATTTTCACTAATAATGTAAATTATGCTATTAAACATATTTATTAAAATCCCAAAACGCATTAAACGATTAAAGCCCCAAATTATTTACAGACTAAATAAATTACGGAGAATCCAAAAATTTCAACCGCAGATCGCTATCTCAAACTGTTTTTGAGTTCTGCTTTTTTCAATTCACAATTTTCACAAGTAATGTAAATTATATCATTAAAAAAAAAATGTCGTAATCTCAAATTGCGCTAAACGATTAAAGCTCAAAAAAAAATTTATACTAAACTAGCAGTGTACCCGATGCTTCGCTACCGAAAAAAAAACAGCCATAGCCAGTTTAGACCGGGTTTATGTCGCAGTGGGTTCAATTTAGTTTGGTGCGAATCGTTTTATTATGGTCCAATTACATATTTTTTTATTTTACTCGTACCATTTCATAAATATGTGCTTGTACACAAATGATTTAAGTAAGGACTTCTTTATTAATTACACAGAACATATCATATTCTATCGTACTAATAACATATTTCCGACTAATATTTCCGAATAAATATTTCTTATAGAATGTTACGTAAATGATATTTTAGAATCAAAATTATCAAAAGAGAGAAACACACTGTTTTTTTAATAGCAAATATACAAACATTAAACAGATTTTAAAACAGAAATTTGTCACATCTTTTGTCGTTAAACATGTTTTATGTTAAGTCAATAATAAGTGATATATTTACTCTAGCCCCCCAAATATGCATTAAAAACTGCACTAAACAGAAAATAATCGTTTCTTCATTCTAAGACAATTGTCTTATATATGTATATTTTTGATGTATAATAAATAAAAAGTGAGATTTAGCAAGTTTTTTAGTAAATAGTTTTAACCTCGAAACACTCTCTTAGAATACAAATTTTGAGATGCCTTATAGCCTATGTTTTAATTCTGGTTTTACTCTATCATCACACCAAATTACGTTAAAATATATTCAGCCGTTTTTGCGTGAAACTCGGAAAAACAGACAGAGAGAAATTGATTATATTGCGAATATCTTCTTCTATTTACGTCACTATGATATTTTGAAACGTGTAAAAACCAATTATGAGGGATATAAATATTTAAACAAATAAACAAACAGATGTAGCCTTTAGTTTTATTTATATAGATAATGTAAGCCCATATGAATTGAGAAATTTTTCAGTTATTAAAAATTATAAAACTCGATGTTAGCATATGAAATCTCAGGCGACTTGAACAGTTACAGGAAATTCTTGTCTTCTAATTGTATATTTCAGAAGTATATAGAGGTACCAATATAACTAAAACAAAAATTCAGGATTTCTTTTTTCTGAAACGACTTTTTTTTTCTGTTATATTAACGGCATTTCCATCTGTATATCAAATTTTAACTCGGTACCATATCTGCAAATGGATTAGAATTTCGGGACATACACATAAATATTCTCTTTTATATGTATAGAAGAGGAATTTATTAAACAAAAATAGAAGAATAAGCAAATACCTCACACTAAAAAAAAAATGCTAATCGAGCGCACTCTAATGGACCTTCGTCGAAAAAATAAATAAATAAAATAACAAAATTCATATATATCCGCAAAAATAAAAAACCAGAAAACAGGTTTTGCCTCTGCATACACTAATCAAAAACTATGATCTTAAGTTTTGTTAAATAATTGAATAACGAAAACTTTAATCAGTTCTAACAAAGCATCCATCCACTGACATTAATGTTTAGGTCGCGCCATTTCCGATATTGGCCGAACGCTCGACGAAGTCAGTATAGTCATACAGTCAAATATTGAAGAGAAATTCCCGCTTTCTCGCTGAAAGTCCCATAAAGGTTTCAATGGGCCAATATAACTAAAAACAAAATTATTAATTTCTCGTTTCTGATGGGACTTTTTTGAGATTTTCGATTTTTCTAGTTATGATGAAATCATTTCCTACCTGTATGCAAAATTTCAACTCGGTAGCATATCTGGAAGTGGGTTAGAATTTCCGGACATAGCCACAAATATTCTCTTTTATATATAAAGATAAACTACGGAGATTTTTGTCCAAATTTTTTCGATTCCCGGCGTCCTTAATGTATCAGAATTTTTCCGCGGTGCCCCAAGTAAAAACTGGTCTAACTAACGCAGTTGGAGGAATATTGTAATATTTTCGCGGCGACCCTGTAACTCATCAGCGGCGCCCCAGGACGCCGCGACGCACAGTTTGAGAATCGCTGCATTATATCATTTGTAACCTGCGGGAATTTCTAAGGATACTCACGTCTCTGTTTATTCCCCATATAAATAAATAAATAAATAAATAAATAAATAAATAAATAAATAAATAAATAAATAAATAAATAAATAAATAAATAAATAAATAAATAAATAAATAAATAAATAAATAAATAAATAAATAAATAAATAAATAAATAAATAAATAAATAAATAAATAAATAAATAAATAAATAAATAAATAAATAAATAAATAAATAAATAAATAAATAAATAAATAAATAAATAAATAAATAAATAAATAAATAAATAAATAAATAAATAAATAAATAAATAAATAAATAAATAAATAAATAAATAAATAAATAAATAAATAAATAAATAAATAAATAAATAAATAAATAAATAAATAAATAAATAAATAAATAAATAAATAAATAAATAAATAAATAAATAAATAAATAAATAAATAAATAAATAAATAAATAAATAAATAAATAAATAAATAAATAAATAAATAAATAAATAAATAAATAGAGATAAAATTCATGTGAAGTATGAATTTTCACACATCTCAGAGTTACGCAGTTATCTAGTAAAAGATATTTACCTAGTACTAAGAGATTTCATTTGATACCACACAATAAAATTTAAATATTCATTTTTTCAACGTCCCTAAAATAATAATTTTAAAAAAATCTATTCGTCGTTCGTTCAGCTACAAACTAAACTGCACATACGTGACTGATGGCAGCAAAGGTGGTAAAGGTTTGGAAAAAGGTTGGCACCAAACGTCATCGCAAAGTTCTTCCTGATAACATCCAGAGTATTACCAAGCCGGCCATCAGACGTCTAGCAAGTCGCGCCGGTGTGAAACGTATCTCTGGTCTGACCTACGAGGAGGCTTGCGGCGTCCTGAAAGTGTTCCTCGAGAACGTGATCATGGACGCCGTCACCCACACCGTGCACGCCAAGAGAAAGACCGTCAGCGCCATGGACGTCGTTTACGTTCTTGAACGTCAGGAACGCACCCTGCACGGTTTCGGAAGTTAAACGAAACACGTTTGATGACAAAAAAAAGTTATTTTTATTAAATTATTTTCGGAAAAATCCCTCTCAACATTTTTAAAAAAATAATTTTTTCGTTAATTATTTTTTCGCGGGATATGTTTGTTGATATCGTAGTATTTTTTCTATATGCTGGTCAAAGTATATGCATGCTAAATTTCAGCTTCCTAGGCCCAAACGGTTGGCCACAATTTCTACAGTACAGATGACGGTATAAAGGTTTCCTGGTCATACTCCGATTTTTTTATAAAGGTATCATAGGTACAAATGAAACGAATAAACAAAAAAAAGTAATGTCGTATCACTCTGTAGTAGTGCTACAGAGTGATTCTTCTCGAGAATTTCTCGAGAAAAAGTTTTAATTCTCATTTTTCATTTCTCGAGAAATGTAAAATTTGCTCGACGCCTTTACTTTAGTACTTTAAAGGTGATTATAATTTTAACATGTTTTTATCCTCTACAATAGTTGAGGATATTTTCAACATTAAAAAAAGATGTATATTCTAATAATTATTTTTCTCGAGATTTCTCGAGAATTCTCGAGAAAATAAGTCTAATATCGAGAAATCAGAAACACTACTCTGTAGTACGTCGTGATGTGTGACTATCATCGTCATATCACTACCACAGTGATGTTCAGGCAACGGGGTCGAATGGTAAATCAAATTTAGTTGGAAAACTGATCATCACTTTAAATAGCTTACCAATAAATTGTGCATCTGGATGGCAAGATGGGCGAATTCCCTCCCAACAAGCACTGCTGGAGCAGCTCAATCGCCTACTTCCTCGCAGTTCGAACCCTTCAACACAGTCATACAACACCTGACTTCCAATCGGATACCTCTCACTTCTGCTCAACAGCTCAGCGTTTGCAATGTCAGGAGGTGTCATGCATTCTTTTGCAGCAACTGAAACAGATACAGTTTTATTATATTTTTATGTTACAATTGGGTCGTCTAATCAGTTCAGTTCATCTGTCTAAACAAAAGTTTCCCAACCGGTGGTTCGTGAACCCCTGGGGGTTCGCGTTTGTGAAATAGGAAAAAAAAAATTTGTTTCATAATTCACGACTGCAAATAATAGTGAGACATCTGGTGGTGACTGGCTAAATTAAACAGAAGCGTATATTTGGATAATATTTTTAGCGTGTTGTGCTGCAGTTTATGTGAATTAAGAAGTATTTTAAAATATAGTGACTTAAATACAGTGCTTTTTTGCCGAAATATTGTTTGAACAGATAAATATTAAGAAAAAACTTCTGACATATACGCTTCTCGTCCGCCATCAGCTGTTGTACGCAGCGCCGCCAACGTTAGTTTCAGTCGCGAATAAACTATTTATGAAGAAAAATTCTAATAAAATCAGTCATAGCCAAAATCACAGTAAATGAAATTAAACTTATTTAAAGGTAATTATTTCTTCTAATATAACTAACGAAAAATAACAATTAACAATGAATATCAGTTATGTACTAACAAAGTAAATAAAATTAAACTCTTATTGAAATCTTAAAAATCTTCTGAATCTTAAAAATCGATACATCAAAAAACTAGTAAATTTGACCGACATATTTGTATACCAACCGGAACAAGTGCTAAAAACCGGGACTGTCCCGGTCAAACCGGAACGTATGGTAGGTATTTAAATTATAAAACACTAACATTGACTAAATATCATAATACGATATAAAAAATAATGGTATCGCAATTTTCCATTTTTGTAAATGAAAACTACATATTTAAAAATTGTTAGGGGGAGCTGCAGCCCCTACCCCTCCCCCTTAAATACGCCCCTGGTAAACACCTATTGATTTTATCTTATAAAATAGCAATTGTTGTCTACTTTAACGAACCTCGAAGCTTTTATAGTTCTCGAAAGACCAATAGTGGAAAAATTAAAATGTACACCCTGTATACATGAAAATGAAATAAAGTCTGTTCCAAACGGTTAGGTGGAACTAAATTTTACAATCTAGTTACTTTCATCGTTTAAATCGTGCTTTACGGCCATTTTTTGGTTAAGGTTAATATCATTATACAATGTCATTTTCTTTATATTTAGATTTTTTGTGTCATTTTTAATACAAATTTCCCATTTATTTATTTTTTTGTCATTAAAATATGTAAAAAAAATAATTTAATTTTGACATATGTCATTCGTTTCCATGGTTTCATTGTTGGAATTTTAAATTTTGACATTCCAACGTGAAAAATGAAATAACCCAAGCAAGGTCCCTTCTCGTGACAACCTAAAAGAACGAAATTCCCATTTAGTTCCGCCTAACCGTTTGGAACAGACTGTACTCTACGTTATGTTCATGAATATTACAATCCCCAACCAAATTTCCTGGAAAATATTCCCAATCCTCTGGTAATACCTAATAAAACTCCTAAAAACCTCAATGAAATTTCTGAATCAATCTCGTACTACGCAATAACATAGATTACCATAAAATTCCTTACCGCAATTTGGCAAATCTCCAACCCATACACCCGCTGTGCATCTCAATATCACAGGATCACAGGAGTAGGAAGCGGTGTTAATGTATCCCGTAGTGCAACGCAAGGCAATCTCCGTTCCAGGAGCGACCCCGTAACCCAAATCACCTCGAACCAGTTCCTGTTGTACGTGCAATAACTGTGGCAACTTCGGGCACGCCGCATATTCGTTCGAATCTTGAACTGTAACAATAGAACAATTTGGTTAGTTGTAATTCAATAAAACAGTAATTGTCTTGAAAATAGTACGCGTACAAACGATAGAAATCGGAACAGACCTTGGCCTATTTTTATTAAATATGGGTTGTATGCAGGGATAGAAACCGAAATTTATATTGATTAAAATGTACCGGTTTGAGTATAACGGTTTTCCCTTAAACTGGTTTACAGAATTTGAGTTAACTTTAGCGGATTATTAGTAGATATGACCACCTTCTCTATAAGAGAAGGTGGCCAAACGGCTAAATATAGAAAGTGGAAATTAAGCATGCTTACACACATATCTTTGACCCACATATAGGAAAAATACTAAGAGTTCAAAAAAACACATCACTATAAATAAATAAGTGGGTAAAAAATGAAAAAAATATGTATATATTTTTTTTAAATTTTGTGTGGGGTATCAAATTAAATATCTTAATGCGTGGATAAACGAGCAAATTTTTATTTTTGTAAAATCAATTTATTTTATAGGATTTTCGAAGAATATGTCCAAAAAACGTCACTCATATGTCTGTCTGTATGTACGTAAATTGTAGCCAAATAGTTAAATAGAGGAAGTTGAAATCTGGCAAGCTTATTCAACTCTTTGACCCACATACAGGAAAAATACTGAAAGTTCAAAAAAACATATAGCAAGATAAATATAAACAAATAAGTATATAATGAAAAAATAAATATTTTTTAAAATTTTGTTCATTAATATTTGAGATTTTTAATAATTATTAATACGTATCAAATGAATATCTTAATGCGTGGATAAGCAAAAATAAAAATATAATTTTTATTTTTGTTTTTTTTTTTTTTTTTATCGGATTTTCGCCCAAAATATGTCAAAAAACTTTTACCCCCCCTCCCTATTTTTCAGGAGGATAATCTAAAAATCTGAAAAATCTCAGTAATGTACATTGTTGGGAACAGAATAGTTCAACAGAAATTTTTAATCAGGTTAGTTTATCGAAAATTAAAAATTTGAAAAAGGTAACTGAAAAAAATATATACATTTTTTTTTTTTAATTTATTCTGTGATATCAAAAGAAAGCTCTTAAAATGTAGATTAAGGAACGAAAAGTAGTTTTTTATTTTTCATAATATCTCCTTTATGAAAAATATAATATCTTTCCTTTTGACATTTAGATTTTAGCTGCCAACATAAAACATGAAATAATGAATAAACTTGTTATAAACTGAGAAAACAAAAATTTCGTTTGTCAAGTTCTGCTTAAATGTAATAAACAAAGCATACAGATAAATATAAAAATGCATATGTGTAAAAACAAAAAATTGCCTTACTGCCTCATCTTATTAATCTGTTAATACGGGTAGCGTTAATCAAATTATAAACAGGAAAACAAGTAAAACTGGTTAAAACCGGTACTGAATATTTCCAATATCATTTTCTTTCTTGGACAAAAAAAAAAACAAATGTTGCTGCCGTTCCCGTTCCTTAAAAAAATCTGGTAATACGATTAAATTATTTTCGTTTTTGGTTTATTATTATCCTTGATAAAAATTTAATCAAAGAGTCGGGAGTCGATAATTTTTCCGATAAGACTCTCGATGCCGACAAAAAATGCATTAGTTTTGTTCTATCTTGTTAACCCTTTGCACTCCAGCCTAGTGATTCATATAGTATACCAACAACTCCAGCACTATATTAGTCACTTTCGTACATTACTAAATTTTTGCTGTTAAGTTCTTAGTAAGGGAGGTTTTTAAAAATTTAAATTTTTTGCGTTCTCCCGCTATAACTTTCCAAATAATTATCCAATCAAAAAAATGTTTGTCTTCTTATTTTAAACAATTTTTGTAATTTAAGTTTTTGCTGAAATTACACTGATTTTTCGTTAAAGAGACAAATTCTTAAAATTCGCAAAATTATCGCCGGACGTTTAAGTGTTAAGATAAACACACGCATCAGTTTATACAAAAGCACTCAAGTAAGTAAAACAATCGTGTCGCCGTAGCAGCAACAGTGCATTTGAACCACCAGTTTGAAGAAGGGAATAAACGCCAAAATTTTGTAAAATGAGTTTTTTGTGGAAACGATATATTAAGAGGTAAGCTCATTCATCAGGAGTAAGAAAGGAATAAAAAGCACATTCCAATGCACCGCTATGCAGAAAAGCAAAACGCGTCAGTGTTAAGAAGGGAATAACTCCAGGAGTTAATTCCTTCTTCAAGATGATACGGCAGTCGCGCACGACGTAGCGTCGTCGATTCAATATATACCGGAAGATAATAAAGGTTTTTATGAAGAAATAGTACTACGCCGACCAACCACAGATGTAGAGGAATATGATGAAGATTGAAAAGTGAAGATGATGAGAGTCAGAAAAAGAAAACTTACCTCTTTGAAAGTATTTTGTAGTTTATATTGATAAGTTTGAGAATAAAACAGTTTTGTTTGATAATTTTAATTTTGTATTTCATGTTTCTAAAGATAAGAACCCAAACATTTTCAATAGTTTGAAGAAGGGAATAAAACCACGGTCGTGTTTTGAATAGTTTATACGGAAAATTGAAAATATTCATCTAATGAGTTTTGTTTAAATCCAATAATAAATTAGTTATTGGGGAAGTTTTTTAATTTTCCCACAAAAGGCAATTTTGGATTTATTCCCTTCTTCAAACTGGTGGTTCATTTATAGTTAATATTTCAAATGTCGCATTATCGGCGACAACTGAGTGCAAAGGGTTTAGATATAAATTAATTTTATTCCAAACTTCTAGGCTAAAACACTCGGACAGTTATTCGTAGAACGGACAATTATGACGAATGGCTCGAATATGACAGAAATAATGTAGAAGGACCCCGACTTACGTAGTTCCGGCATACGTTAGATAGAATCTAACGGAATTTACGGTGTATAATAACAAAATCCTGAGTTACGTAAAAATCGACTTAATACATAAAGTTGTGGAACAATGCACTAGGTAAGTCGGGAATTTTTATTTATATTTTATCCGCCCAAACTATAAAAAACTTATTCAATCTCTTTTAAAATCATCCTCGTCATCATTTACCACCTACAGACCTGATTAATATGCGTTAAAAACAAACTATAAATGGTACATTTATTAATTGTCGATCTCACACATACCGCTTAAAATATGGGGCATTTAAAAATGAATGCATGAAGTTAGCAAGGAGAATCATGTTGGACAAGGAGTAAGATATCGTGTGTTATCGGTAATGCCCACCCTAGACCGAGTAGAGCGGCCTCTTTGCTCGGTACCGGTACATAAGCCAAGTGGGTGGTACCTGGCAACCTAATATTTATTATTAATATAATAGCTTTGTCATACACTTGTTTCTGACCGATGTTCTCCGTGCTTTTATGAATTATATACTTGTAGGGTTATCATACATTGTTAACAGGATCGGTCTGGCCCTCGTATTAAGCCCTATAAATATTTCATAACCTGAATCTATTAAAGCTATAATAAAATAATTAGTGTAGAGAACAAATTTGTGCTTTATGTGATAATAGTCTCCGGTGATGTCGAGTAGCAAAATATTAGTATGATGCGTAAATATGCCGGATTTTTATGTACACGCAGTCGGTATAATTATAGCTGCCATGAAAAATCAAGTAAAGCCAATTGTTATTATTATTATTTTATTTATTTTACATCGACCCATTTCTGCGACGAGGCTATCGCTGATGCCAGGGGGCGAGCTCCTACACCTGGATGAGGCGTGAATGATATCACCAATGGAGAATCAAACCAGCAACCTCACAATTCAGACTGTTTTCACCAATCCGAACGAATTAACGAGCTCAATCACTCCGTTGGCTTTTCACACATTTTTGGTTTTGTAGGTATTTAATAAGTGTAAGAAGCTGGATTAAACAGAATGCTGGATGTCTAAGAGTTTTTTTTTTGCTTCCATTTAATTGTTTTAAACTAAATTTAAATAATTTGCGACAATTTAATCACAATAAAATTTAAATTTAAAAAATCTAGCATTTTTTCTGAATTTGCTTCGTATCTAAGTTTTCATTAAATTAATAAGAAATATATTGCGAAATGGCTTCATTTTTTTAATTTCAAAAACGTATTTCTCATTATTAACTATGTGTTATTTGATTTATAAGTATTTCATTACTTAAAATGATTTATTCTTGATTGATACCTTAATAACAAAAACTAACCTGGCAATTCTGTGGCAAATCTGTAAGCTACAGACGATCGTAACTAAGGAGTTGTTTTATGTGTTGTTATGGACAGTTTCTTATAGATTTTGTCTGTAAGCTTACAGATTTGCCACAGAATTGTACCATAAACTAAATCAAACAATAGGTTGAATCATGGCGTATAACAGTAGGTGCTCCGCCTGGAGGCTCCTTACACACATGAACTCTATTCTCAGCTGTTAAAAAATATTATAATTTTAATTTCAAAAAAAGACATATTCCTTAGCCATACAAGAAATACATAACATTAATAACCAAGAATATTGAACTACTCGACGAGCAAGTAAAACAAAAAAGAATTTGTTGTCGATTCCTGACTCATACCACTCCTTAAAAGTAAAATTATTTACATAAAAAATATAAAAATAACAAATACGAGGTGTTATCAAAAAGTTCGTGCAATTTTTGATGTCGGATTGATAAACTTTCTTGTTATCATATTTGTTAACCTGTTTTTGACGACTGTCTCAATTGGCAGGCATATTGAATGTGCATTTTAGATTTGAAGTTGTGTTGTATATTCGGCGATTTTCTATTTTTCACAATGAGGAATCAAAGAATATGCATTAAATTTTGATTGAAAAATTCAAGTGCTCTAAAGTAGTAGATTTGTTGCAGAAGTCATTTGGTGAGTCGAGTATGAATGGACGAACGGTTTACAAATGGTTTAAACGCTTTCAAGATGGCCGTGAATCAGTTGAAGATGATGATAGAGTTGGGAGACCCAGCACTTCAATCACCAGAAAAAACGTGGAAAAAGTAAAGAAAAAAAATTCTTGATAACCGTCGAATTACAATAAGAGGGGTTGCTGAAGAAGTTGGTATATCGTATGGTTCATGCGAAGTAATTTTCACTAATGTTTTGAGCATGAGGCGAGTGGCAGCAAAATTTGTTCCGAAATTGTTAAATTTTGAACAAAAAATGCATCGTGAAAAAGTCGACAGGAAATGATTGATGGTGTCAATGACTCAACATTGCTCCAGCGCATCATAACGGGTGATGAGACGTAGGTGTACGGTTATGACATCGAAACAATGGCTCAATCATCTCAATGGAAGCTTCCATCATGATCCAAAAAAGCACGTCAAGTTCGATCGAATGTTAAAGTTCTTTTCGCTGTTTTTTTTTTTTTTTTTTTAATCGTTTGTTGAGTCCCATGATTTTTTATCGCAAGGTGTTAATAGTTACTAAAGTATCACAGCGGTATCAGGCCACCACAGGACCGACCGCCATCACAAAGTATTTGTTTAATTTATGCTGCTTTATCAAAAAATGTCAATAAAATAACGTCTTACAGTCCATCTATTTAAGCCTGGCAGATGACCTTGGGTGCGCAGTAGCAATCACTAGAAATTGGAGTGGGGACGTCAGTTGACTTCAGACTGTCTTGCTGCAAGCATCAGTGAAAGTACATTCGGATGAAAAAGTATAATGGAATTTAAGACGAAATTATGCGGGCGCGTAAACCATAGTCAAATAAAAGTTGTTACTTATTACTTTTATAGCAACTTTTGTTAAATAAATTTTTTCGAAATAATAAAATAAAATAAAGCTTTATTGAAATTATTTGCATGTCTACAATAAAAGAGAAAAACACATAAGTACAGTACAGAGTTCCGTGTAACCTCACAAAATTCGGTTTTGACTCTATTTAACAAATAGAAATTTTAATTTAGAGTTTAACAATTATGACTTAACGGAAAACTAATTTTTTCGAAATATTTCTCAAAGATCTTAAAACCGACACGAGTAAACTCCCATTTCTAGTCAACCGATTTTTACCAAAAGTTGATCAACTCGTGCCATTGATGTCAAAAGCTTAAATATGAAGTTTCATAAAAATTCTTTTAGCCGAATTTGCTCTGCACGTATACACGGACCGACAGACAGACCAACAGACAAACAGACAGACAGACATAATGCTAAAAATAGTCAAAACATTATGTAGGGACCTCAATTCGTGGAGATCCATCGAAATGTCAAAATCAGTATGATCTGTAACTCTGTTGCTATGATAATAGTTTCCAAATTCGTCACTATGAGCAAGGTCAATTACTACCATGAATGAAAGTCATTGTATTTTTTATAGTATTTTATATTGTAGTAACGTTATTACACACTTTTTACAGAATTGATCTGATTATCTCCTTTATATATGTTAGCGGTCGGTAAAAATAAGTGTAAAAGTTCATTATCAGTTAAGTTAAAATGTTACATTAAAATTAAAGTGTTAAATTTTCATTTAAAAAAAGTAAAAAGTTCTCTATTTTTAAACAAATCACGGTGAATAAATCTTCATTTATTCAGATAGTGTTATTTTTAGGAAATATTACTTTTTCAATGTTAACACTAAATTTACCCAAAAGTGTAAATAATTAACACGAAAAGCGAGGAACTTCATAGTACAAAGTTCATTTTTTAGTGTAGCATGAAGTCCCTTTAACACTACTGTTTTTTAGAGTGTAGTCCCGTAATTTTACCTATAGTAAACTCTAGATATCGGTTAAAAAAAATTCCCAGTGTTCTAAATTGTTAAAATCAATACGGTCCTGTTCGTTGATACGTTCTGCGATTTATAATATGTGTTGTGTTTTGTCGGTATATCCCCGTGCAAGACTGCTCTCAAAGGATCAGTTTTTGTTTTAATATTTAATCCACTTTTGTTTTACATGCGTTTATGTTTTGTTTTTAAATATATATACTTGTCTTTGTCTGTTGTTTTGCGTGTGGTATTTTCGTATCGTGTTCATAAAAATGTACAACAAACTGAACTACATATATTGTGATGTTCTTTTCTTGTAATACTGCGGCACGTATATAACATTTCTTATTTTGACATTACAACGTCACTATAAGTCATTCACATTTTACATATGCATAAATATGTCACGCGATTCTAGAGTCTTTGTTTGACGTTATAAGATTTAATTATAAATTTATCCTATTGGCAAGAGACGCTGAACTCAAATACATTAGTTCCGATTAAGCAAGACAGAGGTTCAGCATTACCCAAGGTGGTAGTATACAGTGTTCAAAGAAGTTTTATACGAGGGCTACCTTTTAAGTATTTACAACAACTAAGAAAGTTACTTAGTTTCCAGTTCATATGAATAAATCCAAGTTTCGTCACCTGTAACGATGTTGTACAAGGTCTGTTCAAAAAGTATCGCGAATTTTGTGTTTTTTCGAAAAATTATTTACTTATTCATGAATATCTATTTTGTCCCCTTCAAAGTAATCCCCACCAGATATTATACACTTGTGCCAACGTTTTTTCGAATCCTCGAAGCACTTGAAAAAATCATTTTTTGTGATCTTGTTCAGCTCCTCCTTCGATGCCGTCTTTATCTCCTCACTCGTAGCGTAGCATCGTCCTTTCATGGGCATCTTCAGTTTCGGGAACAAGTAAAAGTCACAGGGGGGGCAGATCTGGGGAATACGGTGGCTGCGGCATTATTAGTGTGTTGCTTTTGGCCAAAAATTCGCGCACAAGCAACGAAGTGTGGGCAGGGGCGTTATCATTTTGGCATTTTCTTCGGCCCAAGGTAGCTTCACCATATGCCACAGTCAACATTCGGAATGCGTCCGCGCACTTAATTTAATTTTTTTTTTTTTTCACCTGTAATTTGATACAGATTCTTTGATCCATTTATTGGTATAGGCAAAAATCGAAGACGAGACAAAACATGTGCAAGCAAAGCAACTGTCAAAAATTAACTGAACATTCAAAATGGCTGAACTTGTCGGCATAAGTGAGAGTCATGAGTATAACATAACGCCACAAAAAAATCGAAAATCGAATATATGTAACCCGCGGAAACAGACCTCGTATACGGATTTTGAAGTGCCAAGGTTGAATCATTTTTCCCAACTACACAAAACAATCAATGTCTTTCGAAAAACTAATCTGATCAAAAATTCCTGTTGAACTATTCCGGTTCCAATCAACGTACATTATTGATATTTTTTCAGTTCTCCTTAAATCTTGTTCTTCTCTCTCTTAAATCAGATCTCCCTGGGAAATAAGGTGGAAGACTAAAGTTTTTTGAAATATTTTTGGTGAAAATCTCGTAAAAATAAACAGATTTTTCATTTGCTACTCCTTTCATTTTTTTTTTTTTTCTGAGGAAATTGCCTTAAATTTTTCGTGTTGAAAATTCCATGCCTTAACAGGATTCGAACCCGAGACCTTAGCAACGCAAGGGCACGTGTGTTCCCACTACGCTACGCAGGTCGGCATTTCAAAATTTAAAAAAAAATTTTTTTTTTTATAAAATACATATTTTTCTATATGTATCTCGCGATGCATTTTTTTAAATTCTCTATAGTTTTCCTATATGTGGGTCAAAGAGTTGTACAAGCATGCCAAATTTCAACTTTCTATGTTCAACAATTTTTACAGTACAGACAGACAAGACACATAAAAGACGTTATACGGGTTTTTTAGCGGTCATACCTACAAAACTCCGTAAAATAAACACCGGTTTCATTGATATGTATAAGTCCTCAAGGATGAAATTTGTAGAAAAATAGGCAAAGTTGGTTGATAACTTACAAATATAAGGAATTATTTTATACATCAAAGTATGCAGCCATATTGTCTACACTCTTTTGCCATTTAAGCGGCAGGTTGGTCAGGCCGGTGGTATAAAACCACCATTGTCATTAAAATATGTAAAAAAAATCATTTAATTTTGACATATGTCATTCGTTTCCATGGTATATTCCAACGTGAAAAATGAAATAACCCAAGCAAGGTGACAACCTGAAAGAACGAAATTCCCATTTAGTTCCGCCTAACCGTTTGGAACAGACTGTAGTTTCGTATTACAAAATGAGACAGATTATATAATTATTTCTTTAAACAGGCGAAATGTGTAACATTCCAATAAAAAAAAAAAAAAAAAACAGAACGGTAAAATATTAAACCAATGTCAAATAATAAGCTGTTAAAGTTGGCAATATTATTAACAACAAATTTCATCCTTGACGACCTGATATTAATATTCATGTTGCTAATAGCCAAACTTTCTCTACTTCCTGGGCGAACCTCGTAAAATTTTTTGGATAATTTACAAATTTCTTGCACCCTGAGGGTGAATTTTCACACAAATTCACCCTCCACATAAATTGTTCAATTTCATCTTATTTAAAACCTGTGCAAAACGGAATAAAATTAATTAAGCAAAGGAGCTTTATTAAAAAATACAATGCAAGTAAAGTACGGCAGTATTCTTATATTAATTGGAACAGAAAAGCGGAAGTAAGCATTTCCCGAAGGGAAACGAAGCTTACACTTGATTCGTTACTCATGAATCGATAGTGCTAACTCTCCTTGTCTACTAGAATTGTAAATTAATACCGGATCTTTGAAGTCAGCAATTAATTAAAAGCTACTGACTACTATCCGATTACATGTTAAATATTCAGTGTAAATGGTTGCATATGTCACGCCTATTTCTTATTTTATTTGATAAGGTTTTTGACTCATTTTGCATGAGTCATATCGGGACACCCACCAATACTATTTCGAAACGATTTAATTTCGAATTACTATTGTTTAAATTTGGCGATAAGATTATATTTTTATTATTTAAAGCGACAAGTTTATGAAACAGCATCGTTATATCAGGGATAACTTTGAAATGAAAGATATTTTTTACCAAATTGCGACTTACAAGGATAGATCAATATGTCCTTACAAAACAATAGTAAAACACTACTTTGGGTTGATTCATATTTACCGACCGCCAACATATATAAGGGAGGTATTGTGATCATACCAATTTTGACGTTTCGAGATTTCGATGGATCTCCACGAATTGAGGTCCCTACATAACGTTTTGACTATTTTTAGCATGATGTCTGTCGGTCTGTCTGTCCGTCCGTCTGTCTGTCCGTCTGTCCGTCTGTCTGTCCGTCTGTTCGTCTGTCTGTGTACACGTGCAGAGCAAATTCGGCTGAAAGGATTTCTATGAAACTTCATATTTAAGCTTCTGCCATCAATGGCACGAGTTGATCAACTTTTGGTAAAAATCGGTTGACTAAAAATGGGAGTTTACTCGTGTCGATTTTAAGATTTTTGCGAACATTTCACAACAGAAAAATATCTCGAAAAAATTTATTAAACAAAATTTGCTATAAAAGCAATAACTAATAACTTTTATTTGATAAAACGAAAAATTTCGAATATTTCTGTAAAATTTTTCGAAATTTTTTCCAAGTCTCAATTTTTTCATATTTATATGTAATGTTTCCATGGTCATGATAAATAATATCTCTGTTAGAAAATATTAGGTCAAGTTATTTCTACTCTGCTGCTAGAATGTAATTTATATAAGTACTTTATGATGGCGGTCGGTCCTGTGGTGGCTACAGCTGATTTTTATTTCTCAACATCAGGGATGGGAAGTCGGAGTCGAGAGTCGGGAGTCGAAGAGTTGAAGCTTTTTGGAGGAGCCGGAGTTGGGAGCCGGAAAAAGTTATCGACTCCCGACTCTTTAATTCAATTTTAATCAAGGATGAGAACAAATCGAAAACGAAAGCAAAATAACACTTCACTCAATAAGTCTCCGGTCTGACATATATATGGCAACACTGTTAACAGACCCATATGATTTCTGGATAGTACCAACCTTCAAACGATACGTGTGAAAATTTCATGACATTCTGACAATTAGTTTAGAGGTTACAATGGTTTTAGTGACTCCAGTTTTGTAATTTTCAAAAGAATGGATAAAAAGAATTTCGTGTGTTGATTAAACATTGTTTTTTGATGGGAAAAAATACTGTTGAAGCCAAACAGTGGCTTGGTAAGCGTTATAGACACTCTGCGCCAGGCAAAACAACTATTACTGATCAGGGGCGCACACGGATTTGGTCCAATTATACATAATTTTTATAAACACAGGGCAAAATTTCAATTTCAAGTGAAGAGCAAAAAAAAGTCCTCCTTTCTAAATTTTAAGTGAAGAGCAAAAAAAAAAAGGTCCTCACTTACAAGTTTTAGGTGAAGAGCAAAAAAAAGTCCTCACTTCTCACAGTACGAGAGGGGGGTCCGGACCCCTTGTACCCCCCCTTGTGTGCGCCCCTGATACTGATTAGTATGCTGAATTTATATTAATTAAAAATTTTAATTTTTTTAAATTAAGGTGCGTTCGAATGAATGTATCTTTCTTGAAGGAGAGTATGTTGATGAATAAAGTTTCTAAAAAACAAATATTTTTCTTAGTTAGACCGGAGAATTATTGATTTATTTATTTATTTATTTTACATCGGCCTATTTCTGCAACGAGGCTAATCGCCGATTCCAGGGAGCGAGCTCCTACACCTGAATGAGGGGTGAAATAATATCACCAACGGAGAATCGAACTACCGACCGCACAATCCAGACTGTTTTTCACCAGTCCAAACTGCACGACTCAAATGCGCACGGCTACCCCGTTGGACTTATTGAGGGACGTGGTAAACATATTAAACATAAACAGGAACGACATTTTGTTCTCTGTTCAAGAACAAAAATGAAATTAAAAATATTCAATACCGGTTTTACCCGGTTTCTTTCATGCATTCCAATTTAAAATTTGATTAATACTTTGATTTCTTTGGGTTTTGCCTTTCAAATGGAAGGGTTCAAATACTACACGAAACTCGTTTTGTCCATTGTTCGAAAATGACAAATGCTGTTTGCTTGAATCGATTGTAAAAATAAAACCACGAGATGGATATGGCTGACAGATTGACAGATTTTACTTTTCAGAAACAAACTGGTTTCGATACTACTAGTGCCATCTCTTAGATTTTGTAAGGACTTGTTGACCTATCCTCGTATTTTATAACATAATCTCCTTTTAACTCGATTCAAAAAAGCCTTCCAAAAAGTAGGATTTCTGAAAATCTGCAAAAAATACGATTTCTGGAACTCTGCAAAATAAGCGTGTGGCTGAAACACACGCTTTTGCCATCAATGGCACGAGTTCATCAACTTTTGGTAAAAATCGGTTGACTAAAAATGGGAGTTAACTCGTGTCGATTTTAAGATTTTTGTGAATATTTCACAACAGAAAAATATTTCGAAAAAATTTATTGAACAAAAGTTGCTATATAGCAATAATTAATATCTTTTATTTGAGACGTTTTTTGATAAAAGGAAAAATTTCGAATAATTTTTGTAAAATTTTTCGAGTCTCAATATTTCAATACTTATATGTAACGTTTCCATGGTCATGATAAATAATATCTCTGTTAGAAAATATTAAGCCACGTTATTTCTACTCTGCTGCTAGAATGTATTTTATGTAAGTACTTTATGATGGCGGTCCGTCCTGTGGTGGCCACAGCTGATTTTTTAACA
Source organism: Liopterus haemorrhoidalis (assembly GCA_963971575.1). Classification (NCBI taxonomy): domain Eukaryota; kingdom Metazoa; phylum Arthropoda; class Insecta; order Coleoptera; family Dytiscidae; genus Liopterus; species Liopterus haemorrhoidalis. The sequence goes on along the minus strand of OZ020611.1, from coordinate 37,371,445 downwards.
AATAATTTAATCGTTTAAAAAAACAAAAGACTTTATCGCAAATATTATTCTTAATAGTTTTAGTTTTCTTCAAACAAAACTAAACAAAAGAATAGGAAATAACAACAAAACATTAATGTTATAAACAACATAATTTTGTTTTATTTATTTCAGCATGTTTTGTTTATTGTTTAGTACATTATTTACGCACTAAAATAGACATTATTTAAATATAAACCAGAAACTGTATATGGTAATCTGCCAAGTTTAGTATTTACTTTGTACTAAAAATATTGTTTACAAAATAGTCCAGTAAACTGGTGTTCAAACAGTGGTTTTGGAGAAAGTTTTGCGGGAGTTTTGGAAATTGCTGGGATATATAGATCTTCAAGGGCTGTTTCAAGAACACATTTTGCGACTAAAATTTTTTGACGAAACTAAAAAAAATGTGAATTTTCACACATTTTAGTGTTTTGTAGGTATTTAATAGGAATATTTGTTCTATAATCACATCAAAATCAACAGTTTTTTGATAACTACTTTTATTCGTTATTTGAATACTAAAAGCTTCCATTTAATTTTCTTAAACAAAATTTAAGACTAATTTATCAAAAATACCAGTTTATTTTTTTAAATCTCAGTATTTTTCCTATATGTGGGTCAAAGAGTAGTATAAGCATGACAAATTTCAACTTTCTATATTAAGCCATTTTGCCGTTTTACTATCGTAGAGACAGGCAGACAAAAAGACACTTGAGTAACGTTATAAGGGTTTTTTGGTGGTCAAGTCCCTAAAAAAACGTCGAAAAACGTATCGAAAAAATAATTATAAAAAATGTTTTTTTTTTACAATTATTTATTCCATTACAAAATTAATAAAATATATCTATACTGAATTAAACAATGGTAAATTCTCTATAATTTAGCTGTCATAAGCTTTTTTTGGAATGAATAGTTTTTCCGCTAGACCGCTGCAGATTTGTACTTTTCGCCGTCAAATTAACGCAAACATATTATTATATCTTCAATTCTACTAATTATTAAAATATACAACTACTTTTAATCAGGGATGGGATAACGTTTCAAATCGTTACGTTATTGTATAACGGTATTTATTCTTTGTTTTCGTTACATAACGTTATAAATAACGCTAAAAAATTTTCTGTTACGTTATATAACGTTATAATTTTTTTATTTATTTTTTTTTTCATTGTAACTGAAATTACCTATACTGTGATACATCGCACAGAGCAGCTTCTATAGTACGGATTTTTTTTTTTTTTATTAATTTATTGTTTGACAAAACTGTTTGTTTCCATGCCTCGATTAGTATGGAATCAAAAAGCATTGTATATTAGCGGAAGTAATTTACCGTAATGTGTGAGATATTAAAAATAATATATTAAAAATAACGTTATAAACTAACTTCTTATGAATCGTTATTTGTTATTATAACTTTATATAACATTATTATTATATCGTTACGTTATTCTATTAAAAATTGTAGTTAAATCGTTATTATAACGTTATCGGGTATCGTTACGTTACGTTATCCATCCCTGCTTTTAATATTTTCTTTTACTGCGCAAACTTGAGGAAACGCATGCGCAGTCACTGAAAAAAAACTTTCACGTTTGCCGCAAAATTAACATATAAAGGGTGTTTACGGTCTTCTTATTCCTTTTTTACCATTAAAGACTGGTCAAAAGGTGAGACTGGTCAAAAGGCGAAAAACCATTAAACACCTTAGTCAAAGTTTTTTAATAAAAGAGTATTAAATTTTAAGTTTTTAATTTTTTGGGTATTTCCGCCTTAACTCTCCAAATATTTATCTAATTAAAAAAAATGCATTTAGATAAAAGATTTTCTTCTTATTCTTAACAATATTTATAATGAAGGTTTCTGCAGTTAAGTCAATAATAAGGGAGTAATTTAAATTTTTAATTTTTGGGGTTAAAAATTTAATTTACTCCCTTATTATTGACTTAACAGCAAAAATTTATATAACAATGTTGTTAAGAATAAGAAGACAAATCTTTTATCTAAATGAATTTTTTTGATTGGATAAAAATTTTGAGAGTTATGGCGGAAAACCCAAAAAAAAATTAATTTACTCCCTCCTGACTTAAGAGCAAAAACTTATATTACAAATATTGTACAATTAAAGGAACGTAGAAGTTTAATGTTGTTTTTTTTTTTCGATGTTCTAGCAATATATTTTAGTCGCAAATTGTGACCTCGAAAACTGCTCCACAAGACCTATTAATCGCTCCAATATCCCGCAAAACTTTCTTTATAAAACTACGTATTTCCTAGACCAAAAGAAATACTAGCAAATCAAAATACAAATGTGCAAATGATTCCATTAATAAATTTATATCAATGTACTATTTATCAATTTCTGTTTAATATTTGGGAGGTAACAGAATGTGTAACGCCACTGATAAGATATCTGTTCAATAATAGTAATATAGTAAGAGTGATCGGGTCTCAGATTTCCACCCATGTATCGTATGTTCGTGTCACAACACATAAAACGAAGCTAAACCGTGCGAAAAATGAAATAAATGAACAATATTCATGATAGAGATCATGCATGTTCACCAAATAATTAACTAATTTCATTTTAGCAACATACACGCAAAATTATCTTCAGTTTAGCATCAATATTAATGTCGTTATGCTGGACAATCCTCCCCCCAGTTCATGTTTTTTATTATTTACGTAGAATATGTCTGTCCAAAGCTAGTATGGGTGTTCGTCCCCAAAAATCGAGTGTAACGAAATTAACCCTTTACCGCATAGTGTGCCATATATGGCACATTCCGATTTTTATTTTTTATTTTACTTTTAAAACTGAATCAGAAAGTTACTTCATGAATGTTCATATATGCCACATATACAGCAATGGATCCTGCAGTATCTCAAGTAATGGGCTGCAATAGATTTGAGGATATCAAGCGGAATTTGCACTTCAACGATAACTCTGAATTTATTGAGAAAGGACAACTAGAAGACACGACCTTTTCTTTCGAAAATTCGAGGGCGACTGCTTTTAATTCCTAATGAAGAACACCTAGCAATTGACGAATAAATAATACGGAATCATTTTCTTTTGTAACATAATGTAAAATCATAATGGTCCATGTATGACACAAACCCTAAATTATTATTGTAATTATTATTTTTTCATAAAAATAATAATTAATATTTTAAATATAATTTTTTAATTAATTTTTCTATCAATAAGAACCAATTCCTAATGCCCATGAATTATTTCAGCCAAAAATAAAAATTCATGCACTAAAGGGTTAATATTTCAAACGATTACAGATACGCGTACAATAGTCGGTGGCACATGAGAAGACTATCACGTGATAGACTTTAGATGTAGGGGAGATCGGGGCTAGTAGTAACATTTTTAATATTTAATTTTTATAGGCTTATTTTAAATTACATATACACCAAATTTGGCCAATAAATAAATCTATACTAATATAATTAAAGATTTCTAATTTATAAATTATAGGACTACTAATTTATAATTTAAATTTTTCTTTGAGCTCTTCCAGAAAAAAATGTAATATTCACTCAGGCGCTCAGTTATAAGGATAGGTTTTACCACTTTTAAAATAAAATATCTAACATTGAAGTGATTGAATACGGTGGGAACAGTGCAGGTATAGGTCAGTCGTTTACCCAACGCAGTTGGTCATTTTGCGTCATAACTTCAATGAAAAAAAGTGGCGAAAAAATAACTTATTGCATGTGAATTATAGACTAATATTGCTCTTCACTCTTTTATTTTACTAAAACATACCTTTTGTAGTCATATTTAGTTTGTGTTCGATAGACATTTTGAAGATTTACAAATTTTAAAAGTATTTATTTAATAAAAAGTAGTTTACATTTGACATTTTATAATACGCTCTGATGTGTTTGGATACTTGTGTTCACATATCTAACTGATAGTAATTTCTAAAAACCTTTTTTATTTAGTTTGTTGTTTATTAGTTTTGTGTTTCGTTATATATTTTCTTATAGATATCTTATAGATTTCCATTTGATATTGTGTGTAGTGCATAGCTTTTTAGGTTAAATTCAACGTATTTCTATTTTCTTTTCTTTGATCATATTTTTGGATCACATCAGCCCATTTGAGGGCTACTTAGCCCTAATAGTTTATTTGTTTCTATTCGGTTCTTATTCTTATATTTTCATTTCATTACGATACAAGTGACAGCGTACGAATATTACATTCTTTAAATGGATGCTATCTAGACGTACTGAACATGCCGTCACAAAAACATGTGACGTTTCCAGTGACGTAACTGTACTGATTCGCCGACTGCCCTATATCATATTTTACCCTACCCGGTAAATTTTCCCTGGGCGTCAACATGGCATGACAAATTCAAATAAATTACAAATTGCCCCAATGTGTTATATTTACACTTGCTCCTGGTGACGCCATGGGTTACACACTTGGTTATTTTAAGTACCAATGATATGTTTTAATCAACATCAATCCATAACTCAGTACATTTATTTATTTAATTTTGGTACATTTTTTCAATGTTGCCAGTTTGAAATTGGATTGTTCAATCGTTATTTGTCAGGTTGACATTTAGGTGCTTAGAATTTAGTGAGGTTAAATTTTATTTTCTTTAAATTTTATTGTAATAAAAATGCCCAAAGCTCTTAGTAGCCGTGCTCAAAGGATGGTTTTGATGTTGGGTGATATTTCTGTAACGTACTTTTATCTGTATATTGTGTTTGTATATTTTAAAAGGTTTTATAATTTGTAATGTAAGTGAACAAAAACAATATTTAAATTTGTATCTTGGTCGATAAACAAATATTATATATGATTAATAAAATAGGTTCTATTTGCATTTGTTACGTTCTTTTTTTTGTAATCTTAACCTACAGGTCTGTTAAGTAGAACGGTTTATTACCATCAGATGCAAACGAAATGTAATTTTAGCGTACTCATGAAATTTACACTTGCAGCTAGCGGCAATAAACTGTTCGACTGGAAATAATCTTTTAATATTCATTATTCGAAACAAAATTGTATCTAACATCTGTAATTCAAAAATTTCTATTCGAATAATAAAAAAATTGACTCTTTATCATTGCTTTCCGATATCATTTAGTGAGTTCAGGAAGCAAGCTCGGAGCGTACGAGAACAGGTCTAAACGCGTTTATTCGAGCGGTCTGGAGTTAAACAGTATGACTCGGAACACTCCGCGTTTGCTTCCCGAACCCGCTGTGTCAATGTGACACCAGGCGAAAAATTTAAGTAAACTGTATAAAAAGTATTAAAAGAACACGACACATTTCTAAAAACAAATATTTCTGATGATTCTTATACACTGATTTTTTTTTTTATAAAGGAGGATGATAGTTTTTAAAGCGAAATATACTTACTTTTTACTTTCATCAGGTTCTATAAGTGCTAAGCTGCAGCCAGTTCGCACGAAATAGTTGTTATTATTATTATCATTAGTATTTGGGGTGTGTCAGATCTTGACAAGCGTCCACTAGCCGCACATTTCAGCAACCTTGAGTCATATTAAAAACTATTATTGATTGACAGATTGTGAACCGGTTTTTAATATTGTTAAACAGTTATAAAAGTTCTCTTTCTTCTAAAACAGTAAAATATTTCCCCAGAGATAACTAGTGAAAATTTTAGCCCACCACTGGGTTCAATCCAACTATAGTACGTGCCACACTTATGTACGACCAGGGCTATATCGTCGCAATCGACAGCAATATTTTTAACCGAAGTATTGTTTAGTTGGGATCGGTAAAAATGTACCAATTTGACATTAGCCCTAGTAAGTTTTGAACGAACTATCAAGAAGTTATCAAATCTTCACCAACCAAAAGGAGCACATTAGAAATTAATGACATACTTTGTAACAAATTGTGTCCCTGAACAAAATAATAAAATATCCTGAAATATAAAACACTTTGGGTAATAAGGATAGGAACTGGATAATATAAATAAAAACTTTTATTTTCAACGCCATATATTGTCACATTTGCTTAACATAAATATTTTTTTCACCAAAAGCTAATTGTCAACAATTATTTCCCGTTTTTGTTTTTTTGCAAATCTCCTACGTTGACTACACACTTTCTCTGATATACTGTACATCTTGCTAACTTATAAATACACAATAAAAGAATTTTCTTCACATAATTTATATATTATTTTTATTAACTAATCGAGAAACATATTAAAAAACTTTATATTAAGCATTTCTTAAGGGCTTTATCACTTAAAGTATCACTAAGTGTGAGTAAAAATTAGAAGCAAGTGCCTATATATATTACAGTGTATTTCGGTATGCCAATCAGGGGTAAGCAAACTCCTTGCCGCAATGAAATCAATAAAATTAATATAACATGGTTAAACTTCAAATCATTTCTAACAGTTGAAAATTTTATAATTATCTTTATAAGTCATTTTACATCGTCAGAGGCTTAAAGCGAAATATCATGTGAGACCCATACATATAAACTCATACCTTAGGTTACCATATACCGAAACTTTATATGATTATAAAACCTATTTAAAGAACCTGACACAGACCAAACAATAAAACCGACACTCAGATGGAAAGGACACTCAGATGGAAAGGACACATTGACAGGATGGCGTAAACTAAACCTGCAAAAAGAACTTGACCCAAGAAGATACATGGAAAAGGAAGAGGTAGTAGGCCAAAAACCAGGTATTCGAATCGAACTGAACAAGACCAAAAGCTACTTAAGGTTAGGGTTTTTCTGCCATTATTGCTGATGATGATGAGACTGTTAAACCGAAATACAATAAAAGATGATAAGAATAACAGAGAGGTTCGCAAAAATAAAAGGACAATGTATGTTTGGATCATGTAATTCAGTTTGACATATTACCTCATAATTTCAATGACAAACTTATGCCCGGTTGCTTAAAAGTCTTAAAACTAAATGTAAAACACAAAATTGTTTAGCAACGCAATGCGTTTAAATTTTTATTTATTTATTTATTTTTTTATATATGAATTATAGACTATTAGTGTTTTTCACTATATTATTTTAGTAAAACACATACAGAAATAATAATTCGTTTGAGATTCATAATAATTTTGACATTTTACAACTTTTACTCGACTACTTAATGTCAAGTATCAGATAGAAAATACGAAATAGGCGATCACAGTGGATAGCACACGAATTAGGATGAAAGAAGAGTGGTAAAGATCTTGACAGACTATGGGGAGATTCTCGCAAAAGAATAATGGCTCAGTTACACGATGCAAGTAACTTGCACCAGTAAGTACTTGCACCAGTCACTGGCATCGTGTAAACGTACATGCAGTACTGGTGCCCGTACTGGCACAAGTATCTCATGCAAGTCAAGTGAATAGAAGCCGTTCCTATTTACTGGCACAAGTAGCCGTGCCAGTGACTTAAAAATGGCCGCCATGAACAGCTGATGTATTTTCGCGGTTACAAAAACAAACTTTTTCACACATTTTTTTAAAAGTAGTTTTTGGCGCCAATTAATTTTTGTTTAGAAAGACGTACGCATAAAATACATAAAATTAGGTTAAACATCGAAAATTGGCGCGTTAAAAAGACGGTTTTACGCATAAAAAATAATTGGAAGCATCTACATTTTGCAGTGTGTTTCGGGTTTTTTGCAAGGATTTACTTAAATAAGATACTGGAATACGTGTAAACGACAAAACGACTTGTGCAAGTACTGGCACAAGTACTTGTGCCAGTACTTGCACAAGTTACTGGCATCGTGTAACCGGGCCATAAATCAGCTGACAGAATATCTAGGGAGTTTTGGTATATGAAATACTTAGAAATACTTGACATGTAACTAAAAAAGTTTTAAAAATACTTTTGCATTAAAATATTGCATATAGTCGGATTGCTGATAAGTGACTGTTCGTTGCTACAAGTATCGATATTCAATACTATATGGTTTCTCTGTCTATATCATTATAATTATTTGCATACCCATAGTAACGTATAGTGACGCAAGTTGACAACTAACCTTCCAAATTATTTGAATAAAAAACAAAACATTAGAAAGAAATGGCAAGATTCGTTGATATCTTTACTAATTAGAGCGCGAAAATAAATTTACAGCAGTACTCAAACAAACAAAATTATTCATTTTAAGGTTATAATTATAGATAAGGGAAAATTTATAATCATACGTAAATCTTGGATTATAATTTGTTGTTTATTCCAGCAGATTTAAAATTAAAGTTTGTGAATTTAATAATTGGCCGCAAGCCGTATTTTAATTAATATTTATTACCAGACACTGACAGTTAACACAAATAACAAAAAACATTTTTAAAATCGCTGAAAAATGGTAACTAGATTATTATATGAAAGCACTACTTGATACATACATGTAACAGTCACCTATCAGCAATCCGACTGTAGTTTTTCTCACAATAAGATACATTATAATCATTTGAAATTATCAGGGAAATTATATTGTGCACCATATAATTTTATTTTTATTATTATTATTATTTATTACTTACAAAAGAGCTTTCAACTACTTCTAATTTTATATATATATTTTTTTTTTTCAGAATGATTTTTTATACTCCTAACTATACCAAAATGTAGGTACATTTATATAATGGTGTTACATTAAAATTCTGCCTAGATGTGCATGTTATAAAATAGGTCAAGATATGACCTTGAACATTTTCATCACACGTAGATATGTCATATTTGGTACAGAATAAGAGTATAAAATAGACATTCTGACAAAAAAATTCTAAGATAACAGCTAATTTTATTAACAGATATAAATATAAACGCAGAAGTACGTTTTTATCTACCTTTGTGTTTTAAAAGATTTTTATTTAACATAATATTAACTCAATAATGCAAAGGTTTCACATGATACTAAAGCCTTTGAAGGTGTAACAGTCTGATTATGACTGTTTATAAATAAATGGGAGAAACATAACGCCTAGGTGGCGCATAAGGGCAGAGAAGGTAAGTTCTCCATTTCTAGAAAAGATATATGCTTGACATTGCGACCGGTCCTATTATCTCTTTATAAATCGATGCACATTTTAAGTATTAAATATTTGGCTCAATCGTTTGTCTCCAAAGATGACTTACACAATATCGGTAGCTATAAATTCCGAAGTGTAGGGATTCGAACTCACGTCCCTGTATCCATAGGCACTGTCCACTGTCCTACCATGAACAGTAACCCATTTATGACTGAAAACGAGACAGTTTTACAAAAGCTAGAGTAGCAAAATTTGAAAATGTCACCTACAAAAAATTTAATACAGATATCCCTCGGTTAACGCCGCAGTTTGGTATCAGAATGAAAAAGCGCATATCGAAACCGCATAAAATGTATCCAATTATAATTGAGTTAGGATTGTATCTAATACAATATGATCGAAAACAAATAGTCGTCTAGTAGGCCCTGAATGGCATTTGTAACTAATGTTAAGGTTGGCAATTCTTTGCAGTTTATCTTTTTTATTTTAATTAATGTACGACAGTTTCGAAATGGAGGGAACATTTTGAGCATTTTCTTTAGTTACTTGTGATAATAATATGTATTTTTCAATTATAGCATAAATATTTTTTTAAACAAAAATATATAAGCCATTCCAAACCTTTGGAACTAACTAGACACAAATAAAGTCACTGGATTATACAAAGTACCGCAACGGCGGCCATGCTGGGGTTAAAAATGTCGCCAACACAAATGATGTTCAGTGATTCCAACATTACAAAAATAAGAAACTAGTTTTTATTTTAAACATTGTAATCACGATTTTTTTAATCACAGATGCACTATAACAAAATTGTGGTACAATTTCAATTATTTTTTAAAATTTTTATTAAATAAAATGGATATAATATATTTTAAATTAAACTTAACCTTAAATATTCATACCGCTGACAAAGAAGGTTCTTAAATAAGAGCGAGAGAGGGAGATGTGACAGCGCAGACGTAAACTTAAGAACGTAAAAATTGCTGCTTTAGTTTGCTTAATAGGGGAAGCAATGTTGCCAATCAAACCCTGGGGTCTGTCGGCTTCTTCAAAGGCTTGCGGTACTTTGTATAATCCAGTGAATTTAGACACAAAGAATCAAAATATAATGAAAATGACATTTTATAATGATATTAACCTTAACATAAAAATGTAAGTATGATTTATAAAGCTTAACCAAAACGGTCAAAAGCTCGAATCAAACTATAAAAGTTTACTAGACTGCAAAATCTAGTTCCACCTAAAGGTTTGGAATAGGCTACAGTTCCGCTTAAACCAAAGAAGCAGGCTATAATGTTTGTTTCAATTGCTGCATTCAGCAGACTCATCGGTGACCTACCGGTACAAACTTACCGGTGAATTTGACTGTGCACATTTTTCGGCAGCGCTGTCGAACGGCGTATACGAAAACTATAATATCTAAACAATGACAGATTATAATGACAGTTAATTTTGAATGTAAGCTTTTACAGTAATTTTAAAAGTGCACGTGCTTTACATGCGTCTCTTCAATAACTAATTAAACTGACTTTACACTCAATTCCATAATTTTTTACTTGCTTTGTGCTCGATTCTTTGTTACTACAGATATAACTGTTAAAATATCTACCGGTGAGCAACTAAACGTAAATGAAATCTGGTTAATAAAATGGTGACCGGTGAGTAAGTACGGTAACTCACCGGTAGATCAACGTATGCATACAGGAAAATATTTACTAACCGGTAACTCACCGGTGCATCTGCTGAATGCGACCAATGTTTCAAACATAACCTCAAACTCTGACGTCTAATGTCAGTTGACAATAAAATGATACTGACAACATAATTTTAAAAAAAATCAAAAAATTCACGGTCTTCTTGACGACTTTATTTCGATCATATTATAGAACATTATTAGATTTATTCACGGATGAAGTTTCTTACAGATTAAAACACCACACGCGTGATCAATATTCCTTATAGTGTTCACGGATGAAATAGTCAACGTTTCTAACAAGATGTTTGTAATTCATGGTAACCTTCGGACATTTACGTAATCTGCTTGTAGCAAGTCAAACATGTTTGTAAATTACAGCAAGAACTACTAATCTGGCACATGCGCGTTGTTAGTTTCGTTGAATTTGATTAATAAATTGAGTTCTCCCACTGAAATTTACTACACCGTAATTACAAGCTTGTCAGCCAAACAAATTTAGCATTCGCGGTGAAAAGAATATCTAACACGTCTCAAGTTAACCATGCACATTAAATCTGTTCATCAAGTTATTCCTTAATTGTTGGTACCTTGATAGAAACTTCATCCGCGAACAAAATTATTATTTCTTATATTAACAGCATTCACATTTATGTTAATTCGATTCTTAAATGTAGAGCTGTAAAAATAAAAGATGTTTTCTAAAATTATAAGTAAACTAAATTTATTTCAATAAAATGTCCCGGCGATATTGTGGATCGGCATAAATGGAACCGTCGTAAACCGAGAACTACCTGTATCTCCAATCTGAAATTCGGAAAATCCAAAAAACCAAAACTTTTTGAAATATTGAAAAGTTCTCCTGGTAGCTCTGTGTATGCGTTTATAAGCTGGCACTTTCATCGAATCTCAAATAACAAAAACTAAACTTAATTGAATAAAAATGTCCCAGCGTTATTGTAAAACGGCATAAAATGAGCCGTCGTAAACCGAGGGCAAACTGTACCCCCAATCTGAAATTCGAAAAACCGAAAAAATCAACACTTTTTGAAATAGTAAAAAGTTTTCTAAACTGGTAACTCTGTGTCTGCTTTCTTAAGCTAATGGATCTTTGATCGCATTTTTCATTGATAATTGATAATGGATCGAAAATTTCTCCATCATCATCATCTACCAGTCGAATTCGTCTAGTGCTGAACTTAAGCCCATTACATATCCAAACCTTTTCGTGATTTAACATCAGCACATTTTTTTTCCACATATAACAATATTCAAACATCCGATACATATTCGACATCAGTCATATCGGATTAAAAATAAACGTTTTTGTTTGTTTATCCCTGATTTTCATACTTTATTTTCATTATTTTATAGTTTTACATGATCTTTGAACGTGTCACTAATTCAGTGCATTTTTTTTTACAATGTTCCACAATTTGGCTTAAAACATATTTAAATTAATAAACTTAAAAACAAATATAAATATATATTACAGACAAATAATAACAGCGTTTTAATTACAGGTTCAATAACCGCTGAATAATGTATTCAGTCAATAAAGATGCTCTATATATACAAAAATAAACCATAATATTTTATTTATATATTTTTTTTCTTACGAATTATACAATACTACAAGGAAAGGCCTTGAATCTACAAATATACAAACTATTTCAAAATTAAAAAAAAAAAAAACACTGCAATATCCTTTTTGTTATGCTACAAGGTGGCCACCTAACGAGAAAATCAAAAGTATTCGGCTAAATCAAAACAATACAATTGTCCTGGCTAGTTGCCTAAGCAACAAAGGTCAAAAACGTGAAATACAAACAAAACAAAAATTGTTTTTTGTTTTTTCAGTACGAATCCAATAACCCGTACGTAACTACAATAGTTCCAACTAGGGTTGCACTGATTAATCGACAAAGAATCGGTAATCAACCATATCGGCTTTATAGCGGATTAATCGATTTTTATAATCGGCCATTGTTATTCTTATTATTATTACTATCAGACACGTAGGCGGAAGCAAGAAAACCATAGTTGACAAAAATTTGAAAAACATTGGATTCAACATATTATAAATCTATAAAAATGCTTTTTAAATTATTCAATATTTTTCAATAAGTGTTACACAGAAATTATATTTACTACCTAGGCATTGAAATGTCACTTTTAGTTTCTAGTCAGTAAAAGTGGCACTTCACTGTCTGTAAACTATCCGTAAAATGCAACTTTTAATGTCGATCGGCGAAAAAATCTATTTTTAAAATCCCACCCAAAATTGTGCTTACAATGTTGGCCCATGTCAAAAAGGTCCTTCAAAAAACAGATCTTTGGTAAATAGTTTTATAAAATATCATAAAATTTATAAAATAAAATACCGTGAGTTTTTTCTTTTCATAACATGAATTGACAGCAATGTAAAATTCATTTCTTTTAAAACTAATTACTATTCGTTACTATAGTCACTTGTTTAAAATATGAAAGTTCTAAAATTCATACCAATCAGGAACGAGTACAATTGATTCGGTTATTTCGAAAAGGCCACATCTCTTTGTTTTTGCACAGATGAGTTAAGTCACCATTTGATTTAAAATATGCTTTAAGCTTTGTTACATGTGAAAATGCCTCATCTCCACTGTATGTTATGTAATCCAGGCAGGTGTTGTTCTCTGTTTACTTTGAAAAGGCCGCTTTTCTCCGGAGACGTTTTATTTATTTTATTTTTTTTTCTCCTGTAAAATTTACTTTTCGCAAATAGCCTTTGTTGCTGTGCGCCAAAAATAGTATCTAACTGTAAAATTTACTTTTCTGGAGTTGTGGCCTTTTCAAAATAACCTATTCAGTTAGGGAGCGGTACAACAGTAATTTTAGTTTCAAGCAAGTGAGGGATTTATTTTGAAACATTTCCTAACCGTTCTTCTAGTTCTTCAACTATATTAGAAATTATGAAAAAAATTAATAACGATGGTTGCGTCCACTCTCAGCACAAGAAATTTTTTTTGTAGATTTTGAATTTTATTTTAATGCTTAATAAACATTTTTACTATCTTATTCCTACTTACTTCATTAAGAAATTCGTTTATTTATACCTACAATTAAGCAATCTATGCGGTATGTTTATTTTAAAAGAAACATATTTTACATTGCTGTCAATCAAAGGTAGTTATGGAAAAGAAACTGTATATTACGCGATAATAAAATTACGGTATACATATGTAACACTATAAATGAATAAAATAATTCGATTCTTATTTGTTCTATTAAATCCAATTGGATTTCACACTTTAATTCCAGATTTTAATAAGAATTTTATCGGTTTTACCGTACGATAACAAAACAAAAGGTTCTATTAAAATTGTTTTGAAAACAAAAAAAATATAATTAATTCTTTAAACTGTACAAAAATAAAGTATTTACAAACATGATAAAAGCTAAAAACATTTTAAAAAATAAATATTTGTATAACATTTAACAAATAATAAAATAACATACACTCCAGCTCGTAGAAGTTCAGACACAATTTAACAAAATAATTAGCAGGGAATGTTAATTTTAACAAAAAATGTTATTATTATTACTGTTTTGTGATTTTTATGACGACTGTAACATAAATATGAACAATCATTCAAAATATTACCAGATACAATCATTATTTTCTAAAAAATAATTAATTCCACATAATCTACTGATAAGAAAATGAATTTTAGGAGTGAGTGTGATCAGGGGTCGGCAAACCTTAGAGGCTAGAGAGCCAAATTCACCCTTTACGGCATCTGGAAACATTTTTAGGAGCCATTATTTTGTTTTAATACATGACTTTTTTAGCATCATTTAATGAGTAGTGCATAAATGTTTTATTTAAGTCATTGGTATTACCGATACGCTGCATAAAAATGCATAAAAATAAAATGAACTTTTGCGTGAATATTTTTTAAATTTTATTCCTTAGAACCACACGAACAACACCAAAGAGCCGCGGTTTGCTGACCCCTGCCCTAGACCTTCGCAAGACACCCCAAACGCCGATGATCAATAAAAATAATAAATAAACGTAATCGAAAATTAACTTCACCAGTATACACTATGAATTGGCAATTGTAGACTTCGTTCAACATAAGAAAAACACAGGCGGATGTTAGCGGCTCGCATGTGCAGAAACCAAATTTCGTCCATTACATTATCAACAGTTAGTTTAACACATTTCAGTGGCGTCACTTACTTTGATTTGTTTTTGACTACGCGTATTTTGTGATGTTTGTTTATTTCCGTTATTATTTATATCTCGTACGTTTCAAAGTACACCATGTACTAAAATGAGTAAAAATGTATTTAAAATACATAATTTTGTTTGTTTATCATCCACAACAATTGTTTAAAACCCTTATGTACGTCAATGTGATCAGCTGTTTTCTCGCGCAGAATTAATGACGTATTTTATGATACCCTGTGTTTTTCTTATATTGAACAAAATCTAAGAAACAAATCTTCATGGTCGTATTACTGAATTAAATCCATTAACAAGCGTTACCCATTTTCGTAGGGAGTAACAAAACAAAACGATTTCAATGGACACAACAGCAACGAAATAGGTCAATAAAGAGCGATTGAAACTTTTTCAGTAGGACGTACCCCAAAAGCTTCAACCTACCAAATCTACCCAGGTGAATATTTGTAGATTTTACATTAATATTATCTTGCGTTTGAATTTCCATGAACATGAGCATATATGAATTTTTTGAACTTAATTAAATAAAAAATATTTTAAAACATTTTCAGATATTCCCCTGACCTTTTTAGTTATTTTACAATGCAAATATTTCTTTGAGGTGGCCACCCTGAGCTAATTCTCACTGCACATAACTTCTGAGTACATATTTTGAATATCATTAGGTACCTTATTATGTGTATATATGTGTTTATTTAAATATAGCTCTAACGAAAAAAATAAAATATATCACTTAAATTATAGGGTTGATTTTGATCGAAAACCTATAATTCACAAAGAGACTAGTGAAATTTCATTTCAAAATATAAGAGATAAAAACATTTAAAAGGAATGTAAAAAAATTAACGAGTATAATGATCACAGTTAAGCAAATTCCACATGCAATAAAAACTAAAAGATTTATAAGTGGATATAAAAATTTGTTACACCTGCGGACTGACCGAAACAACATTTTTACAACCACTTGTATAGAATAAGATGAGTGTAGTGTATATAAGACGCAACTATAATTCGTAAATTCGTACAAATACAAAGCAAGTTATACAAGTACACCCAGAACCCACTGTACATCGTTGCAGTTTACGCTGTTTTCGAAATTAAGTCATAGATGTGTCAAAGATAAATATTGTCTTCATTAGTTACAATCGCGGATGCAATCCCTGACTAGGTGAAGAATCACGCGCATGCGCATTATCCCGTACATCAACAAACCTGTTAGAGATTGCATTCGCGAAAGCAACTAGTAAAGACAACATTTATCTTTGAGCCTTTTCCGCATTTTCATCGATCGGATATTTCGTACAAATTCGCATAATTCTGCATTATTTATTCGGGAAGTGTCCGTCTTACTTTGCTAGAAGCAACTGTCATTCAGGTATTATTTCTAATATGTGTATATGCCTCTCGCGTATTGCTATTGGCCTCTTATACGTTCATATTTTCGGTGTTTTATTCTGTATAAATTTAATTTAATAGTAATACAATGGGATTGGGCAACAAATATGGACACAGTTCAT
The DNA here is from genome assembly GCA_963971575.1 of Liopterus haemorrhoidalis. Classification (NCBI taxonomy): domain Eukaryota; kingdom Metazoa; phylum Arthropoda; class Insecta; order Coleoptera; family Dytiscidae; genus Liopterus; species Liopterus haemorrhoidalis. Next base: position 37,354,959 of record OZ020611.1, on the reverse strand, counting down.
AAAATAAAGAATAAATATTTGTTCATCCCAGAAATTGATGGTCTATCTTTTGTAAATCAAGAAATAGCAAACTTAGGTAAATAATCGAGGGAATGAACATAGATGAATTATTTTACTACCATTATCATAAATGATAAGGAGCTAATTAACTAATTTGAAAACAAGTAATGTACAATTGATAACTTAATAAATTCCCAAATAACAAAGTCTATCTTTTAAATGACTTTCTGAAGCACTGAAAAAGCAATTGAGATTTTTAGAATCGATTATCCAGACATTGAAAGAAGCAGAAATGTTGCACAGATGATAACTGATTGTACAAATTGCTGTAAGGCAATTTATAAGACGGCAAGAAAACCTTCAAAAGATTTTAGATATATATTTTAAAGTTAGAAATACCTCTAACAATCAGCAATATCAAAAACTAGTGGCAAATCTGAACAGAATGGCTTCAATGAATTTTAATTCTTTTTTTTTTTATTATTATTTATAATAGACACTTCTGTAAAATAATTTTTTAAAAATGCTTTTTAAATCACGTTTTTACTTCAGAAATGAAAAGGCCAACAGTGGTTTAATTTTTAATTATTTTATACAGTAAACTAACGATTTAAAAGACCCCGATTTCAACAGACAAAAAATATCTGTCGAATTTTACTTTACATACTAAATCCCAAATTCAAATTAAATGACGAGGACAATTGAATTGAAATTTTTTAAAATATGAGGCAAGTCCTTATTTTAAAACATTAAATTATTATTATTATTGCTATTTTGTTAGAAAATCTGTATTTTTAATATTAGCAAAACAGATTCCCAATAAAGTGACTTGTGTCCCTTGGTAAAGATATCAAAATAAAAATATAAATTATAAATCAAATTAAATTAATTATTTTCATATAATCATAGCTTTAAAATAAATAATCTTCAATCTAATAAGGACAAAATGCGTTCGGCTTTTGGCAATAACTGACACCTCTTCCCCCCAAATAGTCTGTTATCGTGGTTTACTGTACTTTGTTTATTAAAAAAATTTGGTAAAGTTCGCTTAACCTCTGTATTTCAGTGATTTATTACAGTATATTACATTCCGGTATTGCAATATGCGCGATTTTCAATAATGCATCCTTGATGCAAAGTGGATTCTGGGTATATTACAAAACATTGAATTCCCTGCGTTGCAGCAAATGGCACCTGTACATAACTATTTTAAATATTTAACTATATACTCAGTTCAGTTTTTATCCATACCTAATTGTTCAGTACAAATAATTATTTCTAAAACCGCAAAGGAACTTGAGGACTTAACGTTAAAAATAAATACGGACCTGATACTTTGAAAATGAAAATTATATACAAAATATTCAAATCACTTACAAATCACCAAACGGATCGAAAGTAACTTCTTGTTTAGGCTGAGTGGGCTGTGAGGCCGGATGAGCACCCATTCGTGGACTACCCATCATTGGTTGAGCCGCAATCGGGAACTGCATACCACCGGAAGCCATCGGTTGACCCATAGGTCGGTAATTAGCTCCGGTAGTTGCTGCCATTGGTTGTGGTTGCCAACCAACAGTGCCTGGTTTAGGTTGATTCTTCGGGGAATTCCACTGAACGGGTGTATTACGATTGCTGCTACTAATCGTTAAATTATCAGCTAACGAAGCCAAGCTACTTTCGAGGTCACCTGTTAGTATTTTTGATTGTGTCTGAGATGGTGCCATGTTCATGGTTGGTGCACTTGGGGCTGGTGCTCCTGGTTTTAATACATCGGAAGCGGAATCAAATACAGATGTTTCAGTGTTGTCGAAGACTGATATTAGGTTATTTGTGGTGAAAGTGTCGGACGATACTGCGGGTTGGGCTGCGAAACCGTTACTTGCCCACATGCTGGTGGCGGGTTGAGCTGTGGTAGCAGGCTGAGCAAAGAAGTTAGGCGCTGTATTCTGTTGAATGGCTGGAGCTGCAGTTGTCGGTGCTGCAAACATATCGGCAAATGGATTACCCAATTGTAGAAGATCATCGGAAGCTTTTGAAGACTGATTATTTGCGGCTGAAGACGGTGAGGCACCAAACAGATCTAATATAGGTTGCGTCTCAACTGTCTTGACTGGAGAGCTTAAGAATGGATTGGTGTTTGCTGCACCTGGTGATTGAACTTTGGCTTTATATTGATTCATTGCGGCTTCTTCCTCTGCGACGGCTTGCTGTTTCAACGTTTCATCTATTTGGGTGTTGCTAGCGGCTGTACCAAACGCATTACTTGTTGACGAGAGGGCAGACACTCCGGATTTGAGATTCTTTTGGTTATTCGCAGTTTGTGTCGGAGTATTTCCCTCTAATGACGCCAAATGACCTTCAAGGGCATCTAACAAACTGTTTGGTGCTTTTGTGAGATCTGGTATGTCTCCTTTATCTATCCCAATGTTTTCAGCTACTTTAAGAAATTCTCCAACTCGATCCATGCGTATAAGGAATTTCTTATACAAATCTAAAGCATCTCTACATTGTTTTTTATTCATGTCAAAGTATTTTTCTAATAAATTTATAATTCCATCATTATAACAAGCAAATAAGCGTATAAGATCTCTGAATAAAAGCATAAAACACATGTTAATTACCCCATTTGTTAGATCATTTGCAGTACAATCAAATTCCAACAATGCATCAAGTTGACTCTGAAGCGGTGGTAATGTTTTTAATAATTTTTCAGCATTCATGGAACGAAGTGTGCCTTCCTCTTTGCCCCTCTTCACTTTGCAGAAGTCAAAAGCAACATTTCTATATGAAATAGCCTTCTCATTCAAGTATCTTGCATATCTTCTAATGAATGGAGACATGTCATAACCAGAACGTGCTCCTGCAACTCCCTGGGTACTGCTCTTGTCAACAAAGTTAGACAGTTGAAAAGTACTATTACTTGAGGCCAAGTATTGTGTAAATCTTTCATTTCCATAACACATAACATGATGGGTTGTGATAAGAGATTTGAAAACTACAACCCAATTTGTATTCTGAGATCTCTCTATAAGCAAGTTTGCCATTTGTGGTATTGACACATTTGGTTCATTTGTGCAGTGTACTAAATAGTCCAAGTGCTTCTTTTTAGGTCCTAGAAGTTCTTCTGTTGTTGCTTTACATACAGATTTGGCCAACCCTTGACCAGCCAAACTGTGTTTTGCAGCTAATAACCTGTCATTGATTGTCTGTCCTGCCATTTCACGTCACCTAGTCGCTTTTTGAACGCACTTTAACCCTTTATTAAAAGAAAACCATATTTCAAATACGATTCTTGTACACCGTTAACTTTATAATGAATACTTACGTAAAATGATAACTGACGATGTACAACTACGAACTTAAAACGGGTCAATACCCAACTACCGTCACTGCCAGTAACAGATCAATAGCCGCGGCCGCGGAGCGAGTGAAATGCACTGTCAGAGGAAGCATAAAACAGAACTTGCCGAAATGCATCCACGCGCCATCTATCATCCAACACGGAAACTAATTCATCACCCATTCTGAGGCGGTATTTATAAAGTAATAAAACGAATTAATAATTTAATAAAAATGTCAAGGTCTCATCGTGTATAGCAACAAAGGTGGTAAAACTTCTTCCAGAAATCATTAATAATGGAAAATATGTAAAAAATACTCACCATTTATTTCTAACGCACAGACAGGTGGTATCTTTGGTGACCACGTCCCATCATCTACACATTGTTGTACGGGAACATCACCAGTCAATATGTAACCGGAGTTACAACTATAATACACTCTTTGTCCAACACTATACAGTCGTTGCCCAGAACCATATTCTTCAACAACACCATTCTTTTCAGCAACATAATAACCGTTTTCAATATCTTTCGGAGGTTTGCAACCTACTGGCACGCACCTACCCATAGCACCTGTCCAAATGTCTTTTTCACACACTCGATACTTGCTTTCCCTGGGAACCAACTTGTATCCATCGTTACAAGTGTACGTAACTAAGGTACCTTTTTTATACTGTCCTAAACCGTCTTTGTCTCCTTCCAAAGTTATCACACCATTCGGGATATCTGGAGGAGCTCTACATACGCTATCTACACACTGTGGTCTAGGCACCTGATCCCACTGGCCATCACTACATAAAAGTTTATGTCTTCCAAACAAACGATAACCTGGCTCACATTCTATATGTACTACAGTATGATAACTCCCAAAATTAATCGTTTTAACTTTAGCAAATTCTATTTTTCCATAATCCGGACATGGTGATTTTATCTCTGTTAGATTTGTTCCGCAAGAAATAGAAATACAAAAACTAAATATCAGGGATATAATTGTTGAGTAAAATGATAACCCCATTTTGGACGTGAAATAGTCTTACATTATAGATTATATCAACCGTAAAAAATTAAATAACTCCTATCATGAATTTCCAAGCACTGTCATCTTTATCACGCACCACTATTATTAGTCTTTATGCTAAATTATGTTTTGGTTTTGACAACTTCGTCACACATTGATCAGCTGTTTGAAAGTTGTCAAGGCCACTTGCACTTGCGCCATGTTACAGCATCCGTAAACAATGGAACTAAATACATCAGAGCGCCGTATTCAAAATCATAAAACAAAGAAAACTAAAGGACCCTATAAATAATATTTAAGGAATAAAATCAAAGCGATTGATCCTAATCGTTTATTATTTATTAATATAGGTACAGTATTGGTATAACATATTTGATTTAGTAGAGTAAACTGGGAATGTATATTTTAGTGAACATTTATCATTGTTCTTTGTATTTGTAACCCAAATAACGCATGGATGTAGCGCGTTGTAGAACCAATCAGAGCTTTCTGTGTTCGTACGTGATTTCAGTGTTGGATCACACGTGGGTAACTCTGTGCCTTGGGATAATATAGGTCGGATGTTACTATGGTAACGGTCAAGGATGCTGGCAAGCTCCAAGCTCGTGCTGAAGCTGAACTTGTGCGATAAATCACTTCGCGTATACTACTCTTAAATGTGACGATAGAAACTATAAAACTTGGAGAAAACAATGAATAAAACATTTTATTTTAGAAAGATTTAGTTTTCATTTATTAAAACAGTTAATTTAATAACAACAATATTGTTTTAATGATGAAATAATACACAATATTCAAAAATTTACCAATTTTAATAGTATAACTATAGTTATATAAACAATCAAATTAGAAATGATAAAGATGTACATTTGTGTGCCATTTTTAAATAGATTTGAAGGCATATTTTGGTCAAGAACTTGAAAGTATAATCTATTTTTTGGTTTTAGCGGAACTAGATTTTTAAAACTAGTAATTTTTAACTTTTAAATAAGGATTTTGATCATTTTGTTTACCAAGAGCCCACTTCAATGGTTGAAAAGTCAGCTTCTGACAACTTACAAAAGTAATAATTTCATCTAGTTGAGCCAAAGAATTTTTGTTTTTGTTGTACAATAGTCTTAAATTGCCTTTTATTCTTCTGAAATTTTAAAAAAACTCCGAAATACGCCACCAAATCGTTAACGAAATATATTCATTGTTAAAACTAAAATAATCTTACTTCAAATAAATAATTACATTTCTTACATAACATTATTATAATTAAATTAATACAAGACAGTGTTTTAATTTATTTTTGGTCATCCATTTTACTTAAAATTATAGTAATAAATGACAGTGCAGATTGTTTCTCTTGGAACAAACCCAATCCATTTTTCGGACATTTTTTGAGAGACTACCCAGCTTTTGTTTCACTAGTTGCATAAATACATAGCTTTATTCTTGGGCTCATTCTCCTTTCTGTTATACCAGTGCTTCTCAATCTGCGAATCGTGATCAATCTGAAGTGGGTCGAGCAACTGCATAGCACCAGTTAAATTTTATAATAATAATAATAATAATATTTATTCCAAAGAATGTAGTATACATAGTTTCTTTGGTTTAAGCGGAACTAGATTTTCAAATCTAGTAACTTTTACCGATGCCGACCGGCGTAGCGTAGTGGTAACACATGTGCTCTGCGTTGCGAAGGTCTCGGGTACGAATCCCGTTAAGGCATGGAAATTTTCTCACATAAAAATCGTCCTGGCTAATTGCCACAGTAGCAAAGACCATTAAATTAAAAAAAAAAAAAAAACTTTTACCGATTGGTTGTAGATTTTGATCATTTTGTTTTGGAAAAGTCAACTTAAATGTAAAAAAAAGTTAGCTAGTGGCAACTTAAGAAAATTTAAATTCCATTTAGTTCCGCTTAAAGGTTTGCAATAGCCTATAGCTACGACCGAAATATAATTTAAGAAAACATTTAACAAATTATTTAAAGCTTTGTCTCAATTGCACTGTCACTATTACAAACAATAACAATTAAAATTATAATTATAAAAATTTAATAAATATACAGATTTTATATTGACTTGGTCCAAAATTTTATTACCCCGTCAATTATAGAATAATTTTTCAGTTGTTTTTTTTAGATTGCAGTAGCGTATACAAAACTTTTTTTTCAAATTTAAAGCTTAACAGGTTTAGTGCTAAGGGCAAATTTTTTGTCATACCAATTCGAAATTTCGAGGTCCAAGAGGACACAACATATAATACAACAAAAATTAAGGCGAAAAGTCTTCATAAACATGGGTCCGTAACAGTGGCGGTGCTAGCGGGGTGTCCGGGAAGCCCCCCCCCCCGAAACTGGTCTGGTTCCCAGTTGCCCCCCCCTCCAGAATTGTTTTGAGAAAAATGTAGTTTAGAAGTGAGGATCTTTTTTTTAAGTTCTGCACTTGTATTTGGCCTCCCTAAATTTTACTAATAAATTTCCTGCCCCCCCCCCCATATTTTAAGAGCTAGCGCCGCCACTGGTCCGTAAGCTAATCTTTTCCAAAACATCTCTTGTGTTTTGTTTAAATAATTTTTTTCATATTTACTTAGTCTACTAAAGATGTTCGAAATGCCCTCATTTTATGTCTACGCTAGGGTGACCATTTTCTTAAGAAGGCAATGCGGGACGGAGCAAAAAAAAAGGTCCTCATCTCCCAAATCCAAGTGAAATACAAAAAAAAAGGTCCTCACCTCCCAACTCCAAGTAAAGAGCAAAAAAAAAGGGTCCTCATCTCCCAAATCCAAGTGAAGAGCAAAAAAAAAAGGTCCTCATCTCCCAAAATCCAAGTGAAGAGCAAAAAACAAAAAGGTCTTCACCTCCCAAATCCAAGTGAAGAGCAAACAAAAAAAAGGTCCTCACCTCCCAAATACAAAATGCGTGACAATGCGGGACTTTTGCGGGACAAAATGTTAAAATGCGGGACAGTCACTTGCGGGACGAATGGTCACCCTAGTCTACGCAGACTCTACATCTTTCAAGAAGTCCTCACCAGGTGCGCACACAGTAATACACTAAAAAAAGTAGTGTTAAATACTAAAAAATGAACTTTTAGTGTACCATGAAGTCCCTCGCTTTTCGTGTTAACTATTTACACTTCTTTTTTGGTTAAATTTAGTGTAGAGTTTACACTTACTTACTGGTTAAATTATTGTGTTAGAAAATAAATAGTGTTAAAGTAGAGTTAATTTTAACACTGAAAAAGTAATATTTCACAAAAATAACACTATCTGAATTAATGAAGATTTACACGGTGATTTGGTTAAAAATAGTGAATTTTTACTATTTTTAATGAAAATTTTAACACTAAAATTTTAACCAAACTTATGAATTTTTTGCTGTTCATAGTCTGAAGGGGGTCCGAAAAAATATGCGTAAAATAAAACAAATTTGTTATTGATTTTTTACGGAGAAGAGTAAGCTTACATATTAATTTAATTTTGATTATAATTTGATTTTTATAAATAAGAAGGTGATTTTGCTTAAGGCGGCGCACAGCCCTATAGTTCCCTATAGTTTCTTATACAAAACTAATAATCTGAAATAAAATTAATAACAATCAATATATCAAAATTTGCAGCGAATTTTTATCTATCTAATAGGATATTTTAAATTTTAGAAGAAACTGTTATGTAATTGTAATTAAGCAAATTGTATTATAGACGCCATCTTGTAAACCAGTCAATGCATATTTGCGTACGATGCGGCAAATTGTAGCTAAAGCTTCATTCTACAAAAAGGTTTTTAGCTATTATGTTCTATTGTGAAAACTACTTATAGTTATTGTACTTAGTAGTCTATATTTGCCGCCATCTTGAATCTGCCGCGGTTCGTAAAATAGGTGTAACGGGTAAAAACGATTTAATTTTTGTGAAGAATACGTGTACCAAGTGGCATTCCATTATCATCAAGTATAATATTTTTCGACGAGGGTTCTAAACTATAAGTAATCAAGTCGAAAAAAATGTTGACGTATTATTTGAACATTTCTACAAAAAACTATATAAATATAAAAGTTATTTGAAACCCATAAATAGATTTAAAAAATTACAGAACAATGTTGATGATGTCAATTATTAAGTTATTGAGCGATAATATTTTTACAATAAATGTTTCTACAATTAAAAATATCCTATTAGATAGATACAAATTCGGTGCAAAATTTGATGTATAGATTGATACTAATTTTATTTCAGATTGTTAGTTTTGTATAAGAAATTGGTAACCTCTAGGGGTTATACGCAGCCTTAAAGGTGAATTTTTATTAAATAATTATATAAGTTTTTTTATTTCTTGGGGGGTCCGCACCGTGGATCCCCTCTTATCCTCACCTTATCCTTGTCCTCGTGTGAGCGTCTGTTTCTCACCCAGAGCCGCAGTAAGGAAAACTTGCGCTAGGGGCAGAGCCGTAGCAATGTTTTTGGCGTCCTTGGCAAATAAAAGGTCCTCACCTCTCAAAATCCAAGTGATGAGCAAAAAAAAGGTCCCTCGCCTCTCAAAATCCAAGTGATGAGCAAAAAAAGTCCTCACCTCCCAAAATCCAAGTGATGAGCAAAAAAAAAAGTCCTCACCTCTCAAAATCCAAATGATGAAAACAGGTCCTCTAACATTGCGCCCGGAACCGTCGCCCCCCACCCCCCACCCCTTACCGCGGCACTGTTCTTACTGATTCAAAAATACTCGATCTGTCTTGAATTGTGTGGCAGCCATGCTTAATTCGTTGTTAGGTCTAATACTAACAGAAAAAATTATAACACAAAATCATGATGTAACTAGTTAAACCAAACGAAATAACTAATGCAAAAAAATAAGAGATTTTGGAAATGATTTGTTTGCGGACCCATGTTTATAAAGACTTTTCCACCTAATTGAATTCTTGGTTTTAGTATACTTATCACAAGCTTCCTGACTAATCTTATTCTACTGCCCTGACCTGGATAATCTAAATAAAATATACTAAAGGAAGCCCCTTCCTTTTGGCAAACACATTTTTGTACAAAAGCTCGTTATATGTCGTTGACGGCACTATTTCTTATTTATACCTTTTTTTGTTCTCTTCTAAAATTATGTATACACTACTGCCAACTTATAATAAATAAATAAATTTAAAATTTATATAATTATATATTATTGTCTTCTTAATACAACAAGTACTCAATTATTGACATTTTCACATTATTATATATCTTTCATAAACATATATTTACCAGTGCTTCTCAAAATTATTTATGTTATGTCACAAATTCAATTAAAAACCATTATCGAACAAATGTTTAAGGTCTCTGTTGTCCTTTGTCAAAAATATAATTTAAGTAATGTATATTTAATCACTTTTGAAAATAAAGGGTTGAATAAAATGTTTACTTAATATTTTCATAGATTTTTCCATTCGATTGGATAGCTATCTGGGGGTGTTCAAGAAGAAAATGCCTTGAAGTGAAAGCTGGAAATATTTTTTTCTGGTTCACCTCTGTTCAGAGACGGACTGATAATAATTCTTGTTTTATAAAATATGTTTAGTATAGATCTTTTATTAACAGATTTCGCTTACAAAGCGAAAGGTTTATTTTTAAATAAATAAACAATAAAAATAACTACATTTGAAACTCTAAAGACTAAAAAGACTAAATATGTATTGGTCAATAGAAAAATATTGCATTCTTCTTTAAATTTACGAGAAACACTGTTTACATAATAGAAGAAAATACATATATTACATTTAAAAATTCTTTAAACTGATGTCTTAGATTATTTTTACAACAACTACAATTGGAAACTACGGTTTTCATCTTTTGTACGAGGCATGATCAATATAATCTCCAAAGAATAAACAAACATTAGTGAGGAGCAGCCTACCGGCATACAAATCACTGCAAGCGTATAACAATGATAAAAGAGAATAGATTTTGTATGAAATTGAAACAACAAGAAATACATACAGTGAATTTCTTTCATCCTGCAACATTGAAATTATTATTATGCATGGTTTCCCTAGTAACGACAAATTACTTTGACAGCAATGTTCAATTGTCATGTTGCAAATTAAAGGAAACGCAATTTTACATTGCTGTCAGATTTCAATTACCATAGTAACGATCAGTGGCGCACCCAGGAATTTTTGTTGGGGGGGGGGCGGAAGTAAAAATTATTTAAATTATGAATAAGGTTCACACTTCTAAATTTCAAGTGATGATCTAAAAAAAAAGGTCCTCGCTTCGGAAATACAAAGTGATGACCTAAAACAAAAAAGGTCCTGACTTCTAAAATACAAGTGACGAACTAAAAAAAAGATCTTCATCTCTATTTTCTAGTGTGTTTGTATGTTTTTATTTTTATTTCCTTCCTTCTTCCCCTCCCCTGGGTGCGCTACTGTTAACGATAATACCTATATTGCAGGATAAAAGAAATTCACTGTATCAAAGACAGAGGCCAGGAGTGTTACTATCGAATTTCGTATAATAATGTCTCATGTGAGAAAAGTCACGTGGTATTTGTCGCATATCATGCAGTCGTTATCAGCAGTGACGAAGCCACGGCCGCAGGTCTTCCGGTCGGAGAATACGTTGCGTGGCTGTTAGAACTAAGTGAAGGCGCAAAGTTTAGGTTTAGAGAGATTTACTTTTATTTTTTTCGGTTGTGTGATTAAGTTTATTTGTATATAGACCAATTTGAGGGTGGGAAGACTAAAAAATATATTTAAAACGCCCTCACATATGTATTTTTTTAAATATGTTTTTTTAATTCTTTTATTCATTTTCTATTTTTTTTTTTTAATTTATTCAAAAACGGTAAACCGTAGCTTATAATTAGAGCCCTGCGCAGATACGTTTTTCTATATCCGCATCCGATCCGCATACGGATAGACAGGATCCGCATCCGATCCGCATCCGCAGCTTTTGTAAATATAAAATCCGCATCCGCAAAAATATCCGCACAAGCCGCACAAGATTTGCTATCTGTTTGGAAATATCTAACATGTTTCGCCTTATTTGGCATATCACTGTTTTAAAACACTACTAAATTTTATCACATTAATATTACTTGGTCCAGAAATATGTTTTCTATCTAACGTCGTACTGAGATTATATAGATTAAAAAATAAAGATAGAAATTACAATTATTCGACTCTTAAACCAAGTTTATATAAAATGTAAAATTTTAAACAGGAATATCTCAAAAACTTAGTTTTTTAAGATATCTCACTATTATTTTAGAGCAGCGATATTTAGAAATAATTAAACAGATTAATTTATCACATTTATGACCAATAAATAACAATGAAAGTCCTATAAGATCAGCAAATTAAAAAAAAAATAAGTTCTTAATAATAAAACTAAATTCTTAAATTCATCCTATTATTAAAGGATGAAAGTTATATGACGATTTCAAGAATTTTAACATATTTTTATTTGTTAATTATGTTTTTAAATATGGAAAATTACCATGGTTAATTTTTACTAATATTTCCAAAAATGCAAAATAAGGTGATACATAATTATTTTTAAATTAATAAACGCAATAAATCTAAAGAAATTGTTGTATCTACGACTGTTATATAAACTCTACTATATTTAACTATTTAAGTAAGCGTAAAAAAAGTAAAAAATGCCGTATCGTATCATTATTTCACTCTTGCCATAAGCACAATACAAATGCCAGTAATACATTTTTGGGGTTCTAAACGCGTCTTCCGTAGGAAGAGACGTCCAACCGAAGATTTTATGTTCACGCGGATATTGCGGATAATCGGATATGATATATAATCCGCATTCGCACGATTTAAATGATAATTTATCCGAATCCGCAGAAAAATAGCGGATATCGGCGGGTAATCCGCGGATATCCGCGGAATTGCAGGGCTCTACTTATAATGGAGATTATTTTTGATATTTACGACTCAAAATACATAGTTATACACATTTTGAAGTAAATCAGAAAAAAAACATTTTTACTCGGAAATCGAAAAAATCGTAAGGGATACCCTTACAATTTTTTCGTTTTTTGACCATTTTCAAAGGTTTTGTTTGACAATTCGTATTTATTGTTAAAGTTGGGTTATTGAGGCCCCATTTTTTATTTAGACTAAACAATATAAAGAGATTCCAAAAATTCAAACCGCAGTTCTCTACATTTTATTGTTCGTAAGCTAGAATTTTACGATATTTCAAAAAAAAAAAAAAAACGAAAATTAAATTTTCGCAAATTTTTATTTGTGTTGGAGTTGCTTCAAAATGAGTCATAAGGCCCTTTATGTCCTCAGAATTTCAAAAATTTTAACCACAGGTCTCTGTCTCTTGTAGATTTTGAGATACGGTCTTTCGAAGACGAAATATTTACAAATTTTCAAAACTGCATGGATTAAAAAGGCATTAAAAAAAGAGGGCCCTATTTTTTATCTAGATAGAAAAAAGTCTGTAGATTTCAGAAATTCTAACAGCATGTTCCTATATTTTATTTTTCTTAAGTTAATATTATTTGAAATTTAAAAAAAATTTAAAAAAGGAATATTAAAAAAAAAATGTTTGGAAGCTTTTACAATATGTCATGAGGCCATTTAGGACCTCGGGATTTCAAAAATTCCAACCGCAGGTCCCTATCTCATTTAATTTTTTGAAAATGAAGTATTTACAAATTTAAAAAATTACACGGATCAAAAAGGCGTTAAGCTAGATAAAAGTATACAATTCAAAAATTCATACCGTAGGTTTCTATCTCTAATCGTTCAACAACAGAATCATCTCACGAAAATTTGGATTTAATATTAAACTTTCCCTCCATGTTTATTAGGAAAAGTAAAAAAAAAAAAACTAAGGTGCCTATCTTTGTCCTTTCTTAACTGACAGCCAAAAACACTACAATTTGTTCTGTTTTTATAGTTTCTCACAACTTCTGTCGACATTGTAACAAAAATTCAACACTAAAATATGAACGTATAAGTTCAAACTGTACTTTTTTATTCGTAGATCTTGCTAGTAATAGTAATAATATCTGGATACTCCAGGTTATTCGAGAAGAAAACGTACTTTTTTTAATAAGTAAAATTTAAAAAAAAAAAACACTTAAAACCTAAAAAACTAAACAATGCTTTAGCCTAAAAGACTGTGTACAATATTTTTACCTAACACACTTGTTTGTTCGTGCAAGCCAATTCACATAAACTTGAAATATGTGTTCATACCAAAGCCGAACGAACCCGAATTTTCTTGATGTGCTGACCGAAACTTCGAGCGAAGGCGAACGAATTCATTTTCATTTAGCGTTTACAAAGATCGAATTCTCAGTTATTTTCCGTTACTTAGCTACATATATGCAAACCCAGAATAATATGGCTGTTCCATAACAATCTAATGACATCAGTTCAAAGACTCTTAAAATAAGTATTATATTTATGCCATTATTTTTTGTCACACATACATATACATCAACCATTTATAAAATAAATACATCAAACATTTTCAGGCCGAAAATTTGAAGCAAATAACAATGACACTAACCTTCCATTTTATCTATACAGCTCTTTGCAAAATAAACAATAATCACAGAGATATTTGATTGTATCATGTAGGCCCAGTATCTTTAAGAATATTGGTAAAACCTAACTCACCCATAATCCAACGATTCAATATTCTCAACCATTCGTTGGTTGAGATAATAACTTAATCATAACCTTCAGTTTATCATGCGGTGGTTTGACAGGAAACATAAAATGACCCTGTTCATCTTTATAATCACTATATCTTATTTCTGTAACAGTTTTTAGGCCCAAGTTCTCTGATGCCTTCTGAGAGAAATAGCTTGTAGCATCTACTTTAAAGATCTGGAATTATAAATTTTGTGTTAAACGTTGTCTTGCTTAAATTTAAAGAGATAGACTCGTATAAAGTAATTTGAACAATTAAATAATGTAAGTTTACAGCTCTGTTTAAAGTTTCTTGTGAGTTTTAAATGAAAAGCAACTAAATTAACAGCGTAGTTGTGCGGGTCACATAACTCACTGCTTTGAAAGTTATATGAAATTTTTTAACAAAGTTATTTAATTATTAGAATTTTACAGAGCTTTTAAAACAAGAAAAAATGTTTTATTTAATCTTGACCCATACAAAATAGGTGCTTTTGTATCTTAAAATAATCAGGATTCAACAAGAAATCTAAAAACACGAAACAAAAATCGGATTCAGCATAGCAATGTTAAATAAATATTGGAGCCTAAAACTCAATTATTAATAGCGAGAATATAATTCTAGAAAGAGCTCCCGAATCCACCCGAAGATCTCCACACTTAGAGAGCCGATGGCCCAGAAACACAGGAAAAGAAGTTGCCTCCATCCGTACTTAGTCTCCTGAAAGATATGGAAGAGCCGAAACCACTGAAGATGATTCAGAATGATCTATATCTTTGAAATGCTTAGACTAAGCCGTATATTTGTACTTTAGTCTGAGGTGTAAATATATTAGTTAGTTAGTTAGTTAATTAACAAAATTTTGGCGCACAGCAACGATGGTTATTTGTGCTGAACGCAGCCCATTTAAATGACTGAACTACATATTAAAAACTGTAAATAAATAAAAACTTATATGCATACTCAATAAAAGAAATCTTGCACGTACAAATACAAATAAATAAAATAAAAAGTCGGTTCGAAAAATTGAACAGATGCAGGGCGATGGTTAGAGGCTGTAAATGGGCCATTACCATCGAATACCACAGTCTAGAAATAGAACATATTAAAATAAGCTGCAAGACTTATAAAATATATTTTAAATCGTTTTTTATGAAATATTTTACTTTATTTTATCGCAAAATAACATTTTCATCTCGAAAAAAACTCAAGGTCTTCGCTCGTAGTAGAAGAAAGAGATTTTGGTCAGGTGTTCAGGGTCTCTGGACTACTGTACAATGGTCTAACTTCAACCCCCCCCCCCATTTAATATTTTATTATCGTCAAACGCAAGATCAAAGTAATTTTAACGCACTCTTTCGAACTCTGAGCTTGCCGCTGATGATAATAAACCGTTAGAAATGACTCTACAAACTGACCTAAATATGCATACATTTTTAAAACATGACCCCCCCCCTAATGCGGGGCCTATGCAGCCTTAGCTAACGAAAAAGAGGAAGACCAAAGCAAACATAAACAAAAGGAATTCAGCAAGCTATATCAAAGCATAATGTTGCTATAAATGACTAACAATCAGAGAGCTTTGAAAAACTCATAATACTGGCGTAATAACAATTTATTATACTGTATATTGCAGTATTTTTATTATTTTTCATGTAATAATAAAGAATATTGTGCAACACAAATACCTGACTGTGCAAGAGCTTTATAAATGTATTTTAAAAATTTTAATCAAACGCACTGAATATTTTTAAGTTAATAAAACGTATGTTTTTTTTTAATTTGTGTATTTGTTCGCGATCCGAACACAAATTAGATCAAATTAGATTTGAGATTTGTGTAAAAACAATTATGTAAAAATCTTCTTCTTCAGCCCATAAACATCTCACTGTAGTCTCATTGAGCAGTAGTTTATACTACCATACTGCTACTATATGTTGGGAATGAGCCTCTCACTCTGAAGAACAAAGTTTTCGGTCTACAACTACCATGATAACTCAATCCGAATTGGAAGCGATTTTAAAGTATCTATCTGCTAACTATTTTTTTTTTTTTTTTTTTGTCGATTTGTGCGTCTATTTTGAGCCCATCTTGGGATGTCTAGTAGTATCAAATTAAGTTAACAAGTCCGGTGTAAAGGTGACGAACAAATAAACTATAGCTAAAGAGTGGATTTAATTACAGTTTATTTATTAGATTATTTTGATTACTGTCATCAAAATAGTCTAGGGATATTTGATAAGGTTTGAAAAGAATGTTTGTTTGTTATTTATAAATATTTTGTTAACAGTGTGTTGACCGTGTCAATCATTCGTGGGACCACTGTTTGCTAGAATCGAGCCCAAATGCTGCAGGTGTTGATGAAAATTTATACACCTGCGTGGTTTGAGCTCTATTCTAGTAAGGAGCGACCTGTAAATGTTTTCATGCTATTGGTGGAGTATTTACGGAGTAACAAATGAACATTCTTTTCTTGGTTTCATTGGGTATTCCATTGAATGCCCTTGGACCATTTTTTTTTAGTGTAGATAACAAGAGACTACGATGTATAAAAGAATTTATTCACAATTATAATTTCTATTTGGATTTGTTATTGTCATCAAATCAATAAATTAAAATAATGTAACACTGAAAGAGAAACAGGAAGCTAAAACTTCAGATAGCAAAAAAATATATATGTCCCATTTTTAGTAGGGTTATTCTTTAAAAAAAGACCTTTTTTATTTTTGCTTTCCGATTGCAGGGGAAAAAATTATAAAACAATCAGCTACACTCATACCTTGCTATTCGGCCACTCGTTACGAAATTTGAAGCCGAAACCCTTTATATATTTACATATTTTACTAAGTAGTCTATCTTAGGCCTAATTAAAGATAAAATAATATTCTTGTGCAAAAAATTTCCGATTAAATCCATTTACATATGAAACGCATTTGTGTATATACCTAGGTATATTGCGTTTCTTTATAAAAGAACACCCTTTTCTAACCATAAATCAAAATTTTCTCAAAATTTCCCCCTTAAATTAACTTTTTTACATTTCCCGCGATTCCCCAAATTCCCGGGAAGATTAATTTTAAATTTACCGTTTCTGCGAAAAATGTTTCCCTTTACCCATCGTGCTATAGAGCAGTGCTTCTTAAACTTTTTGATGTCGCGGCTCCCCTGCAACTCAAATCAATAACCCACGGCCCCCCTAATTTTTGTTTTTGAAACCAAGATTAGTAAAAATATATACATACATATAGTTTTTTACGCTCAGATCATTCAGTAATCTATGTATAATGAAGAATAATATTTATGTAGCATTAAAGTTAAAGCTACTATTCCTTTTTAAATAATAAAATATTTAAGTGTTATATTTGCGGCTCTTCGCGGCCCCCTTGTGGGAACACCACGGCCCCCTAGGGGGCCGCGGCCCACCACTTTAAGAAGCACTGCTATAGAGAATGGAAAGATGAACACTTACCAAATCTGTGTTCTATGGTTAAAAATATGGAAGCTTTGAAATGTGAACATTAAACAAGCAAGCTATCATACTTTGGTTCCATAACGTAATATTCTAGATACAATCAGTTATAATTAATAAGATTAATTATAAACAAAGGAAGAAAAAAGATATTATTATTATTATTATATTATTTATTTTACATCGGCCTTTATTTTTGCAACGAGGCTAATCGCCGATGCCAGGGGGCGAGCTCCTACACCTGGATGAAGGGTGAATGATTGTGAAAATGAGAGTAATGTAAACATATTATTCTCGCCTGAATAATATTACCAACGAAGCAGGCTCGAACCACAGACCGGACAATCGTACTGGGTTTCCACCAGTACAAACCGCGCGACTAAGTGCGCTCGACCACCACGTTGGCAAGAGAAAAAAGACCTGGAAGAAGAATAAAATCTTCGAGACTGGTGCAAATATAAAGCAAACACCATATGTATATGTACTTGTTCCGTGCAACTGGATCCAAAGTGAAATTAGACCTAATAATCGCTAATATCCAATAAGATAGCAGTACAAGATGAAGAAAAGCAGTATTTGGCCTACTTGTTTTTTATTCTTCACGTCTTTCAAGATTTTCACAACACCTGTATAATATTCTAAAAGGTAAAATATATAAACATAAATTTTTATTTCTTCGTGTTATCATGACAATTCCAGCAAGCACTTTTAGTCTGTACTCAGGAGAGAGAGAGAAAGAAAAAAATACAAGTGTATTAAAGAACAAAGAGCACAAAAGAACGAATATTATCGACAGGGAGTTTTTTGCTATTGAGTATCAATACATACCCAGTGGCGTTACAAATCTTTATCTTTACGGAACAAATAATCCTAAAATTGAGTATGCGTTCTCAAGGGGTATACAATATTTTTCAGTTGCTACACATTAAAAATCTGAGAAATAGCTTTCTAGTTAATATTTGTCAAAGGATAAATTCTATTCTACAAAACTACATTGTATTTTAAAACAATGTATATGGTGAGTGAAATATTCGACTGCCATTTTGGCTATATTTAGTGGCGGATCTAAACTTTCGGGGGCCTGAAGTTAATAAGCATTATGGGGCTCCTGAGTTGAAGCAAAACATTCTTAATTTTAGGTATACATTACATGTAGGGCGGTAGAATTTTGCTCAGTTAGTTTGTCTTTACAGTATCTTGTATACATTAATCGCATTAAAAATGTACAAAAAAAAATTGATGTGAAGTGTAAGTTTTCACACATTTCAGGGTTTTGCAGGTATTTAGTATGTGAATGATGATTATTTGGGATGCGAAAACAAATTTTATATTAAAATATTTTTTTTGTTAATTTTAATTCGAACGCCTTATACCATTATTTAGGTTTCTAAATATGTGCAGTATTTTTTTTATATATATAGCAAGGTTCATTAAGAATTTTAAAAATTGCGCCTATGGCTTCCATTGGTTGTTATAAGTTCCGCCCCTCTGATTTCGTGTACATTGAAACAGAATTAAATTATAATTTAAACAATTTCCACTGGTTATTAAATTTACGCTTTTAAAAATTAAATGCAACATTTGCCAAAATATAACTAGAATTTTGAAAAAATAATTTAAACAATATAAAAATTAAAAAAAAAAAAAAAACAAAAAATAATATTGTCTCTTCTCGCAGGGTTCGATCCCTTTCGGATCGAGTTACTTGGGTGAAAAACCAGCGTCAAAAACTACTACACCAGCATACACGTTCCAGTGTAGCGTGTTACAAAGCTATAACTTGTGTACATTATTAGCCAAAAATCACAAAAAATGCGTTTTTTTCCAAAAACATAATCTGATCAAAAATTCCTGTTGTACTATTCCGGTTCACACCAATGTACATTACTTAGATTTTTTTCAGATTTTTAGTTTAAACCATCTGGGCTACAGGGTGTGGGACAAAAAATTTTATGCACAATTTTGGCAAAAATCGCTTCAAAATAATTTATTTTGCAAAAATAAAAAATTGATCGTTAATCCACGTACTTCTTCGCTTTCATTTGATACCCTACTCAGAATTATAAAAAAATATTTTTTTTTAGTTGAGCACACATTTGTTTATATTTTTAGGGGGATATGTTTTTTAGATGTTTTAGTATTTTTCCTATGTGCATGCAAAATTTCAACTCTCTAGATTTAGCCGTTTGGCTCCAATTTTTACCGAACAGACAGACAGACAGACAGACAGACAGACAGACAGACAGACAGACAGACAGACAGACAGACAGACAGACAGACAGACAGACAGACAGACAGACAGACAGACAGACAGACAGACAGACAGACAGACAGACAGACAGACAGACAGACAGACAGACAGACAGACAGACAGACAGACAGACAGACAGACAGACAGACAGACAGACAGACAGACAGACAGACAGACAGACAGACAGACAGACAGACAGACAGACAGACAGACAGACAGACAGACAGACAGACAGACAGACAGACAGACAGACAGACAGACAGACAGACAGACAGACAGACAGACAGACAGACAGACAGACAGACAGACAGACAGACAGACAGACAGACAGACAGACAGACAGACAGACAGACAGACAGACAGACAGACAGACAGACAGACAGACAGACAGACAGACAGACAGACAGACAGACAGACAGACATACAGATGACAAAATGACGGTATAAGGGTTTTTTGGTCATACCTACAAAACCCTAAAAATGAGCTATTTTGGAACAGAAGGAGTATTACAAAAATATTTTATTTTTGGACCATGTTATTTCAAAACCATGTAAAAGGACTGTTAAAAAAGTATTAGGAGTATTTCTAAAAATAAAATAAAATATAGCATAATTGAATAATTACCTTAAAGCCATATTCTTCAGCGATAATCTCACTCCTGAGCAAAAGTTGTTTGGCAATTCCAGCACCTCTATATTTATTGTCAACAGATACCATTCGAAATTCAAATATGGAATCAACTTGATGCTTAGTAAATAAATCGATTCGCTGGTTAACGCTGTAGAGTAAACCAAATATCTGACGGAATTTCAAATCAGAGACAGTCTTCAGTTTCTCCTGAGCTTTTTCTATATCGCCGCGATGCAGTATTCCATTTAATGCGACACCTGCTATCTGTTGAACAGTTTTACATTATATTAGAATTTAGATTTAATACAGGATCATATTATCAAACATATATAAAATTCTAGCACATTTTTATAAAAAAGATCTTTGTAAAATGATTGCTAGAAAACGTGAAAAAACACGTTTCCTTTAAAAACAGTGGCTACCATTTTCTTTCCTCTTCTTCCAAGGTTTTTCCACATCAGAATAAAGTTCAGTAAGTACTTATAACGGTGACCGACCAAGAGGAAGACTGCGCATTATTTAGAAAAGAACTGATCTGAAAGAGGTGGAGAGAGCGAGGAACTTCTGGAATGAAGTTAAAGTGCTAGCAAAGAACCGCGTTCGCTGGAGGAGTTTCACGGATACCCTATGCTCCTTGTAAGAGTGAACGGATTATATAAAACAAAGGCGTTATCTCCTATTTTGCTACCCCCTAGAATTAATTTTGGGCCCCATCAGAAATAATTGTTTTTAGAAATGTGTCGTGTTCTTTTCATACTTTTTTTACAATTTACTTTAATTTTTCGCCTGGTGCCACATTGACACAGTGGGTTCGGGAAGCAAACTCGGAGTGTTTTAGAGTCATTCTGTTTAACTTCAGACCGCTCGAATAAACGCGTTTAGACCTTTTCTTAAACGCTCCGAGCTTGCTTCCCGAACTCACCTAAAGATATTGGAAAGTAATGATAATGAGTCAAATTTTTTATAAAAATAAAATTTAACCCTTTCGCTGCTCCAACCGTATATACTCGTAAATAAAAGTGTGGCCCGATACGCTCCGAGCGAGTTAACTTGCGCCGTTTTTAAAATTGTTTCCTGCTCAACACGACTATTCTCGCTGGGTACCCCAACCAGTTCAAGTACCTGCGAGCACGTTGTGTTACTATACGTTGCTGTGCCGTTTAATTCAGTTAGATAGGATCTTACATTCAGTATATCTACTTATTTATATTGATTTTATATAAATATATATGGTAGTACAGTCGATTCCGCTTAATCAGGACACCGGTTAATCGAGACAGCCGCTTATTAGGGACAAATCCTAAAAAACGGAAACAAAACCGAGGAAATATCGTAATTTTTTTCGCTTTTTCGGGACAACAGTCCGTTTAATCGGGACAGTAATCGTGTGAATTCCCGTGGCGCCGGGAATTCATGTTGGAGTGAGGATTCACTTTGACATCATTATGTATAAGCGTGGCTTTTGTGGTCGAGTTAACGTAAATTTAGTGTAGTGACTCACTGACATAACACTTACCGGGATGCCAAGAAAGGATTTGATACATTTGAAAGCATTGGATTTAGTACGTATATAATTTTTTAATATATATGTATACCTACGTATAGTTTTGGTGACTTGTTTTATTTTTCTGCAATTTATCAAATAAAATACTTATAAAAAAACACTAATTTTTTAATTTTTGTGAAACTTCGAATATTTGGGCCAGCCGCTTAATCGGGACAAAATGTACTAGTCCCGATGTATCCCGATTAAGCGGAATCTACTGTATATTATAGTTTATTCCAGTTCGGTATACGGAACTAGATTACTAACTCTTTGTAAATTTCATAGTTAGTATAGCTATGAAATATATATTCATAGCTATACTAACATAGCTAAATATGTAAACAAATATTTATTACAAACAAACAATTATTTTTGATTATATTTTGGTATTCATTCCCTCATATTACATTTTTTCCTAACATTAGTCATATCCCGAAATATGTGCGCACAGCGAGCACGAAATCTCAAAGCGTATTGCGCAGTGAAAGGGTTAAGCTCACAAAATGTAACGTAACACGTAAATGTCAAACCTGATTAAAAAGACTGAACAATATTATCTCAAGCTGGCAACGCGTAAAATCCTTACCAACATTAAATGAATAAATGTACTAACTGAGTAATGGATTGATGTTGGTTAAATCAAATCATACCATTGGTACTTAAATTAACCAAATGTGACGTCATCTCATATTTATTGTGAATGGAGTTTAAAACTATATTTAACCAGTATTTAAGTATAAATAATTAACACGAAAAGCGCGGAACTTCATGGTAAAATAGTAAGTTATATAAAATATAAAGTTCATGAAGTCCCTTTAACTTTTTTAGAGGGTAGGATTCCACAATTTCAAATTGTCGTCAGAACGAGGTGTCGAAAAACGTATCGTTCCATAATAAGGTATGCTTGTATATTAATGATAAAAAAAAAACATGTGAAGTGTGAATTTTCACACATTTCAAGATTTTGTAGCTTTTTAATAAGTGTAAGAAGTCAAGAATAATATTTTTTTCTAGAATCACATCCAAATCAATAAATTTTTTATGATAATTTTTATTCGTTTTTTAGTTTTTTGAAATTAAATTTAAATAATTTGCAAAATTTTCGTCACAATAAATTTTAAATTAAAAAATAACAACGATTTTTTCTGCATTTGCTTCAAATGTTTTCATTAAATTAATAAGAAATATATTGATAAATGGCTTAATTTTTTTTCAATTTTAGGAACGTATTTTTCACTATTAATAATGTGATTTATAAATATTTCGCTACTGTAAATATATTATTCGTCTTTGATACCTTAAAAACAAAAAATCCTCTCGTATGTTTCCGGTTTGGGTCAATGTACATTACATAGATTTTTTTTTCAGATTTTTAGTTTAACCCCTTTAGGTTAAAGGGTGCGGAACAAGAGATTTTAACACATTTTTGGCAAAATACGCATTTTAAAAAACTACTTATGTTCTACGTCTTAAGAGCTTTCTGTCGATACCACACAATGCATTTTTTAAAATATTATTTTTTTCAACGACACACAAAAAATCGTATTTTCGATACTTTTCGAAAAACTAACCTATTCAAAAATTCATGTTGAATTATTTTGGTTTCCATCTATGTACATTATTGAGAATTTTTTCAGAATTTTAGATTAACCTCTCTAGAAAATAAGGTGGAGGACAAAATATTTTGGCATATATTTGGCCAAAATCCTGTTAAAAAACTGTTTTTTGAAAAATTTAAATTATCTTGTTTATCCACGATTTAAAAGATTTCACTTGATACCTCACTCAATATTTAAAAAAAAAAAAATCAGCTGTGGCCACCACAGGACCGACCGCCATCATAAAGTACTTATAAGGGCTCCCGGGTTTTTGGGGCCCCGGAGTCGGCGCGTGGCCTTCAATCACTTGTTGTGAGGACCTTTTTTTTGCTTATCACTTGTATTTTTGGAAGTGAGGACCTTTTTTTTTAGGTCATCAGTTGTATTTTTACTTGTATTATAATAAAACTTCCCGGATATAGAATTGATCATTACCCGGCGCCCCAGAAGTCCTGTCGCAGGCCCTGTGTACATCAATGGATCTGAACCGAGGAATAACGACAGTGTTAAAATGTTATAATTTGTGGTACACTGAGAATTGCAGGCGTTGACTTCTCCCCCCTGAATATGCCACTGGTTTAATGAAGTCTGTTCAATGACAAATGTAATAATCAACAATCAATTGCTTTAACATTTACTACTTTAATTCACTTTCTATTAAGCTTTTTAATAAATGTTTACTATCAATGGCAAGCTATAAATACTAAAATGTTAATAGAAATGTATTTCAGACATAAGAAATAGCGACTTTTTATAAAATTGTTCAATATGAAGTCTCCATGGATTCTTATCTCTAGGAATGAGGTCAAAAGTAGGATTATGAACATTCATCAGATAGATACGTGGTACATGACAGCACGTCCCAGCATTCCATGTCTTACAATAGTTTAGAGAAGAAAGAAATCTTCTAGAGAGCATCCCAAATAACAAGTACTATTTATTTTACCACGAACATAACATCTAAAATCTCACCAATAAAACATACTACGGTAGTAATTTAAGTTCAATTATCAGTTATAACGTAGAAATGTAACTTAAATTTAATTGTATGATATGACAATACTTGCCACATAAGGAAGACCTGTCACATGTACAACATAAAGATACAAATGAACAACATAAATCAAAGTCCTGTAGAAACAGGCTAGTTGAAATAAACTATTGTAAAAAACAGTTTTCCACCATGTACAGGGGGCCTTTATGACCGTAGGGCCTGCAGATCTGCATTCGAAAACAGTACGCCGTTTTGTATGTGTTGAAAATAGTAAAGTGGGGAACAGAATGCAACGAGTTATACGGCGCGTTGACGGTGTTTGGACGGCGCTATCTGTCAGAAGAAAGTTAAAACCAAGCTGTCGTACGCAAGTGCACAGAATGTGTAACGTCTTAGCGGTGTTCCAACGCCGTTGATACTGAATGTTCGTCAACTTCCAACTTTTGACGCCGTTGAACGTTGACGTAGAACACCTAACCTCAGTTTTTACTGAATGGTAAAGTATTTGTATGTATAAATAACTTGCATACAACATAAATAACATCACACACAAGTCTTCATCATCCATTATAATTTTAATAAAAGAAAGCGCACGTATAAACACAGATATAGGTTGTCACGTGACACTTTGACGGCGTTAAAAATTATTGCATTGTGTGCAGGCGAAAATTCTCAACGGCGGTAACGCAACGCCGTCGCAAATGATGGCACGCTGACGGCGTAGCGCGCTGTGCATTCTGTTCCAGGCTTAAGTGTCGCATTTCACTATTGTGAAATGCGTTCAGTCATTACCGAATGCCTTCAGCAAAAAGTCTGCATTAAATTTTAACAAAAACTGACATTCTTGTTCTGACCATATGTATGATTCGTAAAGTTTATAATAATAATAATAATAATTTTTATTTACGGTAATGAATATATGAGTATTACAAAAATTAAAGAGTGGACGACTCCAAAGTTATATTCAATGGAAACTGATCCTCGTTCTGGTAGTTTTTGCAACAACTACAACCTCTGAAAATGTGGAAGATGTGCGAATTTCAATTAATGAAAATCGTCATTTGACTGTCCGAGAGATAGAAAAAAATCTTGGAATTTCAACAACTATTGTTTCTGATATTTTAACCCAGGATTTAGAGACCTGTCGCATGGCTGGACAACGCATCTATTCATTAATCGCAACTTATCTAAGCCATTTATGGTGAAGCACGGCATTATGGAATTTCGTCAGCCTGTCCTGACCTGGTTCCCTGCAACTTCTGGTTGTTCCCCAAATTGAAAAATCCTCCAAAAGGAAAATTTGAGGACGTAGAGAATATAAAACAGAATGAAACGAGGCAGCTGTTGGCTATTCCTAAAGCTGACCAAAGGTTTCCAAAGAAGGGTATTTTGAAGGAGATCTTAATTACCAAGAATAACTATTTCTCCTGCATAGCACAAAGTTGGATTCCTTCCGGGCATATCTCGTTCATTGAGGTGGGGAAGTCGAAAAATAAGAGATTAGAATGACCACTACAATCCCATTTTATTAAGTAGGGGCAATTAATCTGTTTTTACCGACCGCCAACATATACAAGGGAGCGCAACATATACAACATAAAAAAGCAATTTTTGTAAAAATTTTTTTATTTAGTTTTTTTTTATTGCTGTAGTAAACATTTATTGGCTGGCTTTCGAATCAACTGCAGAGCGCGTGTTTAGGTGGAGAGTCTAATTGAAGGCTAAATTTTTGGCATCACACTTTACAATAGTGTATTAGGGATTTGTGTGAAACAGGAAAAACTCGCAGCATTTCATGGAAAATTAACATATGTCGGTTTCTTACGGAAACACATATTTTGTTGTTTTGATTAGACCTTATGAATGGAAATTTTAACATGTAGTCTCAGACCTTTATAAAAATTCCAAAGCCAAATAGAGTTTTTTTTTCAATGAACATATGTTATAGATTCAATTTGGTTCGTAGTCGTAGTTCGAACGAAATTAATTTACTTGCCAAATGACCAGGGATGGGGAGTCGGAATTGGAGTCCGAGTCGGGAGTCGGAAAATGTTATCGAGGATGAGAACAATCCGAAAACGAAAGCAAAATACCATACTACCCGAATTTTTTAAAGCACGGAAACAGGAAAGACATTTTGTTCTCTGTTTATGAACGAAAATGAAATTAAAAATAATTAATACCAGTTTTACACGGTTTCCTTCATGCTTTCCAGTTAAAAATGTAATTAATATTATTAGTATTAACAGATTAATAATGTAGGGTAAAGATTTTGGTTTTTAGTCATATCTAATTTTTCTTTTTCTGTATACTTTGTTTATTATGTTTTAACTAAACTGGATTTTTATTTTCTCAAGTTGTAACGAGCTTTGTAATTATTTAATGTTTCATGTTGGCAGCTAAAATCTAAATATCAAAAGAAAAAAGTGACATGTTATAAAAAATAAAGTATATAAAAATTTTTAAACCTAATATATTCAAAAATTTATTTTAAAAATGACTCAATAGTCAGGATAAAATGAAAATGACATTTTATAAAACATCTCACCCAAGCCAAGATATTTAATGTAAGTATAGTCCAATTCTTTGGTTTAAGCGGAATTAGATATCGAAATCTACTAACTTTTAAGGATTGAATGAGGCTTTGTATCATTTTGTTTAACAAAAGCCCATTTTGATCCTTAAAAAGTGAACTCGTGATAACTTAAGAAAATAAAAATTCCATTTAGTTCCGCTTACACCAGGGGTCCCCAAAGTGGTCGATATCGACCCCCGTGGGTCGATATGATATTGTTAGGGGTCGGTTCTGGCTCGGAGGTCGATAGAAAAAAATTTAAAACTACTAGTATAATAACTACACAGTTATATATAAATAAATATAAGTGAAGTTAAATTAGATTTATTTAGATCTTCATTGTTATGAAGAGATTTTCAGTAAAGATTAAGACTTGGAAATATACACAAAGCATCTTCAAAAATCGAGCGTGGATTTTTACGTTTTGAGGATTTAGAGAAAATGCACCTGCCAGATTGGATTATCGCGCCCTTTTCTGCAGACGTTGAAAACATCGAAAGTACTATACAAGATGAACTTAATGAATTATCGGTTGATCTTGAAGCTTTTTAAAAAACGCTTTTTAAATATGTTACTTTAAGTTACTTTTGGACAAATGTAAATGTTATAAAGAAATATTCAAAACTTTCGGAAATGGTAGTTCAATTTTTGCTAGCATTTCCAAACTCGTATATGGTTGAGGCTGGTTTTAGCCATGTTAATTTCATCCTGGCCAAACAGAGAGACAAGTTAGATGTAGAATTCCGTGGCGGTTTAAGGCTGAAATTAAATCATTTTTTAATTTCAACCGACATTGTTAATCTTGCAAAGAGTCACCAACCACACCCGTCACATTGACAATGACAGTAAATTTTATTTAATAATATTGTATTGCATCTGATCAGATATAATTATATTAGATAAATGTAATATAAATAAAACACTGCACAATAAACAATATAAGAAATCACATAAGCGTATTTTTTGCTTGTTCTATTATAATAACGTAATTGTAAAATAGAGGGGGTCGATAAGAAGTCGAGAAATTCTTCTGGGGGTCGACGGTCAAAAAAGTTTGGGGACCCCTGGCTTACACTTTTGTAATAGACTTTACAATTTACGAGTTAAAGGAATCGGGAGTCAGAGTAGTAATTAGAGTCGGTTTTAAAAAATACCGACTCCGGAGTCGAGAGTAGGGAGTCGGTATTTTTTCTGGCGACTCCCTATCCCTGCAAATGACAGCACAGACCGCTTAATATACACTCAATTCAAGTGTATTGAATTTGTAATTATAACAACTTAAAGGGCCAAACAAAATGTATAGAAGGCCCGCAAGATACCCCATGATTGCGTATTTGAGAAATATTACTGTATTCCTCAAACGTCCAAGTAAACTGGAAGCGCCACTGTTCAAAATTATCTTCTTTAATGCACCATCGATTACCTTTACATTAATTCATTAATAAAATCTAAAAATAAATACTTATTCTATTAATAATTACTTGTCCTGTAGCGATATCCGTGGCCATGATAGACATCTCATCCTTCAAGGTATCCAGGCTATGACCCTCTAGTTCAATATGTGGTTCTCCTCTTCTACATAAACCCACCGAGTTGTTCAATGGCTCGTCCGGGAAGAAGTTATAACGAAGGTGTTCTATTACCTCGGAATAACGAGAAGCGGGTATCGGACCGTACTCCATTACTGCACTGAATAAGATTTTTGATTTAGTCTATTGAAGATGGAATTATGTTATATGAAAGGGTGGATTAAGTAGAAGGTGTATTGAATTTTGTGAGATTGTAAATTAAATTGATGTCAAATAACATTTTCAGCAGTAAATTAATTTGTTACATTTAGAGAATATTTTAAAGCAGAGAAAATAAATTTATATGATAGCTAAGGAAATTTTGATCACAGGAATTACTGTTACAGTACTTTAGTTCAGAGTTTCTATAATCTCAGTATCAACAGGGCCGTAAAGAGCGATAACGGGCCCTGGTACCGGATGATCAATATTGATTATCTTGGCCGCTCCACCACGATAGTTTTTTGGCCACTTACCAATAATGGTGAACTAGACTAAATGCATACACGTGCGTGATACATACGAATGGATATTTTGAAATTTTATTTAGAAGATTATTCAATTAATACACCTAATAACGAACTATGGAGCACAGTTTTTAATATAATTGTTAATAGAGATGCAGAAAACTACATATTAACCTAAAACTAAACAGGTTATAAAAGAATTGTACGGTGCGCCGCACCTGCATAACTTTGTAAGCACATGTTATCTTCTCATGCGTATAAGTGGCATTTCGCACAAAATTCAGTTATGCGCATGGAATAATATTTTATACATAATGGAATAAAAATAGTAGTTTTCACGTTCAATCAATATTGAACCTCGGTACATAAAAATTCCCGGGCCTACCGGCAGGTCATAGACAAGATATTTACATTTATAAAGAATTTTATTATTTATACATTATAAATTAGAAAAATAAACATTTATTATAGTTCCTAACTCGAATGTTGTCATTATATTTTCTGTTTTGTTTTATTACTGTGTTAAGTATATTGTTTATAAAATTAACATCTGTTTCTAGATCTGGATTAAGATTGCTCAATCAATTGCTCCCAGAACTCGAGATAACCGTGCGATATAGCAAAAGTCTTGGCGTACATTACACTGTTCCATTAGGCATTTTAATATATTGATGACGCAAGGTACAAATTGCGATATTTCTCGATATTTTTCCTATATCTTTTGAAGCTGTAGATTTATGGCAACCAGTAAACTTCCTTACCAATAATATAATATCGTATGATTTGTATTGAAGTGAATGCGTGGTTCCTGTAAATATTATTTCATAAAATATTAGGTATTTGTGTACCAAGGCACTAACTTACCAATTAGTAGGACGGTTAATTAAATGTTTAATATGATATAATATTGAATTACAACTTTATTTACTTAATATTACTATTTACTCGAAATCTATTGTAAAAATTTTCATCATCCCATTGATTAATCATACCGATGCCTATAGACGGGTATGCGGCGAAATATATTAATATACTAGGTTATTACCCGTCAACAATGACGGATTTATAATATAAAAATTTCAATTGTTTGTATGTGTATTTGGTTTTATTTTTTAACTTATCCTTATTTCGTCGCCAGTCTGCGAATCATGGGACAGGATATCACCAATTAGCTAATCACGGGAGAGGGCGTCACCTGTCAGTCAATCAAGAAACAGGGTGTCCCCAGTTAGCCAATCACGAGAACTTTAGAAAAATTGACGTCATAATGTTACCGACACTACATACAGACACTTGCTAATTATATAGTTAGATTATTTATTCATTAACTTTTTAAGATGAGAAATCGATTCATTTTTACTTAGTACATTACATTTATATTGTTAAAACTAAAAATAATTTGAGACGTTAATTTATGCCTACGAAACCCTAGACATTTCTATATGTAATTATATTCGTAGATACTTAGAGAATAAATCTGCAAAATATTGTTCATACCAATTAAAGGATATAGGCTTGTCTAGAGTTTCTCGTTTATGCAAACGAAACCCAAAACATTTATAAATAAAATTTTATCCGCAGTTTCTTAGAGAATAAATCTGCAAAATATTGTTCATATCGGTCAAAGGAAACAGGAGTATCTACAGTCTCTTGTTTATGCCTACGAAACCCTAGATATTTATTTATGTAATTATATTCGTAGATTCTTATAGAATAAATGTGCAAAATATTGCTCATATCGGTCAAAGAAAACAGGAGTATCTAGAGTCTCTTGTTTATGGCTACGAAACCCTAGGCAGTTATGTATGTAATTATTTTCGTGGATTCTTAGAGAATAAATTTGCAAAATATTGTTTATATCGGTCAAAGGAAACAGGAGTACCTAGAGTCTCTTGTTTATGCCTACGAAACTCTAGATATTTATGCATATAATTATATTCGTAGATTCTTATAAAATAAATCTGAAAAATACTGTTCATATCGGTCAAAGGATATAGGAGTACCCTACGGTTTTTTGTTTATGCCCACGAAACCCTATACATTTCTATAGGTTATTTTATCCGCAGATTTTTAAATAATAAATCAGCAAAATATTTTTCATATCGATCAAAGAATATAGAAGTGTCTACAGTTTCTTATTTATGCCTACAAAACTCTAGATATTTCTATACGATGTTTTATCCGCAGATTTTTAGAGATTAAATTTGCAAATGTTTTTCATATCGATCAAAGAATATAGGAGTGTCTAGAGTTTCTATTTATATCTACGAAATCCTAGATATTTCTGTATGTTATTTTATCCGCAGATTCTTAGAGAATAAATCTGAAAAATATTGTTCATATCGGTCAAAGGATGTAGCAGTGTCCAGAGTTTCTTGTTTATGCCTACGAAATCCTAGGTATTTCTGTAAATAATTATATTTGTAGATTCTAAGAAAATAAATCTGCAAAATATTATTCATATTGGTCGAAGGATAAAGCAGTGTATATAGTTTCTTGTTTATGCCTACGAAACCCTAGACATTTCTATATGTAATTATATTCGTAGATTCTAAGAGAATATATCTGCAAAATACCTGTCAATCAAGTCAAACTGGGAACACCCTGTTTCCCAGTTAGCCAATCACGAGAACCTTAGAAAAAATGACGTCACAGTGTTACGGAATCACTAACATACGGTAGCTAATTATATATGTACGATAACATTTTCATTCAATCAAATTAATCTGATCAATTTTAATATGACACATAACCTGTCCTATTTGACAGTTTATTTTGGCTTAAACCAAACAAATCTACTGCTTAAGTATTTTCCTGTTTAAGCTTAAGTTTAAACCAAAAACTGAAACTGTGCAACAACTAAACCATAAACTAAAACTTAAGCCTAAATAAAAACTTAAGCGGTTAGGTGCAACTGGGCCTTAATATCGCTGCTCTAAAACAATAGTGAAAAATCTCAAAAAACTAAGTTTTTGAGATATTGCTGTTCAAAGTTTTACAATTTTTTAAAACTTGGTTTAAGAGAGAGTCGAATAATTGCAAATTGCATCCTTATTTTTTAAATAAAAGCGAAGTTAAAATATTGTTTTAATTTCAATTTCTGACCGTGCGAATCTCATTACTTCCTCATCATACTTATTTTTTAATATATATATATATAATCTCACTGTGACATACAGAACACATTTTTCTGGACCCAATAATATGTAATGTGATAAAATCCAAAAATTTTCAGTAGTGTTTTAGAGCAGCGATATGCTAAATAAGGCGAAACGTATTAGTTATTTCCCAACTGACAGCATATCCTGTGCGGATTGAGCAGATATTTATGCGGATGCGGGTCGGATGCGGATATTTTTATTTACAAAAGCTGCGGGTAAGAATCGGATGCGGATGCAATATCCTAAAAATGGAAACTAACATGAGATAAACTTGTGAGGAACTATTGAAGGAAATTAATTTAGTACTTACGATAGAGTCTTACTGATCGTTTTAATGCTGTTCTTGGCTAATAGTTTCCATGAACAATAACAAAATCTGTACTTGATTGTTCACTTAGCGTTAATTGAAGGCACTATAACCAAGTTTCAAACTCTAAAAGCGTAAGATGTCGGAGTTAAACTAGTGCGCTGTTATTCGGACACTTTGCACACATACTCTATTATAATAGTAATATTACATTTTAATCTGCGTGTTTTGAGGTAATAAGACCTCGATTTCATTCTTTACAAACAACGTACGAGATTATCTTCAGTATTTCCCATTCCTTGGTTAACCACAATATTTCAAAATTTTAATTACACACTTCCTGTTGTTATCTTAAAAATTCCACTCGATATTTATGTTAACTATATTATTAAAATTGGAGGCGATATCTGTTCTTTTATTTTTTTGGCCTCATATTGGTTTCTACACGTTTCAGATGATTATAAGCAAATATCCACAAAAAATCAATTTCTGACTGTCTGTCTGTCTGCTTGCCTATATGTCATTTGCATTTGGTCTTCTTAAAATTTAATATTCGTTCAATATGTTAATAATTGTTTTGCTATTTATGACTATCATTCAAACCTTATACGAGATTTTTTTTTATTTTTACATGTTTATTTCTATTACTGCAGCGTTTCCCAAACTGTGCGCCGCGGCTAGGCTACAGGATCTTTTTTTTGCTCATCACTTTGTAGTTTAGAAGTGAGGACCTTTTTACCGACCGCCAACATATATAAGGAAGGTATTGTGATCATACCGATTTTGACATTTCGAGATTTCGATAGATCTCCACGAATTGAGGTCCCTACATAACGTTTTGACTATTTTTAGCATGATGTCTGTCGGTCTGTCTGTCCGTCCGTCTGTCTGTCTGTCTGTCCGTCTGTCTGTCCGTCTGTCCGTCTGTCTGTCCGTCTGTCTGTCCGTCTGTTCGTCTGTCCGTCTGTCTGTCCGTCTGTCTGTCCGTCTGTCTGTCCGTCTGTCCGTCTGTCTGTCCGTCTGTCTGTCCGTCTGTCTGTCCGTCTGTCCGTCTGTCTGTGTACACGTGCAGAGCAAATTCGGCTGAAAGGATTTTTATGAAACTTCATATTTAAGCTTTTGCCATCAATGGCACGAGTTGATCACCTTTTGGTAAAAATCGGTTGACTAAAAATGGGAGTTTACTCGTGTCGATTTTAAGATTTTTGTGAATATTTCACAACAGAAAAATATTTCGAAAAAATTTATAGAACAAAAGTTGCTATAAAAGCAATAATTAATAACTTTTATTTGAGACGTTTTTTGATAAAACGAAAAATTTCTAATAATTATTGTAAAATTTTCAATTTTCAATTTTCAAAAAAAGTCTCAATTTTTTCATACTTATATGTAACGTTTCCATGGTCATGATAAATAATATCTCTGTTAGAAAATATTAGGCCAAGTTATTTCTACTCTGCTGCTGAAAGTTCTTTATGATGGCGGTTTTTCTAGACTAAATAAACTACGAGGAATCCAATACTTCTAACCTCAGGATGTTTTCTCTATTCGTTTTTGAGTTGTGATTTTTTATAATTCACAATTATCACAAATGATGTAAATTATGCCATTAAAAATATTGTCTTATGGCCGGTTGCTAAAGTAAGAATTATTCCTAACTCGAGTTAAAGTCATTTGTTTTTGTATGTTGTAGCATACAATAACAAATGATTTTAACTTGAGTTAGAGAAAACTCTTACGTTAGCAACCGGCCATTAGTCTCAAAACGCATTAAACGATTCCGATTAAGCCCCGATTTTTGTCTAGACTAAATAAATATCAAAAAAGAAAAAAATACAAAAATTTCAACCGCAGGTCACTATCTGTAACCGTTTTTGAGTTGTGCTTTTTTTAATTAACAGTTTTCCTTATTATAAACTCTTTTCGTCATATATGATTTTGCTAAGTCAATAATAAGGGAGATATTTAAAGTTTTTTAATAAACAGTTTTAACCCCGAAATACTTGCCTTATAACCTATGTACGAATCCTGCTTTCACTCTATCATCGTACCAAATTACATGAATATATGTACAGCCGTTTTTGCGTCAATCTCGAACAGATAGACAGACAATTTTTATGTGTGGATATTGTCTTATAATCTATTGAAACGTATAGAAACCAAATATGAGACCGAAAAAAAAACATATATAGCCTCCAGTTGTATTAATACAGATTGATAAAACTCTATCACAAAATATTAGTGAACATCATTCCCAGTTGTGATACCTACATATATCTGAGTCATCATAATACACAATACGTCGATTCTTCAAAAGACAAAGGGCGAAGGATATTCGCTGAATCAATCGAAGCTTTTACGATCAAGTGACAATTGACAAAGGTACTCAATTTCTCCTTCCACTTAAATAAAAACCACACAAAATATATTTGTCATTGTATCATACAAAAGAAATTGTAAAATATAATATTAAGGACAAAATGAAATAATCAATCATGAATTGTTAGAAGCAGCGAGGACAGAAACTAAAGGTATTATTATTTCATTATTTTCTATTTCATTTGCGTTACCACTGCAAGTAAACACGAGAGTTGCTACTACTTTTTTGCGGATAACGAAGAAAACACCAAAATTTGTTTAATAAAATATGTGTATTGTTTTTCAAAATATTCACCTTCATGTTCAATGTAATTTTCAAACTGGTGAAAACAATTCTGAAAGAACTGGGCCCATTGTTTAGGTGTCACCTCAGAAACGAGATTTTCGTAGGTTTCCTTCGCCGCTTCAGAGCTATTAAATTTTAATCCGCCCATTTTATTCTTTATTAAATGGAAGGTGAAGAAGTGACAAGACGCTAAATCGGGACTGTAAGACGGATTAATTAAGAGTAAGTAAGAGTCATTTTTTCCACCCCTGTCAGGTAATCCTAGCTAAGAAGTCCTCTAAGAAAGATTTTACAGTTTGGGCGAACTTTTTGGAACACATCCTGCAAACAAATTGTGGTATAGGGTAGTCGGCCAGTCAGTACATTTGCGTCACTGGAAACGTCAGATTTTTTGTGATGTCATATTAGGTAGGTTTACATAGCGTCCATTTAAGGCAGTGGTCGGGGAACAGGGGTAAATTACCCCAAATGGGGTAAACACGAAATTCTTGGGGGTAATGAGATATTAATAGATATAAATGATATAAATACATAAAATCATAAAAGTGCGTTTTATAAACACGATAGAAATTTGACGTCTATTTCGTGAGTTATGTAAAGATGGCGAGGCCGAGTATACAGACCTGCTGTACCATATAGAAATAAGATGGTTTTCACGGGGAAATGTACTCAACCGATTGTGTGCTTTAAAAATGAAATCAAAAGTTTTTTAATCGACCAAAATCATGTTCTTTCACTAAAAGTTCACAACTTTTTCAAGGCTTGCATGCTCATTTATTTAGTAGACATTTTTGAGCATAACAACATACTTAATAAAGAATTACAAGGGAAGAAAATCATGATAATATCTGCCAATGAAAAATTGTCAGCGTTTGATTCGAAGATTTCCTACTGGAAACAAAAAGCTAATCAAAACAAGATAGCTGCTTTTCCAAAATTAGCTTTGTTTTTAGAAGATTCGAGGTTTTGAGGACATCAAGGTCACAATCAACAAACATCTTGGCAACCTAAAAGACCGTTCGCTCAATATTTCCCAGAACTTGATTTAAGTACAGTGAGTTGGATTATAGATCCTTTTAAATGCCAAATGTCTGACGTGCTAGATGAGCCACAAGGGTTGCCTGAGTCACTTTTGGAACTGAGATCAAATAATGAAGCACGTATAGAATTTGAAAACAAAACCGATCTGTTACATTTTTGGATGTCAAGGGCTGTAAAGTCTTTTAAAATCGTTCATGAGGAGGCAATTAAAAAATTGTTGCTATTTGCAACAACTTATCTCTGTGAACAAGGATTTTCCATTCTAACGAATATTAGAACGAAACAAAGAAATCGACTGGACCTCAAAGACTGTATCCAAATCGCACTAACATCAAAAAATCCGGATTTTGATGTTATTATATCAAAAATTAAACAACATAATTTATCCAAATAAATTTTTTTTGTTATAAAAAACTATATAATTTTATAGCATTATTTTATATATTTTATGTTAATTAATATGTAAATTCTAAAGAATTCAATAAATCCTTCAATGTAAATAATCTATGATTTTTATGTCTTTGTTCTCCTAAAAGAATACATAGGTTACTAGATATGAACGAAAATGGTGAATTTATAGAGGTTCTCAAATTTTGTTTACCGCGTATCGTTTTCAAGTTTTAGGGATCAATTTTAATGTTTTATTTGGAGCTTATAACCTACTTAGGTTATGATAATTTTGAATAGAGCTTTTTTCTTGCTATTCACAGACACAGGCACAGACACAGACACAGACAGACACTCACTGACTCACTGACACACTGACACAGACACAGAAACTCACTGACTCACTGACTCACTCACTCACACACTGACTCACTCACACACTGACTCACTGACACTGACACTGACACTGACACTGACACTGACACTGACACTGACACTGACACTTACACTGACACAGACTCACTGACACATAAGCTCCAAATGAAACATTAAAATTGATCCCTAAAACTTGAAAACGATACGCGGTAAACAAAATTTGAGAACCTCTATAAATTCACCATTTTCGTTCATATCAAGTAACCTATGTATTCTTTTAGGAGAACAAAGACATCGTTAAAATGTCCCCTTAAGGGTGCGTACAACCGTACAGTTTCCTATACAAGATTAACAACCTGAAATAAAATTAGTAACAATCTATACATCAAAATTTTCAGCGATTTTTTATCTACCTAATAGGATATTTTTAATTGTCAAAAGAACTGTCATGTAATTGTAAATAAACAACTTGCGTTATAGACGCCATCTTGTAAACCATTCGACGCATATTTGTGTACCATGCGGCAAATTGTAGCTAAAGCTCCATTCTACAAATATGTTTGGAGATAATTTGTTCTATTGTGAAAATTACTTATAGGTATTGTACTTGGTAATCTACTTTTGCCGCCACCTCGAATCTGCCGCGGTTCTCAATATAGGTGCGGCGGATAAAAATGTTGCATTTTATGTAAAGAATACTTGTACCAAGTAGCATTTCATTATCATCGAGTATAATATTTTTCGACGAAGGCTCTAAACTATAAACAATCATGTCGAAAAAAATGTTTTCGTATTATTTGAACATTTCTACACAAAACTATATAAATATAAAAATTATTAGAAACCCACAAATATATTTAAAAAATTACAGAACATTGTTGTGTAATACCTATTATTCAGTTATTTAGCAATAACATTTTTAGAATAATTTTTTCTACAATCAAAAATATCTTATTAGATAGATACAAATTCTGTGCAAAATTTGATGTATAGATTGTCACTAATTTTATTTCAGATTGTTAGTTTTGTATAAGAAACTAATAATCTCTGGGGGTTGTACGTAGCGTTAATGCGGAAACTTTGGTCTAGTTTAACTGACCTCGTATCTCTTACCGTTTTCGAGATCCTCATGCTTAACAAGCTATTTGGGACACCTGTATATTTTTAATTGCCCGACCTTAATATATAAGGGGCAAGTATTGTAATTGCGAAAATTTTCGATGTCGAGATTTTGACTGATGACCACGTCTCATGGTCTAAAGAATCCAAAAAAAGTGAGTCAGTGAGTGAGTCAGTGAGTCATTGAGACATTGAGTCAGTGAGGTTCTGTGTCAGTGTGAGTGAGTCACTGAGTCAGTAAGTGAGTGAGTGAGTCAGTGAGTCAGCGAGTCAGCGAGTCAGTGAATAAGTAAGTGAGTAAGTGAGTCAGTGAGTCAGTAAGTCTGTCAGTCATCATTGAGTGAGCCATTGAGAGTCATTGAGTCATTTACTGAGTCAGTGAGTAAGTGAGTAAGTGAGTGAGTCATTGAGT
This sequence comes from Liopterus haemorrhoidalis, assembly GCA_963971575.1. Taxonomy (NCBI): domain Eukaryota; kingdom Metazoa; phylum Arthropoda; class Insecta; order Coleoptera; family Dytiscidae; genus Liopterus; species Liopterus haemorrhoidalis. Next base: position 37,316,383 of record OZ020611.1, on the reverse strand, counting down.
CAGTGGGTGAGTCATTGAGTGAGTAATTGAGTGAGTCATTGAGTGAGTCAGTGAGTCAGTGATCCTGAGTGAGTCAGCGAATCAGTGGGTCAGTGGGTCAGTGAGTGAGTCAGTGTGTGTGTCAGTGTGAGTCAGTGAGTGAGACATTGAGTGAGTCATTGAGTAATTGAGTGAGTCAGTGAGTAAGTGAGTCAGTGAGTCATTGAGTGAGTCAGTGAGCCATTGAGTGAGTCAGTGAGTCATTGAGTGAGTCATTGAGTGAGTCATTGAGTGAGTCATTGAGTGAGTCAGCGAATCATTGGGTCAGTGAGTGAGTCAGTGTGTGTCAGTGTGTGAGTCAGTGAGTGAGTACTGACTCACAGTACTGAATCAGTGGGTGAGTCAGTGAATGAGTCAGTGAGTGCGTGGTAGTGTCAATCGTTGAGTGAGTCATTGAGTCATTGTGTGTCAGTGTGTGAGTCAGTGAGTGAGTCATTTAGTCATTGAGTGAGTCAGTGACTAAGTGAGTGAGTCAGTGAGTCATTGAGTGAGTCAGTGAGTCGATGACTCGATGACTCGATGACTCGATGACTCGATGACTCAATGACTCATTGAGTCAGTGAGTCATTGAGTGAGTCAGCGAATCAGTGGGTCAGTGGGTCAGTGAGTGAATCATTGGGTGAGTCAGTGAATGAGTCAGTGAGTGTGTCAGTGTCAATCGTTGAGTGAGTCATTGAGTCATTGAGTCAGTGAGTCAGTGTGTCAGTGTGTCAGTGGTGAGTGAGTCAGTGATTCAGTGGGTGAGCCAGTGAATGAGTCAGTGAGTCAGTAGGTCAGTGAGTCAATGAGTCAGTAGGTCAGTGAGTCATGGAGTCACTGAGTCATTGAGTCATTGAGTCATTGAGTCAGTAAGTCAGTGAGTCAGTGAGTCATTGTGTCAGTGTGCCAGTGAGTCATTGAGTCATTGAGTCATTGAGTCATTGAGTCATTGAGTCATTGAGTCAGTGAGTGTCTGTGTCTGTGTCCGTGCGTGTGCGTGTGCGTGTGCGTGTGCGTGTGCGTGTGCGTCTGCGTGTGCGTGTGCGTGTGCGTGTGCGTGTTCGTGTGCGTGTGCTTGTGCATGTGCGTGTGTGTGAGTGTGAGCGCGCGCGCGCGTGCCTGCGTGCGTATATGTGTGTGTGTGTGTGTGTGTGTATACACGATAAAAATTCCCCTATTAATTGGGAAGAACCCTATTGTTTTTTATGAAAATCCGAAACCGGAAACGGAAGTTATTAAACTTTAAAATTTTAAAAAATTCTAAAAAACTAGTAAGCCAAGCCTTGGACAAGAGTTTGTATAGAACATTATTTGATGTATTTTTGAAGATTTACTTTCAAAAAAATTAAATTAAAATTTTTTTTATTTATTTTTTTTTTTATTATTATTTTTATTTTATGGGAGGGCAAGTCTAGCGGAGGTATTTCTTCGCCACTGGTTCTGTTAAGTCATTAATAAGGGAGATAGTTTTATGTTCGAATCCTAGTTTTACACTACCATAATCATAATCATCGTAATATCAAATTACGTGAAAATATGTCAAGCCGTTTTTGTGTATATCTCGGACAGACAAAAATTGATTTTTTGCGGCTATTGTCTTATAATCATCTGAAACGGGTAGAATCCAAATATGAGGCTGAAAGAATTAAAAATCTGAGAAATCTGAGGCTGAAAGAAAAATATAGATATCACATTTTTCAAAAGTTATATGAAGTAATTACCAGAATAAATTTTATTATTCCTGTAATGAATTTATTTTTCGAAAAAGTATCATAATGAATAGGAAAAGAAATCAATGACAAACTCCTGCACAAATATCCGATTAAATCTTTCTGATAATTAATCCTGAGAATTAATTTCCATCTGACTAGGCATTGAGGATGCGAGCAAAATTGAATTTCTGTCAACTCGAGCAAAACTGTTGTTTAATTATGTGGTTTTCATTACAAATAGACATCCTATTGTATGTATCTAGGGGATGATTATTAGAAATTAAACGGTATAGGTATTAATAAATACCTATACCGGGTGATTATAAATGTGTATATAAAATTATATACACTGCGGTATTTTTTTGTAATAGAGTTATCATGCGCATGTGTGAGCGTGACCAGTATGCGAATTTTTTCGAAGCCATACGATTCAGGACGAAGTATTCAAGACATTTTTTAAATTTTGTAGACAATTTAGACAAAATATTTTTACTTCATTTTCCGCTGTACAGTTCAAGAAGATATATAGGAATAATGTATCATTTTCATGCGGGTGTTGGAAGCGTAGAACAAGAAATTCAACCAATAGGATCGCTCTATTTTGAAAAAACCCATGTGTCGTAGGCGCGGTGTTCCAAGCGCGGAGTCGCAAGTTCAGAAATTTCAACTCTAGCGCTGACCGTACCGTCGAAACCATAGAAACAGATCTGTTTTTTCGGAATGGTGAGATCTTTAGCGAGACACTTATATTCATTTCCTAAAAAAAAAAAAAATTAAAAAAACGTAAACTGATGTAGCGAAATAGCGACTTTTAGAATGCTGTCGGCAGTCATAAAGTTTATTATTATGGATTCGGTTTCAAATATCTGGTCTGCAGAAATGTCATGCAGTGGGTATACTAGTAATACACCCCCAAGCAGGAGCCAACAAAATCTTCATTCTAAACTGTGATGTCAAGTAAAAAAGATTGTGTATTAAATTATTTTCTTGTAATTGAAGTAACTGTCTGTGCACTTTGTGTCTAATTTCTTACAACATGTTAAAATAATCTCTCTGTTGCCTTCTGTTTTTATGTATATATGGGGCGTACCCACCATCGCTTTTCTTCATATGGCAGTAAGTCTGAATATGTATGTATATAAAAGAACTAGACATCTCCTTCGATTTGATGATATATTTAATGAAACTGAATAACCGTTTACTCCGAATACTTGTATAAACTTTTAGGTTATCACGCCTAGAACGCCACCATGAAATTCGAACTTTCAAATATAACACCACGCCTCTCACCCCTGTCGCGCCTTTGACACTACCATGAAAATGATGCATAAGTCTCTATGAATTATGTTCCTTGTTATACGAAATAATGTTGCGAGAAGAGACAATATTATTTTTAGTTTTTTTTTTGAATTTTTATATTGTTTAAATTATTTTTTCAAAATTCTAGTTATATTTTGGCAAATGTTGCATTTAATTTTTGAAAGCGTAAATTTAATAACCAGTGGAAATTGTATAAATTATAGACCGGGAGCTCATGACAGTTTTTGGTCTCCGATTTCATACAGCATGCCTTTTGGAGGAGAGAATATTTACCCTGTGACAACAAAAAAGAGATGGTACTAAACCCCTGCACGCTTTCCGGTCAAGGGAAAATTGCATTTCCACTTAAACACAAAATTTTAGTGCTTTTCTCTGATTTAATATTGCTTGCCCTTTTGTCAAAAGAAAGTTATAACAAATTTAAAGTCTTTTAAATATATGCATGCGATTCGGAGGGTCCCAAAGGGCTCAAACGGTCATGTGATCTTGTAATAAAAAAATATGATTTTCCGCGTTTTCATACAGCATGCCTATAATTAAAAGACTTTAAATTTGTTATAACTTTCTTTTGACAAAAGGGCAAGCAATATTAAATCAGAGAAAAACACAAAAATTTTGTGCAAGTAGAAATGCAATTTTCCCTATGACCGGAAAGCGTGCAGGGGTTTAGTACCATCCCTTTTTTGTTGTTACAGGGTAAATATTCTCTCCTCCAAAAGGCATGCTGTATGAAATCGGAGACCAAAAATGTCATGAGCTCCCGGTCTATTATAATTTAATTCTGTTTCAATGTACACGAAATCAGAGGGGCGGAGCTTATAACAACCAATGGAAGCTATAGGCGCAATTTTTAAAATTCTTAATGAACCTTGCTATATAAAAAAAAAATACTGCACATATTTAAAAACCTAAATAATGGTATTAGGCGTTCGAATTAAAATTAACAAAAAAAAAATTTAATATAAAATTTGTTTTGGCATCCCAAATAATCATCATTCACTTAATAAATACAGTCGATTCAGGACACCGGTTAATCGGGACAGCCGCTTATTAGGGACAAATCCTAAAGAATGGAAACAAAACCGAGGAAATATCGTAAATTTACTTCGCTTTTTCGGGACAATATTCCGTTTAATCGGGACAGTAATCGTGTGAATTCCCGTGGGCCGGGAATTCATGTTGGAGTGGGGATTCACTTTGACATCATTATGTATAAGCGTGGTTTTTGTGGTCGAGTTAACGTAAATTTAGTGTAATGACTCACTGACATAACCCTTACTGGGATGCCAAGAAAGGATTTGACACATTTTAAGGCATTGGTTGTAGTACGTATATAATTTTTTAATATATATGTATACCTACGTATAGTTTTGTGACTTGTTTTATTTTTCTGCAATTTATCAAATAAAATACTTATAAAAAAACACTAATCCTTTACTTTTTGTGAAACTTATGATAATTGGGCCAGCTGCTTAATCGGGACAAAATGTACTTGTCCCGATGTGTCCCGATTAAGAGGAATCGACTGTACCTGCAAAACCCTGAAATGTGTGAAAATTCACACTTCACATCAATTTTTTTAAGCTGGGAGGCACAAGATATCAAAGAAGGCCCAAGAAATATTTCGCATATGGACCCATGAGTTCTAGATACGCTACTGGATTGAAGTGGGCTTTTTTGAACAAAATGATCAAAAACTTCATTCCGTCGTAAAACTGTTTACCTGTTTCCGTTGTTAAAACTGTTTACTAGACTTAAAAATCTAGTTCCGCTTAAACATAGGAAACCGACTATACTTTCTTTATCTACGGACTTAAATATCTATAAAACCCGAAAAATTTGCAGAATGTATGTAGAACTATGGAAATGTCGAGCACTGTAAGTGCATGTATATAATAATTAGTCATATCCTTTAAATGATATCTCTCTGTCAATCTATTTCCCCTTTGCCGAGAACATACAGTGTTCAAAGCATTGAACACAAGAGCTAATTTTATTGTAACCGCATTTGAGTTTATTAATCATTATTCATTTCTGCACGAGTGTGCTGATGCACCAATTATAATGCATATAAATTTGCTATTGTGTGTTTATAATTGATATTTGAAAGCTAAATGCACATTTTCATTTCAATATTTGTCTACAGAGCTTTGTACCAACATTATTCTCTCGATTAAAACTACTCACGTGTAAATTTCATATTGAATGGAACATTTTGTATGGAAAATTTTGATAATAGCAATCTCATATTAACAGATTGTTACATGCAAGAAAAAATATTTTTTTTATAAAAGTATATAGGTGTTGTACAAAATTTAACCAATTATTAATAATAAGGTAGGAATGCCGCATGTGTGTCAGCCGCCCATGTGCAGGCATTCTTGGGAAAGCCCTTTCCTATAGTCAAGACCAAATGCCGCAGGTGTTGATGAAAATTTGCACACCTGCGCTCTTTTTAGTGGGCGGCCTTATTTATATGCTATATATTTCACTTTTAAGTCGTACATATTTGAAAGAACAACTTAAAAGTACTTGAAAATTACATATATTTATTTTTAGTATGCTCCAAGCTACATATAGCTAGGGTAACCAGATTTCAGTGAAGGGAAACCGGGACACAGGGAAAAAAAGAAGGTCTTCACCTCCCAGATCCAAGTGAAGAGCAAAAAAAAAACAAAGGTCCTCACCTCCCAAATCCAAGTGAAGTGCAAAAAAAAGGTCCTCACCTCCCAAATTCAAAGTGAAGAGCAAAAAAAAAGGTCCTCACCTCCCAAATCCAAGTGAAGTGCGAAAAAAAGGTCCTCACCTCAAAAACCGGGACAATCGACCGTCCCGAGAACATTTTTCGGGACACCGGGACAATTGACCTAAAACCGGGACGGATGGTCACCATACATATAGCTCAAGAATAAGGATGCGAATATAAGCCAAAATGGGAAGCATTTTGAACACTTGTAAATAAAAATACTTTACTGTCAAGTCTTTATAGAGAATATATTTTATTGAAAACCGTAAAAGATATTAAAAAAATGTTTAAGTTAAGGTAATATATTTTCAAAATTTCTATCCAAACATACCTAATTGGTCCCTATTTAAGAAATCAAAATTAGCCTCATTTAATAAAAAATTAAAACTTTGGAGACGTAGAGTTGAAAATGGGAATTTAGCAAATTTTCCTTTTCTGGATTCAATAGTTTTGGAAAATGGAAAAACAACAATTATACCCAAAATAAAATTACACCTCCACCAATTGAGTGAATCATTTAATGGATACTTTTCCACGGGAAATATAGGCAAAATTAATAAATGGATACTCAATCCATTTTTGTTTGACCTAAATTCAATGGACGACAACGTTTTATTAAAGGACGATCTTATCGCAATACGAGCTAATGCACGTATTGAAGTGGAATTTGAAAATTGGACTTAGAACAATTCTGGTGTACGCAGTTAGAACTTTATTCAGAATTGACAAAAGCAGCATTAGACACACTTTTACCATTTGCCACCCCTTACCTTTGTAAAATCAGTTTTTCATCATTTTTGCATATCAAAACAAAAGCCAAAAATCGCTTAAATGCAACTGATACCTTACGCCTGGCTCTTTAAAAAAAAGCCTCGTTTTAAAAGGACAATTATGAACTAACAACAACAACAACGTAGCCATTAAAAATATGAATATTGTTTTATATGTAATAACATAGTATGTGTTCTAAATGTATTAATTTGTTTATGCAATAAATAAATTATCTTGCAATACATGTCTTTTCCTGAATAAAAATAGCGAGAGCTTATTTTCAGATTCAAGGGAATGCAGACTTTTGAAAAGGTTAAGAACCACTGGTATAAGGCAATAATTTTTAAACGGTGCCATAGTACCTTAAGGTGCCTTAGGTAAATGAAAAGGATGCCGCGAAGAATAAATATAATATGGAGAAATAAGAATAGGGTGCCAAGTATAACGACATACTACAATTTTATATTAAGATGCCGTTACCCAAAAAATATTGAAAATCACAGATATAAAGATTTTTTGGTCATACCTATACGACCCTAAAAATGCAGTGGTACAAAGTATTATCGAGGTTTGTTTTGGAAGCTTAGGAGTTAATATATAGAGTAAAACATTTTATTACTGCTCGCTCAAGTTTGCAATAAAAATTATTACAACATATTTTTCGTAAGGCATTCCAACAAAAATTCCTTAAAATAGCTTTATATCTAATAAAGTTATGTACCTTATTTCTCTTTTGAAAATATTTGAGAAAAGTACTTACTATTTGAATCATTAAATAACAATATTATTTTATCAAAATTTAATTTTTCTCTTGTTATAAAATATACAGAGCGTTTATAAATGATTGAAAGGCGTTTTAATTTCCCGCTCATTAGGTTAATTTTATAGGTTGGTACCCACTTACCAGTGTCGCATATGGGAAAACTTACAAAGGCAAATTAATGAGTTATTGACAAAGCAATTTTAATAATACAACGTGTAATACAAAACAAAAAAATCTTAAGAGTAAGCCGTAGAAGAGAAACACAGTAATGTGAAGCATGTTGGAGATAATGAAGCAAGAAAAACAAAAATTGTTGATTTTTGTCATTTTTAACAATTTAGCAAGTTTAAAGAATTTGTGCTTAACGCTACGTACAACCCTCAGAGATTATTAGTTTCTTATACAAAACTAACAATCTGAAATAAAATTAGTGACAATCTATGCATCAAATTTTACACAGAATTTTTATCTATCTAATAGGATATTTTTGATTGTAGAAAAAAATTACTGTAAAAATGTAATTGCTTAATAACTTAATAATAGGTATCACACAAAAATGTTCTGTAATTTTTTAAATATATTTGTGGGTTTCAAATAGTTTTTACCTTTATATAGTTTTGTATAGAAATGTTCAAATAATAAGTCAACATTTTTTTAGAATCTTCGTCGAAAAATATTATACTTGATGATAATGGATTGCCACTTGGTACAAGTATTTTTTACATAACATAAATCATTTTTATCCGCAGCACCTATATTAAGAACCGTGGCAGATTCGAGGTGGCGACAAAAATAGATTACCAAGTACAATAACTATAAGTAATTTTCACAGTAGCACAAAATATTTTGAAATATATTTGTAGAATGAAGCTTTAGCTACAATTTGCCGCATGGTATACAAATATGCGTCGAATGGTTTACAAGATGGCGTCTAGAACGCAATTTATTTATTTACAATTACATGACAGTTCTTTTTACAATTGAAAATATCCTATTAAATAGATAAAAATTCGCTGCAAATTTTGATGTATAGATTGTTACTAATTTTATTTCAGATTTTTAGACTTGTATAAGAAACCATACGGTTGTGCGCACCCGTATGGCCATCATTTAGATCAATTAACAGGAAGTTCAGAATCTGTATAAATGAAAACGGTGGTAACATATCCCATGTTATTTAGTTTATAAGTTTATTATTTTGTATATTTGAATTTGTTCATAGAAGTCTTTGTACCCATTTTTACTTGCTATTAAAAAATAATAACAAATATATAAATAAATAAATAAATAAACAAATAAATAAACAAGATTTTTGGTCACAATTTATACCGAACAAACAGACAAACAGACAGACATACAGACATACAGACATACAGACATACAGACATACAGCCATACAGACATACAGACATACAGACATACAGACATACAGACATACAGACATACAGACATACAGACATACAGACATACAGACATACAGACATACAGACATACAGACATACAGACATACAGACATACAGACATACAGACATACAGACATACAGACATACAGACATACAGACATACAGACATACAGACATACAGACATACAGACATACAGACATACAGACATACAGACATACAGACATACAGACATACAGACATACAGACATACAGACATACAGACATACAGACATACAGACATACAGACATACAGACATACAGACATACAGACATACAGACATACAGACATACAGACATACAGACATACAGACATACAGACATACAGACATACAGACATACAGACATACAGACATACAGACATGCAGGCAGACAGACAACAGACACATGAGTGACATTGTTAAGGTCGTCGAAAGGGTTTTTTTGGTCGCACCTACAAAACCTCAAAGGTTACTGGTATACTAAAAAACACCAAGCGAGTAAAAAATAAAAAGGTATAAATTAATTTTTTGATCCACGTTTTCGGCATCCGGCTACGCTACTCTAAAAAGCCGGCGCCCCCTAAGGTATTTGTGCCCGGGGCATCATACCTCCTCCTGGACCACTTATCTATTGTCAAAAGAAATCCAATCAAAAGTCAGAGAACACAGAACCCCCACTACAAAACTCATATGCACGCTCCTTGTTTAATGTACTTCCACACTCTTCTCGTTCAAAATCGAAAGAGTTGCACGATTACAATACAAAATTGAGTAGATATTTTTTTTTCTTAAATGCAGCACTTGGTAAAATTTTCCAAACAATGTATTTACATGATGATTGCAGTTTTGGCGTTATCTATTTTCAAAGCTATAATGGCCGAATCTGTAATTAACATGACGAATATATATTCTTGTGAAACTTTACCAAGTACTTGTACAGTTTACTTGTCAACTGTAAATTTAGTAAACTCCCGGGAATAGCAAGGGTTGACGAATACAAGTGTACATTTATTAACTAAAAAGTAAACCAGTTGCGAAGGGATACATCCGCTAGACTTGCCCTCCCATAATATAAATAATAATTTTAAAAAAATTGATGTGAAGTGTGAATTTTCACACATTTCAGGGTTTCGTAGGTATTTAGTAAGTGAATGACAATTATTTGGGATGCCAAAACAAATTTAATGTTAAAATATTTTTTTTGTTAATTTTATTTCGAATGCCTAATACCATTATTTAGGTTTCTAAATATATGCAGTATTTTTTTTATATAGCAAAGATCATTAAGATTTTGAAAATTGCGTCTATGACTTCCATTGGTTGTTTTAAGTCATAACTCCGCCCCTCTGTTTTCGTGTATTCAATTTCAACAATTTCCACTGGTTATTAAATTTACGCTTTTAAAAATTAAATGCAACATTTGCCCAAATATAACTAGAATTTTGAAAAAATAATTTAAACAAAATAAAAATGGAAAAAAAAAACAGAAAAAATAAGGTTGTCTCAAGACCGAACCATAATTTGCAAATTAGAACGCGAGATTGCTAAAACTAAACCATGAAAGCATGCTGGTTTACTTTGTTACATAAGTTATTAATTATTTTATATGGTCAAGCCAAAAACACAAAAATGCGTTATTTTCCGTAAACATAATCTGATCAAAAATTCCTGTGGTACTATTCCGGTTCACACAAATGACATTACTTAAAACTTATTTTGCAAAAATAAAATTTTGATCGTTAATCCACGTACTAAGGGCTTTCATTTGATACCCTATTCAGAATTTAAAAAAATATATTTTTTTTTTTCGAAGAGCACATATTTGTTTATATTTTTAGAGGGATATATTTTTTAGATGTTTTAGTATTTTTTCTATGTGCGGGTCAAAGAGTTGTATGAGCATGCCAAATTTACACTCTCTAGGTTTAGCCGTTTGGCTATAATTTTTACCGAACAGACAGACAGACATACATACAGACAGACAGACAGACAGACAGACAGACAGACAGACAGACATACAGACAGACAGACAGACAGACAGACAGACAGACAGACAGACAGACAGACAGACGGACAGACAGACAGACAGACAGACAGACAGACAGACAGACGACAAAATGACGTTATAAGGGTTTTTTGGTCATACCTACAAAACCCTAAAAATGAAAAAAATAAATTTTAAAGTTTTAGGTAAATCTTCTTAGGTAAATCTTCAAAAATACATCAAATTACATTGTATACAAATTTTTGTTCAATATTTGGTTTACTAGTTACGATTTTTTTAAAATTTTAAGGTTTAATAACTTCCGTTTCGGGTGTTCATAAAAAACAATAGGGTTCTCCCCAATTAATAGGATAATTTTTTAGTACCAGAACGAACTCTCTAAGTTGAACCGTTCTTGAGTACACACACACATACGGACAGCACTTCGAAAATAGCTTTTTTGGATTCTCTGGACCATGAAACGTGGTCATCAGTCAAAATCTCGACATCGAAAATTTTCGCGATTACAATACTTGTCCCTTATATCGGATCGGGTAAGTAAAAATAGCATGACGTTATATTATTTTCAATAAAATACTGAAAACAAATGCATCTCAATTAATTTTGCTTGTATATATTTCAACTAAAAAATCCTTTTGTAATGCTACGATAAACTAATCAGCTGAAACGATTCAGATTGGAGCGAACATTGACGAGATTCTGCAGATGATTGAGATACCAGAACAATAAACATGCGTTTGATGATATTGCCTACCTGTTAACGGCGCCAGACGTCGGACGCCGCTACGCTCTCAACAGATGCGACGCCGTCCTCACTGACGGATAACAACACACTGAGAGGAACCCTGTTGCTGCAACTGGCTCTACACGGAACACGGCACACCCCAGAATCCAGATCCGTACTAAAACCAGAAGCTTAAACACGATAGCAATCAATCACTACTCAATGAGATTTTGACGTATCTGGGTATTGTGAATGTTACTCTCACCAAATTGGTCCTCGAGTTATAACACAGGCAGAGCACAATTAAAACAATTTTCGAAAAAATATTATTCAAATTTTGTTTGAAGTAAACGAAACCACAATAATAAGAAACCCGCCTGTATGGAAAATACAAAAATTGTTGCCATGACCTTTTATTTTAAATTTATTATATCGATTACTTGTTATTTTATATACACATTTAAATCAATCGTAATAAATGATGCAGTTTTTAATTTTAAAAGTTTATAATAAGTGCCTGAATATTTATTTGCTTCCCATTTTTCTCCATCTTCTCTTGATATATCACTTCAGAGCAGTGGTGGCGCTAGCGGGGGTCCAGGGGGTTCCACCCAATAATTGCTCTAGCCCCCAATTGCCCCCCCCCCCAAATTGTTTGGAGAAAAATATATTTTAAAAGTGAGGACCTTTTTTTTCAAATATTTCCTGCCCCCCCAAATTTTTCTCTAATATTTCCTGCCCCCCCCCCGAGATTTTAAGAGCTAGCGCCGTCACTTCTTCAAAGAACTGAACTTGACTGTTTCTCTAAGCCCTCTCATTGCAAGCTCAACATTAGATCCTGCATCCATTATTTTTTGTTTAAAGTTCCACAATAGGGGATAGGCATGATTTTTTTAATTTTGAAGGCTTAAAAAAATCATAAATGTATGTAGCGCGCGAAAACGACGTGTGACATCATACCCCTTCTAAGTGACGCAGTACACTACTAGCCTACCCAGTGTATTGCGTACAGCCTACCCAGTGTACAGCGTGCAGCCTACACAATCGTGAACTTATTTGCTTGTATAACTTTTATAGGTTATGTAAGGTTAGAGTGATTTTAATTAAAATAAAGTTTAATTCTATAAAAACAATTAATACATGTTTACCGAATTAAATTTTATATTAAAATATGGAAGATCCAGGTACTTCGAAACATAGTCGAAAATATTGTTTAGTTCCGATGTGCACAAATAGTTCAAATAGAAATCCAAAAAAACAATTTATATCATTACCTGATGGCGAAAAACAACAGAAAAGGCGAAATTTGTGGAAGCAATGAGGCGAAATAAAACCGATATTTCAGAAAAAAGTAAACTTTATGTTTGTATATGTTTTTTCATATATTCCAACAAATACAACTCTCCCACAATACAATATACACACGTAAAGATTATGTTGTAACTGTATCTGTGACGTCAAAACCCAGTCATTTGACGTCATACTCAGTCGTATTTACTCGGCAACCTTCGCGCCGTGGTCGGCTTATTTCAAATTTACAATATTTTAATTAAAAAATTTGGCTATAATATTAATTAAAATGTGATTTGTTTTGTTCGGTGACATTAACATATCAAAAAAATGTAGTTTTAAGGAAATATAAATTTTATGCGTATTCCCTATTGCGAAACATTTCACTAAGTTCTTTTAACGTAAATTCCTTCGTTGCTTTATCAATATCATCTTAATTTTCTTCCAGATCATGGTACACACGGTCTTGTTCTGTTTAAAAGGTCTTCATTAGTCAGGTCATTATCATGATATGAACACAACGGATTATCACAAGAACAGAAGTGTTTTAGCCACACTACTTTACAACATCTACACTTAGGATCAACCTGAGACACGCAACAATTCCTAATGCGGACGGCATGGAGATGAAGCTCTCAACGCGCCTGCAGTGCAGAGTTGGGCAAATTGCAATCAAACTAATGATTAAGGATTAAAACTAAAAATTTAATTTCAAGGCTTGGTTAATGAGTAAGGTACATCACTCATACGTTTTTCCTCACTGTTCATTGGCATTTAGTGTTTATACATTGTACAGTTACAATTACAATTATATAATTGTATTTTTCGCTAACCTGTGTGACAACGATACTTGTGAATGTTTTGGTGCATCTACTCAGTCGGCCAATGATGGTAAAAGAAGAAATGTTTTATTTAAATTGAAAACGGTAGATGGTATGTTTTTTAAAATAAAGTTGAAATTAAAGGATATAAAAATAGTTCATCGAACTTATAAAATTCATTCTCATCCTAAAAGACGACACTGAAACGATGCATTTATTGCATTTAAAAAACATATTGATTCTAAAGGTAGCCAAACAGTTGTCTCGGTACTGTGATATATCAACGGTTCTTCCTCAGTTAATTCATCAGGCTTAAACTTTTTAGAGCCGCTTGCAGATATAAATAATTCATCATCATAATTTAATTTTCTTTTTCTAATAGTTTTGGATGCTTTTTGTCTATTGTGATTTGTGATATATTAATGGTTCGTCCTCGGTTAATTCATCACCACTTTTATCATTTAATTTTCTTTTTCTGTTAGTTTTAGGTGCTACTTTTTTTCTTTTACAAACTTTTTTTTCTTCGTTTTCTTCAAATACATTTCCATCAACTTCCATTTTTTCTTCTTTGCTAATATCAGTCAATTGTTTTCGTTTTCCATTCATTTTATTTTCTTTATCCATGTATGTAAATTGTTTTCGTTTTTTATTCTTAACCATCACATCTTTTTTAACTCGCTTTGAAGATGGTGTAACAGGCTCATTTAATATCAGTATACAACCGTCAATTTCATTCAAAGCATTTTTTATGAAGGTTTTCGTTTTTTCTAGATATCTAGTGCATTTCTTAACTTCTCTCTTGGAAATTTTCGATCGATTTCCAAAACCCATCCCCAACTTGACTTTAGCTTTCATGACACCTGCAACACCGTAGGCATTTAGACGTTCACCTAGTGATGCGTCTTTAGATCGAATACGTTTCATAGCTTCATTGATAAGCGTTCTGTCAGCCTCGTGACGTAGTTTAATGTTTTTATTTTGTTTATATGCCAGTTAAGATCCAAGCGATTCAAAGTTTTCTGACAAATATCACCATATGATTAAAAACGAATGAATTAAAACTAATTATTATTTATTTAATTATTTATTTTACATCGGCCTATTTCTGCAACGAGGCTAATCGCCGATGCCAGGGGGCGAACTCCTACACCTGGATGAGGGGTGAATGATTGTGAAATGAGAGTAATGTAAACATATTATTCTCGCCCGAATAATATCACCAACGGAGAATCGAACTACCAACCACACGATCCAGACTATATTCACCAGTTCAAACTGCTGCGATTTAGTGCGCTCGGCCCCTCCATCGGCTAATTGAAACTAATGATTATCATTTAGTTAAAGATTTTTGATTACATCCATTACTAATTGAATAAATAGTGATTAAATTAGTTTGATTACATTTTCATTCAAACTTTTAGATTGAAAATTTAGTTAAATAATGCCCAACTCTGCTGCAGTGTATTATGATAATAACCACGTAAAGCCAAATCGAAGCAAGATCCAAACTTGAACATTTCATCTGCGAAACATAGAGGCAAAAAGAGTGCTGAATTTTATCTGGAAAGGTGGAAAACTAAAGCATTACAAAACCCCCAAAAACCTCGGGGTAGTACTGGATTGCGCTTTAACTTCTAGCTGGCACGTCCTATTTTTTAAACCACAGAACAGGACTTAATGTCCCAATTACATTGTGGCTAACAAACATCCATGCCCTGACCGAAATTCGAACCCGGGACTTTTGGTTCGTGTAGCAGGAGCGCTGCCTTTACGCTATCAAGGCCGGTCCAAAGTACAAAAGGGAAGATATGCACTAGAATAACATCCTCCACAAGTTAATAAGAACATCATAGAGAACGCAGCAACAGACTCTCCGCACATCAGCACACGCGCTTTATTTTTCTGCGGCGGAATATGCAGAACAAGTTTAGTATAACCAAAGATAATAATTATAATACATACTATATTTGGTATAACTCTACTCACGTTAAACAGATCAGAGGTGTTATAAATGAAGCCAGTCGCATTGTGTCAGGATGTTGGAGACCTACGCCGGTTGGTAAAAGCTATTCAATAATAGATATTACTCCATCTGAAATCCGAAGAAAATTCGCAGCAGCAGTTGAAAGATCCAGCTAAATGACCCAAGACATCCTATGTACGGACATTAGATGGAAAAAAATAACTCCTGAGATTGATACACTTCCTAGTCTTCGCCGAGTAGAACATTGGCGAGAAAAGATCCCGGACAACTGGATTGAACACAATGAAGAACTTGTTCTGGTTCACCATCTACCATACAAGATATTGACATCTTTTAGTAAGATAAAATAAAAAATTTCAGGTCCAAAACTAATTTATAGAAATTAGGCATGCTTCATGAGGAGAGGGACCGTACAAGTGTGGAGAGGTACAGGACAATGACTACATGCTGATCTCTCCGAGCATGTGCCCGTAAAGGGTGATCCTTGTACCCTAGAGGATTTAATCTCTGCTAACTGTCAAGCGATAAAAACCGCAACGCATTGACAAAATACGCCGTGACGTTCCGGAAACGAAAAGTAAGTATTATGAGATTGGAGCAACTCTTGAATATTTTCATTATCTATTTCTGTTCATATAACTACATTATATCTGCATATCGAATCTCTACAGTTTTGGACTGAGCAATACGACTGAGCAATACATTGAAAACCGCTATAATCGAAACCGCAATAACCATACCTTGGTTATTGCGGTTTCCTGTATTTCGATTTATTGAGTACAACTGTGAAACATATTTTACAAATTGAACCTCTATCTTCCAGTTTAACAAATACTTTCGATAGGGTTTCGCTTTTTGACCTTCCTCTTTTAAACGATCCATTATTTTGCTTTTTAACTGAGCATAATGAGTATATCTAAGCTTATTTTAATATTTGTATTCGGAAAGTTAAATAATGTACACTCTTTGAAGACTACATTCTAACTAATTTTATCCTAAAATAAACTAGCACATACCAAGTATGAACCTAGTTCGTTAATACATTATACTTATCCTATTCGGTCGCCATTAATTCTTCTCTTTTTTCGTTTTTCGGCTTGACGTTCAACAGTTCACAGAAGATCGTCCTACTGTCAGTAGGCGTTTACGTTTAGTCAGTCATATCAATCCGAGCGATCCAAATGCTACCGATTCGTTCGTAAACTCAGTCGGAGCGTACACATTAGCTTATTTTTAGTTAAACCGATTGATCCGCCAGAGCACTTCGAGCGTTTCCAAGTAATCCGATGATCTGTCAGGATTGCTGGTGGTGGGGCATAGCGCGGGTAAATTGAATCTTACAACCAAATGGAATGTGTTGAAAACATAACTTATTAAAATAAACGAAATAAGTGTCGTTTGTGATAGAAATCTATTATTGGTAATAAACTCATATTTATAAAACAAAACGCGATAGTGCCACCGTCACCAGGCATCACTACTTAACTTCAGACATATTTCGCTTACGAAAATATTAACAAAATCCAAGCAATCCGACTAATCTTGTGACGTCACCAAATCAATCTGAGCAATCTTGTGAATTGAATAAACGTAAACGCCTAGTGTTTTAGTTCTTATTCGATTTAAACACATTCGATTTACGCGGATTAGATGTTTTGGCATATTTTGAAGCCAATACGAAAACTTCCATAAGAAGACTCCTGTCAAATGAAATTTAAATGTAGATATGGTGATAAGCGATATAACAGTAATAAGTACCACGCTTTCAAATATCAAAACGTTAACATCTTCATCGTGGGGACCACGAAAGCTGATTCAAATTTTGCCATTTACTTTTACATAGCCAACCATACACGAGCGAGCTTTTTGCCGAATCTAATCAGCGGTAGATCGGATCCGCATAGATATCCATTCGTGTATGGCAAGCGGCAGTCCAGTATCTCCATACTGTATCTAGATCAGTGATGGAGAGCCCGTGACACGTGGTTCACATAGTGACCCTCGTAATAAATACAAGCAACCTGCATACAAAAAAATCTTTGTAAGTTCAAATATTCTAAAGAGCAAGATTTTTATTTACGCATCAAATACTTGACTGCTGACGTGGGTTTAGGACAACGAACGCACACCCAACCCTGGTTCCGGATTTTGATCCGTCAGTAAAAATGACAGTATCCTCGAACCTAGGGACCAGTGTGCTTTGTAACTCATGTTGGTATTCGATAGGCAACGTAGTATCTTTATCAAACCTAGTTAATGTGAGGTTCACAAGCGACGCGGCAGCGTCCATGGTGGAACAGCACAAAAAACGAAACTTGCCATTTCGGGCATATTAAAATCAATATCGCCCAAAATGTCGAAAGTCCTCAGACCAAAAGGCCTATTGGCTCTTGGTTTTCTGTCATAGGTCTCTGTATGCCTATTTTGTAGAATAGGATCATACGCAGGATGATTTGGCTTGGCACTGAGTGCAGCCATATATCGCAAGGATAGAATTTTACGACGAATGTACAGTGACGGTTCGCCTCTTCACACAGCAGGCTTGGTATTGGGCTGGTGCGAAATGCACCTGTGGCCAATCTAACCGCAGTGTGATGTAGAGTGTCAAGAATTTGTATCTTTTGGTGTTTAGCTGACCCATAAGCTAGACATCCATAGTCCAGCTTAGAGCACACTAAAAAACGATATCAACGCAACATGATAGTGCGGTCTGCACCCCATGTCTTATGACTGAGGACCCGCAACAAATTGAGCGACTTTTGGCATTTTTTCTTGACGGACATAAAATGTGCCCGCCAAGTTAGACGACTATCGAATACGAGACCCAGAAATCTGGCAGTATCGGCAAATGGTAACTGTGCTCCATTTAGCGTGAGTGTAGGGTTGGGATGGACACCCCTTTCCTTACAAAAATGGACACACACAGTTTTGTTGGTCGAGAATTTGAAGCCATTTTCGGTTGCCCATGTATCGAGACGATTGATGGTTAGCTGGAGCTGACGTTCGATTGTACTAGTCTTTTGTCCGGCGACAAAGATACCAATGTCGTCGACAAATATCGAACTCTGTACAAGTAATCGAATACATGGAGCTGCACCGTTAATGGCAATCAGGTGATTACAATAAACAGCGCTTAGTGCAATTTTAAAAAGCAGCTGTGAATTACCCACTATAAAAAAATCATTGTCCAGTACTGTATCTTTAAATCAAAAGACTAAATTCCTTTAGGAGTCTGCGCTATTAAACTTTGACATTCGCTACCCTTATAAAGACAAAAACCAATAGTCGGAGTGGTTCAAGTTCCTGACTTTTCCTACAAATTAAAACTTACTGACAGGTCCGTACTAATGGCCTCTTTAGATTCTCCGATGTGACGGTTACGATAATATTAAAAAAACTAGAATACTATTCTTAAGAAAAACTCGTTTCATTTATTAATACATTTAATAGTAGATTGATATTTGATAAATTTGCACGACTAATAATTTGTAAAGGCGCGCCTACCCGGGGTGGCCCTCATGGCTCACTCTCTTTGACCCACATATAGGAAAAATACTGATAGTTCAAAAAAACACATCTCGAGATAAATATAAACAAATATGTGTTTAATAAAAAAATTAATATTTTTTAATTTTTTTTATTGGCATATCAAATGAAACCTCTTAACGCGTGGATCAACACGCATTTTTTTTTTTTTTTTTGTACATTTTCGCCTAAAATGTTTCAAGAAACTTTTATCTTCCACCCTATCTCCCAGAGGGATTGATCTAAAAATCTGAAAAAAAAAATCTTTATAATGAACATTGATGGGAACCGGAATAGCTCAATAGGAATTTTCGATCAGATAAGTTTTTCGAAAAATGTCGATTCTTATGTGTCGTTGATAAATTATTATTTTTTTTTTAATTTATTGTATCAAAAGAAGATATCAAAAGAAAGACGAAGACGAAAGAAAGCTCTTAGACGAAAATTAATGAACGATACTTAGGTAGTATTTTGAAATTCGTTTCTTTTAACACGATTTCTTGTCCCGCACCCTTTTACCCAAAGGGTTTAAACTAAATATCTGAAAAAAATGTAGGTAATATACATGATCTGAGCTGGAAACGTACGAGAGGAATTTTTTATCGGATTGTGTTTCTGAAAAATACTGTCTTAACATAGAAAGTTGAAATTTGGCACGCTTGTACGACTCTTTGACCCACATATAGAAAAAATACTGAGACTTATATAGAGGTATCAAATTAAACTTCTTAATGCCTGGATAAATAGATTTTTTATTTTTGAAAAATCATTTAAATTATGGGATTTTCGCAAAAAAACTTTTGTCCCCCACTCTAATTCCCAGAGGGGTTGATCTAAATATCTGCAAAAAAATCTCAATAATATACAATGGATGGGAACCGGAATACTTCAACAAGATTTATTGATCAGATTAGTTTTTCGAAAAATATAGATTTTTGTGTCATTGAAAAAATTATTATTTTTTAAAATTTATTATGTGTGTTAAAAGAAAGTTCTTAAAAATTATTAAAGAACGGAAAGGATTTTTTTAAATTTCTTTATTTCAAGATTTATTCCAAAAAAATTGATGTGAAGTGTGAATTTTCACACATTTCAGGGTTTTGCAGGTATTTAGTAAGTGAATGATGATTATTTGGGATGCCAAAACAAATTTTATGTCAAAATATTTTTTTATGATTTTTAGTTCGAATGCCTATTACCATTATTTAAGTTTTTAAAGATGTGCAGTATTTTTTTTTACATATCACGGTTCATTAAGATTTTGCAAATTGCGCCTATGGCTTCCATTGGTTGTTTTTAGTCATAGCTCCTCCCCTTTGATTTCGTGTACATTCAAATATAGAATTAAATTATAATTTCAACAATTTCCACTGGTTATTAAATTTACGCTTTTATAAATTAAATGCAACAATTGCCAAAATATAACTAGAATTTTGAAAAAATAATTTAAACAATATAAAAATGCAAAAAATAAAATTAAAAATAATATTGTCTCCTCTCGTAGGATTCGAACTCATTTTCTTGGGCAGAATGCCAGTATCTTAGCCACTGCACCAAGATACATGTTACTGTTTAGCGTGTTATATAACTATAAGTTTTCAACATTATTAGCAAAAAAACACAAAAAATGCATTTTTTTCCAAAAACATAATCTGATCAAAAATTCCTGTTGAACTATTCCGGTTCACACCAATGTACATTACTTAGATTTTTATTTTAAATCATCTGGGCTACAGGGTGTGGGACAGATTTTTTTTTTGCACAATTTTGGCAAAATTCGCCTTAAAATAATTTATTTTGCAAAAATAAAATTTTGATCGTTAATCCACGTACCAAGGGCTTTCATTTGATAACCAACACAGAATTGCAAAAAAAAATATTTTTTTTTTCAATAAGCATATATATGTTTATATTTTTAGGGGGATATGTTTTTTAGATGTTTTAGTATTTTTCCTATGTGCGGGTCAAAGAGTTGTATAAGCATGCCAAATTTCAACTCTCTAGGTTTAGCCATTTGGCTACAATTTTTACCGAACAGAGAGACCGACAGACAGACAGACAGACAGACAGACAGACAGACAGACAGACAGACAGACAGACAGACAGACAGGCAGGCAGGCAGGCAGGCAGGCAGGCAGGCAGGCAGGCAGGCAGGCAGGCAGGCAGGCAGGCAGACAGGCAGGCAGGCAGGCAGGCAGGCAGGCAGGCAGGCAGGCAGGCAGGCAGGCAGGCAGGCAGGCAGGCAGGCAGGCAGGCAGGCAGGCAGGCAGGCAGGCAGGCAGGCAGGCAGGCAGGCAGGCAGGCAGGCAGGCAGGCAGGCAGGCAGGCAGGCAGGCAGGCAGGCAGGCAGGCAGGCAGGCAGGCAGGCAGGCAGGCAGGCAGGCAGGCAGGCAGGCAGGCAGGCAGGCAGGCAGGCAGGCAGGCAGGCAGGCAGGCAGGCAGGCAGGCAGGCAGGCAGGCAGGCAGGCAGGCAGGCAGGCAGGCAGGCAGGCAGGCAGGCAGGCAGGCAGGCAGGCAGGCAGGCAGGCAGGCAGGCAGGCAGGCAGGCAGGCAGGCAGGCAGGCAGGCAGGCAGGCAGGCAGGCAGGCAGGCAGACGACAAAATGAAGGTATAAGGGTTTTTTGGTTATACCTACAAAACCCTAAAAAATACAAAAAAAATACTCTCTTCCACCATTTAACCCCAAAAAGGTAAAACTCATTCAAGTAATGTTCATTGATCTAAATTGAAAACATATGAAAGGCATTTTTGATCAGATTGCAGTTATTTTTTTATTTCATGGCTAATAATATTATGGATGTTGTTGTATTTATGGTTAAGGTAGCATATGTCTTCTTTTTGTTTTTGATATATCAAAGAATACTTGAATTATAGTAGTAAAATACTTTTAAAAAAATAACACATAGATAACGGTAATAATGAGAAATGTTTCTGAAATTGAACCAAATGAGCCCATTTATCAATATATTATCGTACATATATAATTAGCAAGTGTGTGTATGTGATCTGGGTAACATTGTGACGTAATTTTTTCCTAAGGTTTTCGTGATTGGCTAACTGGAGACAGATATTTTGCAGATTTATTCTCTAAGAATCTACGAATATAATTACATATAGAAATGTGTAGGACTTCGTAGGCATAAACCAGAAACTATAGATACTCCTAGATGATTTGACCGATATGAACAATATTTTGCAGATTTATTCTCTAAGAAACTGCGGATAAAATTACATATAGAAATGTCTAGGGTTTCGTAGGCATATAAGAGAGACTCTAGATACGCCTATATCCTTTAACCGATATGAACAATATTTTGCAGATTTATTCTCAAAGAATCTACGAATATAATTATATATAGAAATGTCTAGGGTTTCGTAGGCGTAAACAAGAAACTCTAGACACTCCTATATCCTATGATCGATATGAAAAATATTTTGCAGATTTATTCTCTAAGAAACTGCGGATAAAATTACATATAGAAATGTTTAGGATTTCGTAGGCATATAAGAGAAACTCTAGACACGCCTATATCCTTCAATCGATATGAACAATATTTTGCAGATTTATTCTCTAAGAATCTACGAATATAATTATATATGGAAATATCTAGGATTTCGTAGTCATAAAAAAGAATCTTTAGACACTCTTATATCGTTCGACCGATATGAACAATATTTTGCAGATTTATTCTCTAAGAATCTACGAATATAATTACATACATAAATTGAAATTTGGCACGCTTGTACGACTCTTTGACCCACATATAGAAAAAATACTGAGACTTATATAGAGGTATCAAATTAAACTTCTTAATGCCTGGATAAATAGATTTTTTATTTTTGAAAAATCATTTAAATTATGGGATTTTCGCAAAAAAACTTTTGTCCCCCACTCTAATTCCCAGAGGGGTTGATCTAAATATCTGCAAAAAAATCTCAATAATATACAATGGATGGGAACCGGAATACTTCAACAAGATTTATTGATCAGATTAGTTTTTCGAAAAATATAGATTTTTGTGTCATTGAAAAAATTATTATTTTTTAAAATTTATTATGTGTGTTAAAAGAAAGTTCTTAAAAATTATTAAAGAACGGAAAGGATTTTTTTAAATTTCTTTATTTCAAGATTTATTCCAAAAAAATTGATGTGAAGTGTGAATTTTCACACATTTCAGGGTTTTGCAGGTATTTAGTAAGTGAATGATGATTATTTGGGATGCCAAAACAAATTTTATGTCAAAATATTTTTTTATGATTTTTAGTTCGAATGCCTATTACCATTATTTAAGTTTTTAAAGATGTGCAGTATTTTTTTTTACATATCACGGTTCATTAAGATTTTGCAAATTGCGCCTATGGCTTCCATTGGTTGTTTTTAGTCATAGCTCCTCCCCTTTGATTTCGTGTACATTCAAATATAGAATTAAATTATAATTTCAACAATTTCCACTGGTTATTAAATTTACGCTTTTATAAATTAAATGCAACAATTGCCAAAATATAACTAGAATTTTGAAAAAATAATTTAAACAATATAAAAATGCAAAAAATAAAATTAAAAATAATATTGTCTCCTCTCGTAGGATTCGAACTCATTTTCTTGGGCAGAATGCCAGTATCTTAGCCACTGCACCAAGATACATGTTACTGTTTAGCGTGTTATATAACTATAAGTTTTCAACATTATTAGCAAAAAAACACAAAAAATGCATTTTTTTCCAAAAACATAATCTGATCAAAAATTCCTGTTGAACTATTCCGGTTCACACCAATGTACATTACTTAGATTTTTATTTTAAATCATCTGGGCTACAGGGTGTGGGACAGATTTTTTTTTTGCACAATTTTGGCAAAATTCGCCTTAAAATAATTTATTTTGCAAAAATAAAATTTTGATCGTTAATCCACGTACCAAGGGCTTTCATTTGATAACCAACACAGAATTGCAAAAAAAAATATTTTTTTTTTCAATAAGCATATATATGTTTATATTTTTAGGGGGATATGTTTTTTAGATGTTTTAGTATTTTTCCTATGTGCGGGTCAAAGAGTTGTATAAGCATGCCAAATTTCAACTCTCTAGGTTTAGCCATTTGGCTACAATTTTTACCGAACAGAGAGACCGACAGACAGACAGACAGACAGACAGACAGACAGACAGACAGACAGACAGGCAGGCAGGCAGGCAGGCAGGCAGGCAGGCAGGCAGGCAGGCAGGCAGGCAGGCAGGCAGGCAGGCAGGCAGGCAGGCAGGCAGGCAGACAGGCAGGCAGGCAGGCAGGCAGGCAGGCAGGCAGGCAGGCAGGCAGGCAGGCAGGCAGGCAGGCAGGCAGGCAGGCAGGCAGGCAGGCAGGCAGGCAGGCAGGCAGGCAGGCAGGCAGGCAGGCAGGCAGGCAGGCAGGCAGGCAGGCAGGCAGGCAGGCAGGCAGGCAGGCAGGCAGGCAGGCAGGCAGGCAGGCAGGCAGGCAGGCAGGCAGGCAGGCAGGCAGGCAGGCAGGCAGGCAGGCAGGCAGGCAGGCAGGCAGGCAGGCAGGCAGGCAGGCAGGCAGGCAGGCAGGCAGGCAGGCAGGCAGACGACAAAATGAAGGTATAAGGGTTTTTTGGTTATACCTACAAAACCCTAAAAAATACAAAAAAAATACTCTCTTCCACCATTTAACCCCAAAAAGGTAAAACTCATTCAAGTAATGTTCATTGATCTAAATTGAAAACATATGAAAGGCATTTTTGATCAGATTGCAGTTATTTTTTTATTTCATGGCTAATAATATTATGGATGTTGTTGTATTTATGGTTAAGGTAGCATATGTCTTCTTTTTGTTTTTGATATATCAAAGAATACTTGAATTATAGTAGTAAAATACTTTTAAAAAAATAACACATAGATAACGGTAATAATGAGAAATGTTTCTGAAATTGAACCAAATGAGCCCATTTATCAATATATTATCGTACATATATAATTAGCAAGTGTGTGTATGTGATCTGGGTAACATTGTGACGTAATTTTTTCCTAAGGTTTTCGTGATTGGCTAACTGGAGACAGATATTTTGCAGATTTATTCTCTAAGAATCTACGAATATAATTACATATAGAAATGTGTAGGACTTCGTAGGCATAAACCAGAAACTATAGATACTCCTAGATGATTTGACCGATATGAACAATATTTTGCAGATTTATTCTCTAAGAAACTGCGGATAAAATTACATATAGAAATGTCTAGGGTTTCGTAGGCATATAAGAGAGACTCTAGATACGCCTATATCCTTTAACCGATATGAACAATATTTTGCAGATTTATTCTCAAAGAATCTACGAATATAATTATATATAGAAATGTCTAGGGTTTCGTAGGCGTAAACAAGAAACTCTAGACACTCCTATATCCTATGATCGATATGAAAAATATTTTGCAGATTTATTCTCTAAGAAACTGCGGATAAAATTACATATAGAAATGTTTAGGATTTCGTAGGCATATAAGAGAAACTCTAGACACGCCTATATCCTTC
The DNA here is from genome assembly GCA_963971575.1 of Liopterus haemorrhoidalis. NCBI lineage: Eukaryota > Metazoa > Arthropoda > Insecta > Coleoptera > Dytiscidae > Liopterus > Liopterus haemorrhoidalis. The sequence continues at coordinate 37,290,764 of OZ020611.1, read as the reverse complement.
AATCGATATGAACAATATTTTGCAGATTTATTCTCTAAGAATCTACGAATATAATTATATATGGAAATATCTAGGATTTCGTAGTCATAAAAAAGAATCTTTAGACACTCTTATATCGTTCGACCGATATGAACAATATTTTGCAGATTTATTCTCTAAGAATCTACGAATATAATTACATACATAAATGTCTAGGGTTTCGTAGGCATAAATTAACGTCTCAAATTATTTCTAGTTTTAACAATATAAATGTAATTTACGGAGTAAAAATGAATCGTTTTCCCATCTTAAAACGTTCATGAATAAATAATCTAACTATATAATTAGCAAGTGTCTGTATGTATTGTCGGTAACCAATTTTTCCTAAGGTTCTCATGATTGGCTAACTGGGGACAGCCTATCTCTTGATTGGCTGACAGTGATACCCTCTCCCATGATTGGCTAACGGGTGATATCCTGTCCCGTAATTCGCTGACCAGTGATAAAATTAAGATACGTTAAAAAATAATACCAAATACACATACAAAAAATTCAAATTTTTATATTATAAATCCGTCATTGTTGACGGGTAATAACCTAGTTAATTTAATAAAGACTTAGATACGAAACAAATGCAGAAAAAATGACTGGGATTTTATAATTAAAATCTTATTATGAAGAAATTTTCACAAATTATTAAAATTTAGTTCAAAAAAATTAAATGAAAGCTCTTAATACTCGACAAATAAAAATGACTATCAAAAAGCTATTGATTTTGTTGTGATTATAGAAAAAATATTGTCCTAGACAACCAGCATTCTGTTGGCTTCTTACATGTATTAAATACCTACAAAATCCTGAAATGTGTGAAAATTCACATTCATTTTGTTGTACTGAAATTTAATTAAGGAGACTAAGCGCAAAAAGAGCCAGAGTGACTGAGCGAAGAAAAATGTAAATTTAATTTACCGAGCAAGCAAAAAAAAGTTGTTCGGTATTCCGAAAGACCGTCACTGTAATACATTTGTATCTGTGTGGCCAGGCCTTGGTGGCAAATTAAAAAAAAAAAATTAAATAATGAAAAATTGATGTGACGTGTGAATTGTCACACAATTCAGGGTTTCGCAGCTATTTAGTAAGTGAAGGATGATTATTTGGGAAGCCAAAACAAATTTTATGTTAAAATATTTTTTTTTGTTAATTTTAATTCGAGTCCCTAATACCATTATTTAGGTTTCTAAATATGTGCAGTATTTTTTTATATAGCAAGGTTAATTAAGATTTTGAAAATTGCGCCTATGGCTTCCACTGGTTGTTTTAAGTCATAAGTTCCGCCCCTCTGATTTCGTATACATTGAAACATAGAATTAAATTATAATTTCAACAATTGCCACTGGTTATTAAATTAACGCTTTTAAAAATTAAATGCAACATTTGCCAAAATATAACTAGAATTTTGAAAAATTAATTTAAACAAAATAAAAATGCAACTAAAAACAGGAAAATTAGAAAAGGGAAGAGAAAAGGGAAGTAATGGAAAGGAAGAGTAGACTAAAAGGAAGAAACATATACATAGATGACGACCTTACGAAAAAAGAAAGAGAAATTCAAAAGAAGATAAGGGAGTTAGTGAGGGAAGAAAGAGAAAAAGGACATCAGGCGAAAATGGGATACATGAAGATCCAGAAACAGGGGAATTGGCTGAAATGGAACGAAATTAAAGGAGAATTCGAAGCGATGAGGGATTTTCGGTATGCGGGGAGGAAGTAGAAGAGAGGCGGGACGAGACGAAGGAGAAGGGGAAAACAGGAGGAGGGGAAGGGGTGAGGGCAATCTTCTGGAATGTAGCAGGGATTAAAGGGAAGGATGAGGAGTTTTGGGAGTTTCTCAAAGATTTCGAGATCATAGGATTAACGGAGACGTGGATGGTGGAATCGGAATGGGACAGCTGGGAAGAAAAGATGCCGAAAGGGTGGGAATGGAGATTCCAAGGTGCGGAGAAAGAAAAGAAAAGAGGCAGAGCAAAAGGCGGGATGATCACAGGTGTAAGAACGGAGATGAGTATAGAGGAGGAGGAAGAGTTGGGGATTGAGGGTGTAGAAGAGAGAAGAGTGAAGGTAGGAAAAGAGAAGTGGCGAATAGTCACACTGTACAATAGAGGAGGAAGTAAGACAAAATTGAAGGAGATGGATGAGAAATTAATGGAAGAGAGAGAGGGGGAGTTGATCATAGTGGGAGGGGATTTTAATGCGAGAATAGGAGAAACGGGAGGAATGAGGGGGTGAGAAACGAAGGGAGAAGAAGAGACGAGAGGCGCGAAGGACAAAGAGAGAAATAAGGAAGGGGAGGTTATGCTGGAATAGATGGAAGAGAAGGGATGGAGTGTACTAAATGGAAACAAAGAAGGGGACGAAGAGGGGAATTGGACGTATTATAAGGGAGAGAAAAAATCAACTATCGACTACGCCGTAGTAAATGAAGGGGCGTGGGAAAAGATAAGCAGGTTTGAAGTTAGGGAGAGAATAGAGTCAGACCACCAACCAATAATAGTAGAGATAAGGAGGGGGAGAAAGAGAGTGGATGAAGAGGAGGTAAAGGATACACAAAACTGGACGGAGAAGGGAATAAGTAATTATATGGCAAGAATTGAAAAGGTGGAATGGAAAGGATCGGGGGTGGAGAGAGGATGGAGAGAGCTGAGAGAGGGAATAGAGAGAGCGGTGGAAAAGAGAAAATGGAAGAGTCCAAAGATGGGGAAGAAGCCATGGTGGGGAATGAATTGTAGAAAGGCGAAAAAGGAAGCGCAAAAGGCCTGGAGGAAAAAAATAAAAGGAGGGGGGACGGAAGAGGAATACAAGAGAAAAATGAAACAGTATAAAAAAACTTGCGAGGAGGAAAAGGAAAAGCACAGGAAGAGGCAACAAGATGAAGTTGAAAAGATAAAGAATGAAAAAGAAGCGTGGGAATATATAAATAAAGCCAGAGAGAAACAGGTAGGAATTAGCAAGAAGATAACTATGGGGAGCTGGAGGAAACACTTTATGGAATTATTGGAGGGAAGTGAAGACAGAAGGGAAGAATCCGAGGAGGATAAAAGGGTATGGGAAGCAAGGGAGGGGGATAAAGCGGCAGAGAAAGGAAGAAGAGAGGAGGAGAAGGAAGAAGAACCAGCAGAGGAGGAAGTGTGGAGCGTAATTAAGAGCCTGAAGAAGGGAAAAGCGGCAGGACCTGATAAAATAAAAAACGAAGCATGGATATACGGAGGAGAGAAAGTGGCGGAAAAGATGGCAGAAATAATACGAGGCGTGTGGAAGGGAGAAGGATACCCAGAAGACTGGAGGGAAGGAATAATAATTCCCATCCACAAAAAAGGAAGCAGGAATAGCGCAGGTAATTACAGAGGAGTAACCCTGATGAGCACGGCATACAAAGTGTATGCGACAGTGCTCAATAAGAGGCTAGTGGAGGAAATAGAAGATAAAGACATATTAGAGGAGACGCAGTCAGGTTTTAGGAAGGGAAGGGGGGCGATAGATAACATATACACGATAAACCACATAGTGGCTGAGAGAATAAAGAGGAAAAGAGGGAAGGTGTATATGGTATTTATCGACCTTAAGGCTGCCTTTGACAAATTGGACAGGCAAGAATTGTGGGAAGTATTGGAAAGAAGGGGTGTAAAGGAAGAAATGATAAGAAGGATTAAAAAAATATACGAGGAGACGAGGTGCAAGGTGAAGGTGGGAGAAGAAGAGTCCGAAAGCTTTTGGGTAAATAAGGGGGTGAGGCAGGGCTGTCCGTTGAGCCCAACATTATTTAATATATACGTAGCTGACTTGGAAGAAACAATGAGGAAGGGGCAAGACGGAGGAGTGGTGGCGGGAAGGAAGAAGTATTGGACAATGGGATACGCAGATGACCTGACTCTGATGGCAGAGAATGAGCAGGGACTAAAGAGGATGATGGTCAGAGCGGACAAGTACTTTAGAAGAAAAAAACTGGAGGTAAACAGAGATAAAACGAAGGTGATGGTGTTTGGAAAGGGGGGAGGAAAGAGAAAGAAGATAAGATGGGAATGGTCAGGGACAGAAATTGAAGAGGTAAAGAGTATGAAGTACCTCGGATATGTTCTAACGAGGAACAACAGAGCAGAGCAGCATGTTAGAGAAAGGGTGAAGAAAGCAAGAATGGTTATGGGGAAGCTATGGAGCATAGGAGAGAGGAGGTTTGACGACGATATCAGGTGGAGAATGAAATTGTTTGACGGGATTGTGAAGAGTATCCTCATGTACGGAGTAGAGATCTGGGGATGGAGAGAATGGGAGATAGTAGAAAGGGTACAAGAGGGATACATGAGATGGATTATGGGATTAGACAGAACGACACCAGGATATATAGTGAGAGAGGAAATGAAGAGGGAAAAGCTGAGAGTAGGAGCCGGGGCGAGGGCGGCGAAGTATGAGGAGAAAATCAGGAGGGACGAAAGAAGGAAGATAATAAGAGAATGCTGGGAAGAAAGAATGAAGGAAGAACAAAAAGGTAAACTGTCGGAATGGGGAGAAACAAGGAAAGAGTACTATTGGAGATGTGGGATGGACATAAGGGAAGCTGAGCGAAAGAGAAATGAAGGAAGAAACATAGTAGAAGAATTGAGAAGGAGAGACAAGGAGGTACAGGAGCAGGAAAGAACAGTAAGAATAGACAATTCAAGGAATGTGAAAAGGTATAGGGAGATAAGGACGGTAGGAATACCTAAATATTTGAAAGGGAGGAGAGGAAAGGCAGGGGGCAGAGTTAGAAGGATTGCCAGATTAAGATGCGGAAATGAAGAACGGAGTAGTAGGTATTGGGCAAAACCGGAGGATAGGGTATGCAGAATGTGTAGAGAGGAGGAAGAATCCTTGGAACATCTTACAAAAAGATGTGGAAGGAGACAAGAAGGAGTCAAGAAGGAAGGAGACCGGAGACGGAAGCCGAAAAGAGATTACGAAGAAAGAGATGAACACCGGAGGTAGAAGGTAGAAGAAGAAGAAGAAAGAAAATCATAAAATTATATTATATTATTTTATTTTATTATATTATTATGATCATTTTTTCTCAATGTAATAGTTAAAACCCTATACGCCGCAAGGCCTAGGGGAAATAAAGAATTATATATAACAGGAAAATTAGAATTGTCTCCGGCTGGAATTGAAACATAGTTTTTAATTTAGAATGCGAGAATGCTAACTATTACACCATGAAAGCGTATTGGTTTACTGTGTTACATAACATATTAAATATTACGGTTCACACCAATGTACATTACTCAGAATTTTTTCAGATTTTTAGTTTAAACCATTTGGGCTACAGGGTGTGGGACAATTATTTTTTTTTTGCACAATTTTGACAAAAATCGCGTCAAAATAATTTATTTTGCAAAAATAACATTTTGATCGTTAATCCACTGGCTTTCATTTGATACCCTACACAGAATTTTTAAAAAATATATATTTTTTTTTCGATGAGCACATATTTGTTTAAATTTTTAGGGGGATATATTTTTTAGATGTTTTATTATTTTTCCTATGTACGGGTCAAAGAGTTGTATAAGCATGCCAAATTTCATCTCTCTCGGTTTAGCCGTTTGGCTACAATTTTTATCGAACAGACAGACAGACAGACAGATGACAATATGACGGTATAAGGGTTTTTTGGTCATACCTACAAAAGCCTAAAAACAACGGGCTTTACGATTTTTTAGAAGAGAGTATATATCACATTTTTAAATATATTTTTATTCTAGGTAAATAAACTTTTTTCATTAACGTTTTAGGGGCCACAAAAAATGTTGTGAACCATATGCGTGCTGCTATAGTGCGTTCAAAGGTGAGTTTGCAGTATAGCTCTTATGGCAAATGGGAGCGGTGTTGCCAAATGTTATAAAAGTGTCAATTATAATAATATGACAAACTCGTATGATTTATAAAAATCAACTCGTATAAAACTCAAAATAACACTCAACAAAAACAAATTGCCATTTGTAGAATATTGCGTCTTCACAGATCAGCGCGTTTTAGAGCTGGCACCGTGGACAAGCAAGAAAAGGATAGCTTCATTGTGTAAACCCAATAGAGAGTATGAAAAAGAACTACTCCATATGCCCTGTACTGCAAACTCACCTTTGAACGCACTACAGTTTGAACCCCACCTCCCCTCCAACCATGAGTCATGTATGGGCCACAAAAGTACAGTGTGCATAGGTGAAAGGACTCTGCAAATCTGTGCTGATGATATTCTGTGCTGCAAATGACTGTCAACAAGTTACAGCAGTGTCAGTGACTTGGGGGTCTACCAAGTCACTGACGTAAACTGGCGAGAGACACTTCTATTTTCGTCCACTCCGTCGTTTTATTTTTATCACCCCTGGAACACAGGTAGAACTGATACTTTTGGCGTCTACCTCGTACATAGAAGCTAATTCGTGTAGTCCAAGTAACAAGTCCTCAGCAATGAAGAAAGCTGACATAGGAAAAATAATTAAAAAATGGTTATTTAAAGCAGTAATGTTCTTTATTACATCTATAACAATCATATCAACAAACATATTGTTAAATACATATTTCACGGACCTGGTTCATACTCTGCAATAAGAAATTCTCACTAAATTCACATAAAAATCACTACACTTCTACCACCTAGTGAATTTCCAAACATAGCGAGATAATCTATTATCAGAATCGAAACCTTAAAATAAATATCATTTACAATGAGTAAAATAGATTTTAAATAAAATCTGCATGATTAAAATACAATGCGGAATGATAATACACTTCATTGGACAGTAACACCACTTTTATTACACCGTTATCCGGTGAGCTATTTAGATAGGCCTAACATGAGATCTCGGCCACTTTTGCTAATCTGAACCACGTGGTATAAAACCAGATCTTGTCTGGAGAAGCAAGTGAATAATAATGTACTTAAAAGTGATGTCACGGTCCATCCTTAAGAGGATGCTGCACTCTTTACGTACGGGATACAAACATTTGTATTCAGTGTCCAATTTAGAAAAAGTACAACTGAATCAATGAATAATGTATATAGTCTATACCAGTGATGTAACTACAATTTTTGAACAAGGAAGCAAAACTTCTGTGGGACCCTGGGTCACCCTTTGAGTGAGGCGAGCTAGGCCCAAGCCTAGCGTGACGAAAGGCCTCAAAATATTTTTCCAGGTGTACCTTAAATCACAGAAACTATTGAAGGGCCTCAATTTTGTCTTGCCTCAGGCCTCCACTGTTGGGGCCCTTTAGAATTGCCAGATTTTATTTTATCTTGGGCCCTTAAATACCCCTAGGCCTAGAATGATTGCTTCCATTTAAGATCCGGAGCAGATGAATAACATGGTATGAATATTGAGGATGAATTCTTAATAATAAATTGGGCAAATGTAGCTATTCTTAACAAATATATTGCGATGTTTATTGCCTTAGATATTATTTTATAACACGTACATTTGGCCAATTTTATTAGGTTACATCGGTGTAATAATGTACAGAATAAGGGTATTTAACTATATTAGTATAAGTAAGGTTGAGAATCGAACAAGCGAAAGGTATTTTTATTGAAATGATAGAGCTTGTTATAGAAATCTTAACATCGAAATAAGGCTGTAAATGACCAATTATTAGGTGTTCTTTATTTTGCTGCATGGTATGGAAAGATGAACACTAACGAAATTGATGTGTAACTAGGCTGGACGCTTTTGAAATGTTGACGTACAGAGTGTTGAAGATTCCATGTTTCGACAAAGAAACAAATGAGGAAGTACTGAAGAAAACAGGAAGACCTGGATATAATAAAGTATAAAAAAGCTGCAATACCTGGGATATATCAGGTGACACAACCGTTATAGGCTGTTGCTACTGACAACACAAACAAGGCAAATGGAAACAAGGAAGACGGAAAACCCCCGGCTAAAAAAATCTGCGTGATTAATATGATACCATAAATCAGTGAGATAGAATAGCAACATAAGAATAGCATGGGTAAAAACTGTCTGGATAAAACATATTATTTAATATTTCGCGCGCACGGACTGCAGCATCCTCTTAAAACTACCAGACATCGTTCTTCTTTTTCAGTATTATCCATAGGTTCAAAACGATTGAATAAAACTATCAGTGTATGGCAATAGAGCGCCTATTTGTACGGCAGTAAAGGCCAACGTAAAAGTCACAGAAAACCGGGATGTTCCGTTTTTGAGCTCCAAGACCCCTTGTATGGAGATAGTCGCCAGTAGAATATCTGTTCCAAATTTGCGCATATATACTGTTCACTTGTGCAATAACAAATTAAGAGGAAATTTTGATTTCAATAGTTTGCACCTTTGAAATTGTATGTCATTTTGGTATTAAAAAATAGTAAAAATGTCATAATAAAAGATTATATCTTAATTATAACGATCATAACCAACAAATCTGAAGACTGATTTACAGAACAAGGAAATTTTTTAAATAACATTTTAAATCAGTAGTACACTATAAAAGTAACCAAAATAACTAGATCTGGTTTGTCCTTACAAAAATGAACAGCATATACTAATAATTTATTAAGCAATTTAATAAATGATTTAGAAATGTCATTGGGTGAAACTCATTGGGTCCACTTGAAATTTTATCATTTTGTAACTAATAAAATAATAGGTTCCCAACGCCAAGATGGGCGCATTGGGACAGAGAAACTAATTTCTGTTTCTAGACCGCTGGACATAGATATGAAAGACACGTGGTCAGTGTGACGTTTCGACTGATCTTATTATCGCTGTATACAAGTAAAGCATGTTTCTATGGTTTAGGCGGAACTTAGATTTTCAATTTTAGTAACTTTTACCAATTAAATGAGACTTTTGATAATTTTGTTTAGCAAAAGCCTACTTCAAACCATTAAAGAATTCATAACAACTTAAAAATTTTAAATTCCAATCAGTTTGGAACAGCCTATACTCATTTTAAGAATTAAATACCTGAGATAATTTGTAACATGAACCCAATATTTAAAACCAAAATTTAAATTTCTTTTTATTTATACGAGTATATAGGTTTGTAGGTCGAAGGAAAAATTTAACAAATAATTCATAAAATAATATATAATTATTATACTAATTTTAACCCCCCACTCCCATATCATCAAGTCCTTGTTTGTTATGTCGACAATCCGAAAATTCTAGTTTTACCCGTTTTTTTACCCTTTAGTTTTTATAAATCGAACTCTTCATTGTTCAAAATGAACTTCCCTAAGCGATGGGAATAGGACAGAATATAAAATTCTATTTATAGACCTCCAGAACATAAAAGCCACGTACTCAGTGTGATCTTTTATAATAGGTCCCAACGCTTAAGTGGCACCTTTGAATAAAAAGACACAGGAAAGAAGGTATTGTCTACAATCACAATTCTACCATCCGACCAAAACTCCCACTCCTAAGAGCTACAATATGAACATCCTATTGGTGGATGTAAAGACACCTGTTTTTATATTAAAAGTGTCCAGATTTTAAAATGGTTAGTTGTGGCCATACAAATTTGTGTAAATTTTCCCCCATTACCAAGAGCTCTCCAGTTCCCTTCATGGTCGCGTTCAGGCTCTTCTGTATCTTTATATTGAAAGAGTGGCACACAAAAAAGAAGAAAGCAAAAATCTCCATTTCTCCGGCAACATACGAAAGCCACTTGAGTGTCCTATCAAATCTGTATAAACGAGTATTTATTTTAAGTAATAAATTCTTCGTATTAAACTGACACCTCAGTTAACTACACTGTAACGTAAGCAATTTCAAAGCGGTATCCAGAATTCTAACCCATGATACTGTGCTCCGATGAATAATACGATGAAGAAAAATGATGTCTATACCTTTACTTAAACTTATTGACATCTACAATTTTAGAATCTTACAATATATATACCACTCCATGCTACCTCTAATTATTTAAAAAGGCTTTATTACATAGCCCCAATACTTTCTAACAATTACAAACTAAAAATTGTTTTTTTTTAAAAGATATATTTACAAATATGTATTTATAAACAGTTTTTTTTTTTTACTTAGAACAACAAATCTTCGTCTCCTTCGTCTAACATATTAGGAGCATTGTCTAGCTCTTCACCTTGTGCTTTGAGCAGCAGACGTTTCGCTTCAGCTTTACCTTTTGCAATACGTTTCTTATCTTGGATTTTCTTCAGACGGTAAAATTCTTCACGCTCAAGTTCGTCCAGTTCAGAGATGATGTATGATAGAGTTCTTTCAATACGGGGAATAATAACTGAAATACAAATAAATAAACAAATAATCAAATGTCATAACAATTTATCAGTGATGAGCGCGTAAGTTACATGATGTAAGTTACCTCATTGTTGACGCGTAAACAATTGATGTAAAGTAAACACAAAAACTCTTGTAAACAATGTAAACAACGTTAACAATGTAAACAACGTTAACAATGTAAACAATTATTGCGCATGTCTAATGCGCGCTTGTTTTGAATTACAGAACCTCATTATAAATAAATTTTTATAAATAATAAAATTTTAATGAAACAATTTTAAATGAAAATGTAAGTATATAAAATTAGGACAAGCCAATATATATATTAATAAAAATCGAATTTGCATCATTATACAGGTGTTACATACAAGTTAGTAAATATGAATATGAAAAATAAAAAACTTTTTTCTTTAAAAACTTTTTTCTTTGGTCTATGTCAACTTAGAAAAATGTGTGTAAGAAGATAGGAACCGTTTGTCCTTGCTTCGGATTGGTTTAGAACATCATCCCTATTACAATGTTAAAATATTGTTTTTAGTTCAAGTTGACAGATGTTCAGTATCGTACATTGTATTTCATAATATCATTGTCTTCGAGCACAGATTATTATTCGAGAATATTGTATATGCATCGAAATATATATTATTTATCAGATATATTTTGTTATTATTTACATATTTAGACTTTTATTTATATTATTGGCATAGATTTTATGGAGAATTTATGTAACTTGTTTTACGCATCTATCTTTTTATATGTACATAATACATAATTTTTAAAAATTAATATTTTTTTAACTTTTTCAAATTTCCCATTATACTGAATTTATGTTGTATAAATAAAGTAAGTGTATTATCTGCCTTGTTTATTTCAATATCTTACTAGTCAAATCCTTTTTTATATTAAAAAAAATCACTTGCTAACCCAGTTATTATCTGTCTCATTTTGTAATACGTAACTAACAGGGAAAGTTCATTTGTATGTTGTATATTGACAATAAATTTATAATATAATCATAGTATTGGTTAACACGGGAACGCAAAAGTCTGTTTACACCACAAAAGTCACCAAAATCATCAAATCTATGTAGTTACGTATTACAAAATGAAACATTTTATATAATCTGTCTCAATTTGTAATACGAAACTAGATCTGGTTACTTTGCTGACTGTTGTAGTGTAAACAGACTTTGGCGTATCCGTGTGAACCAGTACTATGATATTATTATAAATGTATTGTCAATATACAACATAAAAAATGAACTTTCCCTGTTAGTTACGTATTACAAAATGAGACAGATAATACTACGCCCATGCCCTAGTTGTAACTTTTTTTTTTAAATAGCTTATTTTAAATTTCTTATTTTAAAATCAAAATATCTTAAATAATTATTTGATTAAAACTTTGTAACCATTAAGATTATTTCAGAAAGAATAATGGTGTATTATTTTGCTCAAAACGGCAACAATTACAGCTAGACTTTGTCCAACATAAGAAAAACACAGGGTATCATAAATTACGTCATCAATTCTGCGCGATAAAACAGCTGATCACATTGACGTACATTAGGGTTTTAAACATTTGTTGTGGATACCAAACACACAAAATCATGTATTTCAGATACATTTTTACACATTTTAGTACACGATATACCTTAAAAAATACGAGAAATAAATATTAATAACCGAAATAAACAAATAATATCGCACAATACGTGTAGCCAAAAACAAATCAAAATAAGTGACGCCACTGAAATGTGTTAAACTAACTGTTAATAACGTAACGGACGAAATTTGGTTTCTGTACATGGGAGTCTCAAACATCCGCATGGTTCTTATTTTGTTGAACAAAGTCTAATATGGTCCATTATTTTGTATAGAATTATTTTTTTTACATAGAAACTTGAGGAATACATATTTATGGCATTATCATAGATATAATTTGAAATCTTACCATGCTCAATAGCGTTAACTCTTCTGTTGGTTATTTTAATAACTTCATCCAAAGTAACGAAAGATGTCTGCAAAGAAGCTAGCTCGACCAATAATTTAACCGCACTCTGGTAATTCTTCTTGAGTTTAGCGAGTTGTTGACCACCTCGAGCTAGACCAGCTAACTCATACGTATCAGAACCATCTTGGTAACTCTCGAAAATAGGAAGAGATACACCTAGGAATATAAAAATATTTAAAAAACAAATTAACTAGCGTTATTTGCTAAACAGTATATTAAGGGTAATTGGAATACAGGGACAGGCAACATTTACGTTTACCTCGATTATTTCCTTAATAAAAAGTTATAAAAATATCGTTCAAATAAAACTTTTTGGGGCAATCGGGGTCAGCTATAGTGGTATCTTTTTAGGGTTTTGTAGGTATGACCAAAAAACCCTTATACCGTCATTTTGTCGTCTGTCTGTTCGGTAAAAATTGTAGCCAAACGGCTAAACCTAGAGAGTTGAAATTTGGCATGCTTATACAACTCTTTGACCCGCACATAGGAAAAATACTAAAACATCTAAAAAACATCCCCCTAAAAATATAAACAAATATGTGCTCATCGAAAAAAAAAAATATTTTTTTATAATTCTGAGTAGGGTATCAAATGAAAGCCCTTGGTGCGTGGATTAACGATCAAATTTTTATTTTTGCAAAATAAATTATTTTGAAGCGATTTTTGCCAAAATTGTGCATAAAATTTTTTGTCCCACACCCTGTAGCCTAGATGGTTTAACCTAAATATCTGAAAAAATTCTAAAAAGTAATGTATATTGGTGTGTACAACAGGAATTTTTGATCAAATTATGTTTTCGGAAAATAACGCATTTTTTGTGTTTTTTGGTTGACGATGCATACAGCTTATACTCATATAACACGCCGAGTTGTTAAGCATGTGGTGGTCTAGTGGCTCCGTTGCGGGCTAACTACACAGATTTGTTATACACTACACAGATTTGTTATACACTACACAGATTTGTTATACACTACGCAGGTTCTTTCCTGGCTTGTGGAGTCAATTTTATGTTTTGTTTTTTTTTTACATTTTTATTTTGTTTAAATTAATTTGTTAAAATTCTAGTTATATTTTAGCAAATTTTGAATTTAATTGTCAAGATCGTAAATTTAATAACCAATTGGAATTATATTTTCATTATATGTGTCACTATATGAAACCAGAGGGGCGGAGCGTATGATTTAAGACAACCATTGAAAGCCATAGGCGCAATTTTCAAAATCTTAATGAACCTTGTTATATAAAAAAAATACTGCACTTATTTAGAAACCTAAATAATGATATTAGGTATTCGAATTAAAATTAACAAAAAAATATTTTAACATAAAATTTGTTTTTAAAGCTCTGCGATTAACAGACGATAAATTATTTTAAAAAGATCGTTCATTTTGCCGTGGTTACTACAAAGCAAAATTTGTCCTACACACTCAGCATGCCAACATCACTTATTCTATACCTGCGAAACCCTGCAATGTGTGAAAATTCACACTTCACATCAATTTTTTTCATTTGTTTTGCAAGAGGCACGGCAGTTAATAATTATTTTTCAAATTACACTACACATATTATTGAACACAATATTATAGAGCTTTTTTTTCTGTTTTCAACGGTATAAAACTTTTGTATTCTTACAGAACAAAATTTTTGAGAAAAGCGACTTTTTGTGGTCATTAAATAATAAGTGAATAGTGAGTCATAACAGTACTCTACCTATTGAAACAATTGCATGCATTTGTTTCCATTATTTACCAAGAAATAAGTCGTCACTTTGTGGCCACAAAATGCGATTTTCTCAAAAATTCTGTTATGTAAGGATAAACAAGTTTTACACCATTGAATAGAGAAAAAAAAGTTCTATAATAATTTGTAAAATAATATGTGAGTGTAATTTGAAGAAAAGTTATTTACCGACATACCTTTTACAAAAGAAATGCAAAAATTTTTTTGATATGGTTATCATCCAAGCTCCATTGCCCCAAATAATTTTTATTACAACAATATTTTTATAACTCTTTTTATTAAGGAAATAATCGAATTGAATTATTATTTTTGTTAGATGTCACGAGCTCACTTTTTAATGAATGAAGTGGCCTTTTGCTAAACAAAATAATCAAAAGCCTCATTTAAGAGATAAAAATTACTAATTTACAAAAAATATGTTCCGTTTAAACCAAAGAACAAATTAGACTAATATATAAATATCAATGTACTAATGTTAAAAAACTATAACAATTAGCAGTATGTATATAGCTACATACTTTTTAAGTGGAATTCCCACATTTATAATAAAATCAGATAGAACAATATAATTCTCAGGTGACGATATACTAAAGAGAAGACCTGACGTGAAGTAGAAAATCTTATGCGTTTAGAAAACAAAGAATATATTAAGGTAGTACTGGTCTTAGTACAACTTTGAACAGTGAAAGAGCTGTTTAAAGCTAAAGACGAGGGCATTTCAATCATTATATTTTGGGAAAATAAAATTATATTTGCAGGCAGAAAGTAAGTACCAGTAGTAATAACCTACCAGCAACATTGTCCTTCTTTGTTCGTACTTTGATTTGAGCTTTTGTAACGTTCTGCAAAACAACTTGGTTAAAGTCTCCCGTTGCAAACTTGGCTTCTGCTAATGAAAATGCCGCTTCCTTCATAACTTCTCCCATCAACGTCTTAGTCTAAAAGTATTCGGATATTTAAAATATACTTCTGTATTAAATTTTACTTAATATATTATCGTAAAAGAACCAACCTCAATAATTTTACTAAGAATCATACGAAACCTCATCTGCAAGGCATCTGCTTTTTTCTTCAGTAAACTGTGTCCTTTTTGAGCTCCTTTTAGCCTAGCTTTCATTAACATTTGAGCCCTAAAACGTAAAATATAATAATTGATTAGTGGGAGTGACCTATATGTTTTTAAAATATCATAATTCTCTTGTGACAACTTAAAAAAAATATATTATACAATAAAACACTAGTTTTTATTTTATTTTATTGAATTACTTACCCTCTAGAGGGGAAAATTGGTAATCTATCGTTCCCTGACATTTTCAATACAAATACAAGTGCAAAGGAGAAGTTGGAAAGTCAGCTGACATTTCATCCCATGATACCTGTCACAACTCTAGTCATTTTGACAATTTTATGATCTAAATTAACAATATAAATAATTGTAGTTTATGAAACATTTTTAATATTAATTTAAATGCATTTCTGTGGCGTAAACTTGCAATTTTTAAATTGAGAAATAAGAAAAACAAATATTTCAGGACAATTGTTGAGTAACTTATGCAACCAATCAGAACAGAGAAACAAATTTTAAATTAATTTTTAAGTTAATTTAAAATCAACAGTCGCTAAGCAAAATATTAAACGAAAATCACGTAACCATGAACCCGAATCCCTTTTGAAAACGTTGTTATAATAGCGTATCCTCCATAGATACCCATAGTTATGGTAAAAAACGATTCCCGTTCAAATTTGTTACGCTGTTTCCAGTGTTGTAATAGTTACATTTAAAACAATGTAGCTACAGATACAGATATATACCTAAAAAAATATTGTAAATCTAGATACAAATAAAGATACAGAATTATAAAAAATATTAACTGTCTCATTTTTTAATAATTAACTAACAGGGAAAGTAAATTTTTTATGTTGTATATTTGCAATACATTTATAATATTATTATAGAATTGGTTCACACGAATACGTCTGTTTACATCACAAAAGTTACCAAAATACGTATTACAAAATGAAACATCTTATATCTAAAGTCACTGGATTATACAAAGTAGCGCAAGCCTTTGAAGAAGCCGACAGACCCCAGGGTTTGATTGGCAACATTAGTTCCCCAACTAAAGCAGCAATTTTTACGTTCTTAAGTTTGCGTCTGCGCTGTCACATCTCTCTTTCTCGCTCTAATTTAATAACCTCCTTTGTCAGCAGTTTGAATATTTAAGGTTAAGTTTCATTTAAATTTATATATTATATCCATTTTATTTAATAAAAATAAAAAAAACAATTAAAATTGTACCACAATTTTGTTATAGTGTATCTTTGATTAAAAAAATCGTGATGACAATGTTTAAAATAAAAATTTTGGTAGTGCTAGTTTCTTATTTTTGTACTGTTGGAATCACTGAAAATCATTTGAGTTGGCGACATTTTTAGCCCCAGTATGGCCGCCGTTGCGCTACTTTATATAATCTAGTGACTTTACTTATATCTAGATACAGTGGCGCAGCCAGGATTTTTTTTTTTTTTGGATGGGGCACGGAGGAAAGTATTATTTAAATTATGAATAATGCTCTCACTTTTGAAATATAAGTGATGACCAAAAAAAGTCCTCATCTCTATTTTTAAATATAAAACCGAAACAAAACATATACTTACAACATAAAAAAGATTTTCCTCTTTCTTGGAGGCTCAGGCCCCTCGCCCCCTCTCTGCGCCACTGAGCTAGAAACTTTTGAAAAAAACACTGAAAAATTAAAATACCTAGCTACCATATAAAAACATGTTTAAGAAATTAATTTTTATTGAAATACATGTAATAGCTAACAATTAACAATGCATTATAATTAAACAAACAGTGCCTGTTAAGCAGTATTATACAGGTTGTACAAAATGACCGTGACGTCACAAAAAGCCCTATTCTAAAACACTATTCTCCATAATAATTTATGAATATTTAAATAAATAACGTATGTTTTATATTTGTCGTATGTACTAACGTATAAGACTAATGTTAGTCTTAAAGCAGTGGCGGCGCTACCCCCCCCCCCCATTGGTCTGTCTCACAGTTGCCTCTTCGCCAGTAATTGTTGGAGAAAAATGAGGATGAAGGATTCGTTTTTTTTTTTTTTTTTTATTAATATTTTTGGTCTTAGCTACGATGACCATTAACCAGGATATCTTTATTTTTATTATGGATACATTAGAAAATTTATAACAAATACAAACATCCATGCCTTCACCGGGATTCAAACCCGAGCCCCCATGGTTAGCTGTCAAATGAGCTGACCACTACGCCATAGCGACCGGCAGATCTGTTTTTTAAGGAAGTCATCACTTATATTTTAGAATTGAGAACCTTTTTTTTAAGTCATCACTTGTATTTTCACCTGTCCATTAAAACGAGAAAAAATGATGCTCTCCTCAAATATTTTCTGGGCCCCCCAAATTTTACTCCAATATTTTCTGGCCGCTCCAGATTTTAAGAGCTAGCGCTTTCTGGCCCCTCCAAATTTTAAATCATGAATTTATGTAGCGCGCGAAAACGACGTGTGACGTCATACCCCAACTAAGTGTACTGCGTACAGCCTATCCAGTGTACTGCGTACAGCCTACCCAGTGTACTGCGTACAGCCTACCCAGTGTACTGCGTACAGCCTACCCAGTGTACAGCGTACAGCCTACACTGTCTGTCGTGAACTTATTTGCTTGTATAACTTTTATAGGTTATGTAAAGTTAGAGTGAGTTATGGAGAGTTAGAATTCTATAAAAACAATTTATACATGTTTACCGAATTAAATTTTATATTAAAATATATAAAATATGGAAAATCCAGGCCTCAGTACTTCGAAACATAGTCGAAAATATTGTTTAGTACCGATGTGCACAAATAGTTCAATTAGAAATCCAAAAAAACAATTTATATCATTACCTGATGGCGAAAAACAACAGAAAAGGCGAAATATGTAGCTGAAAGCTATAAGGCGAAATAAAACCGATATTTCAGAAAAAAGTAAACTTTATGTTTCTGAAGACCATTTTAATGTGAGTACATATATTTTATAAATTATTTTAATAATAAATGCGTGAAAAATTGTTTAAAAACAAATACAAAACTCTCGAACAATACAATATACCCACGTAAAGATTATGTTTAGTCTGTATCTGTGACGTCAAACCCCAGCAGTTTGACGTCATACTCAGTCGTATTTACTCGTCAACCTTCGCGCCGTGTTCGGCTTATTTCAAATTTACAATTTTCAATTAAAAAAATTGGCTACAATATTAATTAAAATGTGATTTTTGTTTTGTTAGGTGACATAACTAACATTAACATATCAAAAAAATGTAGTTTTAAGGAAATATAAATTTTATGCGTATCCCCTATTGTAGTGGATTTCTTGTGATGTCACGATTATTTTTGATCACTAATAAAAAAATGCTGATTAGAAATATGTGATTTTTTTTTGACATTCCATACAAATTTAATTTTCAGTAATTGGAGGCGAGGGTGGGACACGGTCCCTCTCCCTTTGCTGCGTCACTGCCTATTAACAACCATTTAAAAATACCTTGTATTTAAACTTAGCAAAAAGAATCATCCCACGAATGGGAAAATAATTTTCACTTACTAATTACTTACGAAACTCTAAAATGTATGAAAATCTACACTTTTAAGTTAATTTTTATTTATTTATTAATTTTGATTTGTAGATCCTGTATGCCAAAAATGAGAATATTTATTGTAAGTATGATTTACAAAGCTTAACCAAAACGGTCAAAAGCTCGAATCAAACTATAAAAGTTACTAGATTGCAAAATCTAGTTCTGCCTAAAGGTTTGAATTAGCATATATGTGCAAGAAAATTTTTAGCGGGTTTTAGCAACAGAATTTTTTCAAAAAAAAAAAAAAACAAAAAAAATTCAATTCCCAGGGATGGGCCACGTGGAGGCACCCGCAGAACACAATATTGCAAAATTAAGTGATTTAAATGAGTTCCTAACCACTAGGTGGCTAATAATGGCAGAAAGAGTTAACTGTTCGCTTCCAAATATACGTCTTTATATAAAGGCTGTTTAAATGAGCTCACGGACTTGACCTCCCCCCCCCCCCCCCCAATTACTCAAATAACACGTTTTTTAAGGACGTTCACAGGGACATTTCGTTCATCTAACTAAATGTGAGGCCCAAAAAAATAAGCTCATGAACCCGCATAAAAAAAAAATTGCTCACGAGTCCCTCCAAATTATTGAATTTGGTTCTGAGCATAAGAAAAAAATTGGTTTTGAACCACCCATAAGAAAAAGAAAAAAAATGGTTCTGCGCCCACTATAAGAAAAAAAAATAGTTCTGAGCCCCCTCACAAGAAAAAAGAAAAAAAATGTTCCGTGCCCCCCCCCCCATAAGATACGAGAAAAAAAATTGGTTCTGAGCCCTCCGATAAGTAAAAATTGATTTTGAGCCCCTCATAACAAGAAAAATTGATACTGAGCCCAAGGGAAAAATGTTGGTTCCGAACCACCCAAAAGAAAACAATTTGGTACCGAGCCCCCCTATAAGAAAAAAAAATGGTTCTGACCCTCCCATCTGGGTCCACACCTAATAAGATCGATTTAATTGGAATCGTACAATTAATACATCTGATCGCTAAATTAAAATTTTTGTTATTAAGTTTGCAATATTTTGCCCCCCAACCCCACCTGAAAAAAAGTAAAACAAAACAAGCAAAAAATAAATTAAAACATAATATCAACAATAAAAAAATGCAATAAAACAGAAAAAATAGCAATAAAACACAAAAAATGGCAATAAAACACAAAAATGACAATAAAACACAAAAATGACAATAAAACACAAAAATGGCAATAAAACACAAAAAATGGCAATAGATCACAAAAAAATGCAATAAAACACAAAAAATGGCAATAAAACACAAAAAAGACAGCAATAGCAGTAATCATCCACATCTGCAATACATACAAAATAAGCAATACACGTAAAGGAATACATATAAATGGGTCAATATATATATAAATGGGGGCAATACATATAAATGGGAGAAATACATATAAATGGGGGCAATACATATAAATGGGAGCAATACATATAAATGGGGGCAACACATTCAAAAATGAGGGTAATACACACAAAAATTGAGGCACAACATACAAAAATTGGGGCGAAGCATACAAAAATAGGGGAATTGTATACAAAAATGGGGGCAACACATTCAAAAATGGGGGCAACACATACAAAAATGGGGGCAATACATACAAAAATGGTGGCAATATATACAAAAATGGGGGCAATACATACAAAATATTAAAGATGAAAACGAATACAGCAATAGCAGCAATCAGCAAAATCTGCAATACATACAAAATAAGCAATACATATAAATGGAGGCAATACATAAAAAAATGGGGGTAATACACACAAAAATTGAGGCACAACATACATAAATGGGGGCAAAACATACAAAATGGGGGCAAAACATACATAAAAATGGGGCAATACACACAAAAATTGGGGCAAAACATACAAAAAAGGGGGTAAAGCATACAAAATAGGGGAAATGCATAAAAAATGAAGGTAATACATACTAAAATGGGCGCAATACATACAAAAATGGGGGCAATATATACAAAAATGGGGGCAATACATACAAAATATGCATATTAACGATGAAAACGAAGTTGCCATCAATAGCAGCAATCAGCAATATCTGCAATACATACAAATGTAAGACCCCGAGCGGTGGGCACTTACCTCTCAGGCCCCAATTAAGCTGGGTTGGCTCACAGCTCCCTCATGGAACCTGAAAATTATGGGTTCGACCCGGACAGGAGAATGTGGGGGTTGTTTGAAATTAAGCAACAGTTATAAGTTTAACTTATAACTAGGTTTATTAAGCTAAAGATATACAAAACTTAAATCTACGTGTGGTCTATGAAATTTAATCAAAAAACATTATGTTCGAAGAATAGTTTGGAAGTCTGTTTTGACGTCAATTTAGTAATTTAAAGTTATAATTTGAATATTTTTCATGCCCAATTAAAGAAAATACATAGAACATACATACATCATTTCTGAGGTGACACAGCTAATCCAAATATGTATCACAAACACACACAATTTAGTCACTCAATTTCTTAACAGAACAGAAAAGCACTTCACTTCTGGATATTCTAGGATGGATCGTAAAGTTCAAAAATCCCGAACACGGATCTTACTAGCCCATTGAGGCTTTAGGTACGACCATCATCCTCATGTCCCTTCATCTGCTTTTTAAGAGCTTTTCCCCACCACATGTCATTCAACATATAGATGACATCAGCTTATATCGTAGTCAGTGGCTGCTCATTATAATTATGCAATTATCATTAGGGCATGCACATAATAGGGCGTCCTACCACAAGTAGGCCCCCCGCTTCGCCACTGGTTTTTGGGACATTACTTCCAACAGGTCGCGAACCTTACATCTGACCCATCCTTACAGAAAAAGGAATCATTTCTATGCTTATGGAAGTGATTACTTTTTCATCAACTTACTATCTGGTAAATTTACTCCTATTTTATCCAAATAATTACTATTAACCAATTGAAGATGTATGTAAGTTCGCTTGATGGTAGTTTTTTTTTTTTTTTTTTTTTTTAATTTTCCATTTTGGGCATTTCATAAGTTATATATTACGATAATATATTTTACAAAATTTTGGA